>CM075288.1:4044175-4575860 GCA_037672795.1 Lagerstroemia speciosa
CCACGGCTCGGCCCCGGAAAAGCTCACTTTATTAGTAAAAATGTTTTTTTAAGTTTTCAACGTAACAGGGAAAATGGAAAACTGGAAAACTGAAGGTTAATGCTCTAATCTTCTTTTCCCTGAAATCCATCTGTGATGGCCTCTGTTGACCCCAAAAAGTCTTGATGTGGAGAAAAACCCATGGCATTCATCGGAAGAAATTGGTGCTGCCCAAAAAGAAAAAAGGGAAGGATGAAACAGACATTTCTCCACTCTTTATTATTACATCTTAGGACCCTGTTTTTATACAGTATAACACTAATTACAATATCTGTATGTAAGGATCATTGTAATCTGAAATAATATGAGACGGTAAAGGTATTATATTCTAATGCGTGGAACTCAAGAGTTACAATCAACTTTCCTTGTCATTACATATGCACTCACCAAATCTTATAACCGATTTCAAAATGCTTGCTGAATCACAATTAGTTTAACTCACAGGTCAAGAAAAATCTTTTCCGATTAAATCTTTCCATGACCGATACAGTACTTAATGCAATAATAAAATGGAGGGGCGGGGGTGTAAGGAAAGGGTAATGAGTACAAATTTCATTGTGAAATAGGAAAAAACATAAGACACAAACAAGGTTTCCCCCATGAATTGTAGAGGGGCCACTACAGATATCAAAATTTGTGATTAATCAATCATTCAACCTTCCAAATAGGAGAAAAGGGACCAAAGGAAAAGCCAACAAACAGAACTCAAAACTTCACCCTTCCTGTGACTGTGTTGGCGGAGATTCCTACATTTATGTATAGAAAGATACTGCTTCTTTGATCTATTCCTGTTTCTTGATCTCAAAAGTAGACATGTATCGATGTTAAGAGAGAGTCGTGACATGTGACGGTTTGGATGAGGCTGGTACGAGCCATCACCTCCGTAGGAGCCAAATCTGTGTTTCTTAGGGGCCAAAGATCCAACCCACTCAACCACAAATCCTTAACCATTCCAATTGTCTTCCCATCCATCTTTATCAGAAGACTTTGATCTATGTCCATTTGCCAATCCATTCCCTACCCGACTTCGACTTGGAGAGGACTTAACCTCCCTTATCTCATCACCCCAGTCATCATCATCCCAGCTCTCATCCCATCCTTCAGCCGTTTCCACATCAACAGCCGAGGTCGCATCTGCCTCCCTCTGCCCCATCTCAAGCTCCTGGTACGTGATGCCATCAACATGCCTTTCACTCTTCCCAAACTTGTAACAGGCCCACACCCCTCCGATCAGAAAAGCTGCTGCGAAGAAGAGGTAGACTCCATGGATGGGTTTGACTTGTGAGGAAAAAGGGAAATTCTTATAGAAGTTGACTCCTGATGCAGGCGGTTTCAATTCAATCACACAATTTCCGTCTCCAGCATTCAACACGATAGAAGAACTTCCTTGAACCTTTGCAGTCACATTGACCTGAAATAGACAATTACAGAATCATAACCCTCAAACTTACCTTGCATTTCTTTTTCAAAAGGAGAGGAAATTGGGTGGGGGAGAGCAAAAAGGAAGAAGCACTCTGACCTTTTTGGTTTGCTGTTTGTCCAAGTGAATATCATCAGAAGCGATGTTTGAAGGTAAAAAAGTGACATTCACTTTCAGAGGAACTTTCCCACTATTCTGCAGAACAAGGGATGCCTCCTTGGGTGCTTCAGGAAAAAAGGAAGAAAATTCTCGTCAAGAATAACACCAGATTAAGCAGACCTCAAAATAAAATGATGGGATTACACTGCCCTGGTGGTTTCTATATTCACCTTCACCTATATATCGATATGTGACAAAGATATGATAGCACAAAGGGCAATAGAAAAAGAGGCTGACCAGTACTGTTTTCTAGCTCAAAATTGAGCAAGATCAATGTAAGTCTGCTGGACAGTCCAACATAGTCCAATATGCTACCTTTTAAGTGCAAGCAATTAAAATCCTGATCCAACCAATGCAGATGACATCATATCATCACACATTAGGTACTCAAAAAACACAAAACTTCATGAAACGACAGTAGAATCACTGCACTGAAGTGTAATGAAATTGCATCTGGGTAGGATAAAAGCTATTATCAAATAATCTCTTGCTGTGATCAGTACCAATGCCCATAAAACCTGAAGCACAATAAGATGTAGACACCCAATCAACATCCTCTCGATGTAGATCATAGTATTCAGTTTCAGCCTAGACCATGAAAGAACATATCTAGAGCTCATACGACAATCTGCCAGCTTACACTTATTTTGCTCATTTCCTTGTAAGCTTTGTTCTCCAGTTTATAACAGAGACTGCTAAGGAGAATACTATATATGAAGATACATAGGACATTGGACATTTAAGTGTTATTGACATTTGACAACAGATGAATGTTGATGACAGAATGTTTGGTGGGGAAATGATTAAACGAAATTACTATTTTTATCTCAATTTTTCTGTTAATTATTTCATGCAAAAAACTCAAAAGATTCCAATAGCTTCTGTACAGTCATGTGGATGAAAACACAAGCAACGCTTCCTGCATCAAAATCTTAAAAGCGGATTGACGGTCTTGCTTTCAATTGCGTGATCAGTTAACAGTAGCATTATATACAGAAAAGCAAGAAGCTTGTTTCGTTACCATTCCCAGCATAGAGCAAGCAGGCACTCAAGTCATTAACATGGCAAGCCTCAGATGAAACCAGACACCGCTCTCCACCCAAACCCAAACCCGGGCTAGGTGCTGGAGAAACCTTCTGCAATCCAAAATTCAACATTTCTTTAGGCAAGCAACAAGCTTTTCCGCTTCATCAATAGAAGAGTCTCACATATCATTTCAAGAACTTACTTTCTCAACAGTCAACACTACACAGATTGTTCAATTAACTGTTCCATTTCCGTGAAGTAAAAGATATGATAATACTAACATACCTCTTCAGATTTGATGACTGCTAGAATTCTGGGCAATTTTCGGATCTTCCAAGGAGAGATCGCATCGGACTGGTCGGCTAGAATCAAGAACAGCGCAAGGACCATCCAGACGATCCGAGTCTGCAACATATCGACGGATCCCGAGAGCAGAGAAAGGCCCTAAATTGCAGACGCGGATTCAGAAGAACCCATCATCAAGAATGGGAGATTTTTGGGTCATGGTATTCTGATTGTCAGAAAGTCAAAGTCAAAACGATACCTATTGGAAGGCTGCTTCTCGGTTACGTCCTCCATAGTGCGACGAAGAGAATGGAAGAGTCTCCCTCTCCTCTCCTTCGGCTTGGTCTCCCTGGAACGGTGTGGATTGAATCGTGCGTGGCCGAAGTGGGGACCCACCGGAAAATCTTTTTTTTTTTTTTTCCGGAATTATCTTATTCAAAAAACACGGAGCTAAGTTACCTGCCCCGTTGAGATGGTACAAAACATTTCCGGATCTCTGTCTCAAATTCCCATAATAAGCGTGAGGTTGACTTAATGATTTTTTTACTGGACCCCCAAATACTTGATCTCAGAATAGATCTTTAGATTGGAAGAGTCGACGAGAATTTTTCCAGCAATCTTACCTGACTGCAAATTAGTCTCAAAGTGCGTTTCGGCTAGTTTAGGAATACTGTATGCTAGTGCAAACAAAAGAAAATTCCCAGAGCATAAGCAACCACGCATGATTCGGTGTTGTTCCCGTAACGTTAATCTCCATGCTGTGCCTTTCTCTACGTGATAAGCTTATCTCCTTCCCTCTCCCCTTCGCTTGTTCTGTTCACGAGACCCGGGAACTCCCAGTCACTAATTCATCAACAGAACAGAAAAGGCAAACCACGGAAAAGGGGCCATGAAGAAAATGAAGAAGATACCTTTGTGGCATGAGATCTGCAGAAGGATCTTCTCAACTCCTTTCATCAAAATCATTATGCATAAGATATGAAATATTTCATTCAAATATCAGGGTCTTGATATAGAAGGAATCCTTTCATCCTCAAACCAGGTGAAAATCCTTCACTTGAATCCGCAGGAAGAGTAATAAATCTCCTCTGAGCCGTTTCCTTTCCTTTCATTGCAAATTCCTCCATCCAAGCATGGCTTAGGACTAGTGCACAATGCACTGGAGATGCCGATAAGTCGTGTCTATGCGTCCCTCTCTGCTCGAGAAAATACGTTTCCCAATCCGGCTTGATCTGATAAAGCACGCGCTATTTCCCCTCGTCTAAACCGAATCAAATGGACGCTGCTTCCGTATTGATTGATTAAGACTTAGTCATGAAGAAGCTTTCCTGTTAGTTACACTGATGCTATTTTCTTTTTATGAGCCCTGTTGCATTACGAGACACGATTTGGACTGGAGCGTATGGTATTGCCCTCAATCGGTGGCAACAGTTTCTGGATTTTGTCCTTGCTAATGGAGATCCTCGTGCCCTTGTACCTCTGTTCCGACTATCCATTTTAAACTCATCGAATTCATTTGTAACTGAAAAAGATTGTGGAGTTTTGTGGGGATATGTATACATCTATGTGATAAATGCATCAGCCAGACAAGGGGAGGTTAGCTACGTAAACGGAGTGGTGGATGGAGAATTAAATAGACAGACGTGGGTAACCGATGATCATCCCATCTAATTCGATTATGATGTTATACCTTCACCACTCAATCAATAATTTCTTCGAAACTCCATGGCAACCTTCATAATCTGGCAACTATCAAGATTATGGTACGTATCGCCTTTTCGGTGCGATTCGCATTTACCAATGCGTCTACGCAACCGGAGCCGTGTAAGGAGCCGCCATTGCTGTTGTCCAAGCTTTACTCGGAACCTGGCATTAGTAATATTATTTACACTCGAAACGTTTAATCTGTAAATAGAAACCGAGTCAAGGGAATTAGTACGGGAGAGATCCATGTGGGAGGGAAGAAGATGAGACAGGATCACAAAGCTCCTTTGCAGCTCTCACCACCTACCTACCTCATAAATTTTCACTTGAATGTCTTCCTTTAATTCTCAGATTTCAATTCCCTCTGCAACTCATAATATGCCATGAGCTATCTATCTCATAACCCATCACAGAACCTCCATAGTCGTAACGAATGACCAGTAAGTTCCTTCGGGGTGGTCATTGACAGGTTCTGAAATAATATCCAACTCCTGTCTTGTCGTTTCCATGAAAATCTGATTTGTGGTTACCGTGCAGTGGGTTTTGAGATTGTTATGGTGGACGGGGCTCTTTTTCCTCCTCAGATCACAACCACAAAGCCCGTCTCTGATGGGTCATGGTAAGCTCTCTGCGTTTCTTTTTCCACCTCCACGTTTTCTTCAGAAAGTACGAAAGAGATCTGAACTGTCTGCCTGTGACATGAATCAGGAATTACCAATATCGAGATCCACTTCCTGCAGATCAAGTTCACCACCTTCGGAGTGTCCTTGGATCCCGAGATCGTGGCTCATCTACAGCACTGAAAGGGCAGGCCCGGGAGTGCCTTAGCCGAAGACGATGATTTCTTTGAGGCCCTTACCGGCGTTTGATTCAGATAATATTAGATTACAGGGAAAAGTTGAATTATGTGAAAAATTGTTGTTTTATATAAAAGTACATTATAAATTGAAATTATTGTGTTTGGTAAGTGTTTTAGATTGTTGAAAAAATTGTTTGAAATATAATATTATAATATTTAATATGATAAAAAAATAATATAAATTTACAAAAATACTCTTGTTTATTACTAAAAATTGAGAAAAATGAAAGGGACAATTCTGAAATTGGTAGGGGACTATTAAATGGTGGACCCATTTGTCTGCCAAATCGTACAAAATTTGAGGGGGTTTGAATGTGGCCCCACCGGAAAGTTAGAATACCACCTCCTTACTCTGCAATCCTTTTACCAGACAAGGAGCCAGACCCGATAAAATTTGGTGACCCAGTGAATTTGAAAATAGTGGGAAATTTACAGCCAAATATTGTAAAGGAATATGTAATATATGAACTTTACATAGAAAGTTAGAGGATTACATTGATCCAAAGATGGCCTTAGTTCTGGTTACATTCCAATGGAACCATTCTGGTTGACCGTTTACTCTAACCTCGATTGCGGTAAACTTCTGGCTTCTTTCTTATGCAGTGCAGCCCCCGTGGAGAAACTCATCAGAGTCGTGGTGATCAAGGAAATCAAGGGATCCCAGTACGGAGTGTAGCTCGAGAGTGCTGTGAGAGATCGACTCGCAGCAAGATGATAAGTACTAAGACGAGGAAGCAGCGGCCTTGGAGAAAGTTGTGGAGTTCTTCCAGTCGAAGTACTTCAGGAAAGACTCGGCCATCACTTACCATTTCCCAGCAGATTCACCCGCGGCTGAGGTATGAGTTCCATCTTCCATTCCCCCTTCGTTCCTCTGTGGAGCTTTCATCTTCATGGCAATTCTTTTGAATAGATCGGCTTTGCAGCCGAGGGGAAAGAGGACTCGAAGATCATGGTGGAGAACGCCAACGTGGTCGAGATGATCAAGCGATGGTACTTGAGCGGGACCACCAGGGGAGTGTCTTCCTCAACGATCTCCTGCCTCGCAAGCAATCTCTCCTCGGAGCTCCCGAAATGAGCGGATGTTCCTGTCCGTCACCTGTTGGTTTCTGCAGCATGATGGTCTTTGTAAGAGGGAATAAAAGAGATCTCAATTCAGCAAATTTTAAGCAAAATGACTCGAAGAAACTTCTGTTATGCCTGGCACGGTTGAGACCCGAGCCTTCAACCGTGCCTGCATCCCTCTTGTTTCAAGGGAATAACTAGCCAATTCACTCGACAAGTTGCGACTTCAGCACACATTACTAGCCCGACTTGCCGGAAATGGGCAAACCCCGAGATCAAAAGAGTTCTTCCCAGGACCGACTGGGAATCCCGATCAATGCTGAATCCAGGGGTATTGATAGTTTTACAGCACCTTAGGCAACAAGAATCTAGAGGAAGCGTAATAACCTTAAACGTTATTATCCGCTTGCATAATTGCACTCTCTGGTAATTTATATAATATTCCATAAATTTTTCAAGTACAAGATCATCCCACGTATCTCCTAAATCCATCCCTAACCGGCTTAGCTTGAGAGCAAGCCGTGGATTCACCACAACGTATCCGTGTGAGCCGACTCGGTATGATTGAATATCTCTATAGTTACAATGAGTATTATTAAATATAGCATCGTGTATGATTGAATATCTTTGAAGTTACGATTATAAGAGCCGCCTCAGCATGATTCTGGTATTCAAGATGAAAAATCGTACAGTCCAGACTTCATATTCAAAATGGAATAGAATCGAATTTTGAATTTTAACTTCGGTTCAACTCGAAACGAGTTTTTGAACATAGCCGAAGCATAAACATTCGTAATGTTGAATACCCAAAGAGAGAGAGAGAGAGAGAGAGAGAGAGAGAGAGAGAGGGAGAGCAGGGAAGGAATTATGACAAGCGGTGAAAGGCTTAGGAGGAAAGAAAATGAAAATCCTCTGACTAAATTTTCTGCCTTTTTTTCGAGGCATTTCACGTTTCCATGATCCCTCTCTCTCTCTGCCCCCACAAAAAAAAAATCCTCTTTCTCTCTCTATCTGCAGAAAGGGGGAAAACACGTACACGGGAGGGGGGCAGGGAGACACTGATCTGTTCATGGCGATGCAAGATCCGTCGAAGCCTGGCTCGACGCAATTCCCTGGTATGCCGGCAATGGGGGGTTCGCACCACCGGAGGGCCCACTCAGAGGTCAACTTCCGGATCCCCGAGGACCTGGATCTGGGGCCGGACCCCTTTGACAACGGACCCTCCGGAAGCTTCGAGGACCTCGGCGGCGGATCCGAGGACGATCTCCTCAGCACCTACATGGATGTTGAGAAGTTCGAGTGCAAGCTCGAGGACAGCCCCGCCCCGCCCCTTCCCGACCCAAAGCCCGGCAATGCAGCTGGCTCCTCCGGCTCCCAGGCGGCGGAGGCTCAGGAGAAGGGCGGCGCCAGAACGTCCAGGCACAGGTATAGCTACTCGGTGGATGGGTCCTCCATTCTGGAGAGCATAGAGGCGAAGAAGGCCATGGCCCCTGATAAGCTTGCCGAGCTCTGGACTGTTGATCCAAAAAGAGCCAAGAGGTTCTTAATCGTCTCCCTGTCTTTCTCTCTGTCACTCTTTCCTATTTCGAAATTTCCCGCTGCTTGCATAAGATGATAAGAATCTGCCCGGCTCCTCTGTTTTCTGTTGTCTTCTTCGTCATGAATGCTCTCATATTGGACCAGAGTCAGTATGAATTTCTTGAGTTGGGAAGAGCCGATGATGTTTAGAGAAGGAAGTGAAATCGAGGAAGTGGGCAAAATTCGTTGGACGTTTGAGTTCAAGCACGATGACCCTGCGACTTCGGACAAGGCTGTCTATATGTTTGACATGAACAAAAGAACTGACTGGACTGTCATGTGAGGACTTGGAGAAAATTCGAAAACATACTGTTTGATAGCGGCTGCCTGAAACTGACTCAAACGTGACCACTCGTTTCTTCAACAATATAGTTCTCCAAACTATCACTGGAACCATCGAGTATGTAGGAAAGTTGTCAGCTTGGATGCAACTTTAGTATGATTATGGGTTTGCTAGCATGATATTGAACCGGGTTGCTTGTGTTACTCGTGTGCTTTGTGGCGAGTCGTTAGGAAACTTGATTCCGGTGCTCTGAAAAGAAACACTGGTCATACTGCAGTAATTGACCGATGCTATTCTTCATTTGGCAATCTTGCTTGCTTCATGTTTCGTGTGAGCTTGGATGATCATCCCTTCATAGTTTTAATTGAAATCAGCATTTTTGTTCCTCATCTTCTTGCCTTTCGTTCTATGACACGGTTCATCATGTCCTGAAGGATTCTTGCAAACCGACAGTCTGCTGCACGCTCAAAAGAGAGAAAAGCTAGATATATGTTGGAGCTCGAGAGAAAAGTCCAGACTCTTCAAACTGAAGCTACTACTCTCTCTGCACAGCTCACATTATTTCAGGTTTGTCCTTTGACATTCACATTCCTAGCTGACATAAACGCTTCAGAAGAATAGACTTGTGTCTAGCTTGGTCGTTTTGGACCTTTTCTTTGTGATATCTGCTTAATGGCACGGGGCTAGTGGCATTCGATGGATTTCATAAACTAAAACTGTGTTCCCTTCCACATTTTAGTTTTATCCCTTTCAACCATCCGCTCCTCCCTTCCCTGCTTTGGCATCTTGGCTATGTCCATGGTGGTCACATATATCCTTTTTGGGTTTCTGTGCTGCAGTAGCTTAAGATATCATGAAATCTTGCAGATATGAAACCTTTAGTTTAGGCTTCATTGATATGTATCTTAATCTTGAGATAAGAGATGATCAGGGATTAGGAAATGCTCCTGAACTTTAATTCAAGAGCAGCGTAGGGGGATCTGTAGGTGATTTGATCTCCTACTATCTGCTTCGATGTCAGTGAATTGGTTAGCAATCATCTTCTGTTGAGTTGGATGCTAGAACTTGTGGTGAATGCAATGGCGAAAGTACTGATTGAAGTTGACTTTGTTATCGTCATTTTCCTTTTTCTGCTGTAGTCATCGGTTTCTTTCCTTGTCTTGCATTTCAGAGAGACACGACTGGTTTGACAGCTGAAAACACTGAACTTAAGCTTCGGCTACAGGCTATGGAGCAACAAGCGCAGTTACGTGATGGTATGTTCCTTGCATCGTGGTTTAGCGGTAATTGGTGTATTGCTGGCATGCTTTTTTCCCATCAAGCAGCTACTCCTAGAAAAGAAGAGGCACGCTATTTAAGTCTCATTCCCTTATCTTGTTCACTTGCACCCTATGTTTGAAAGCTTATGCCTTCACGTGTTTTGCTTGCTTTCCGAAGTTTATCAGACCATTTTTCTCATCTTGCTAACTGCTGCCACTTTGTATTTTGCCTTGTGATTATGTGACCAGCTCTAAACGAAGCATTGAAGAAAGAAGTGGGGAGGCTGAAGATAGCCACCGGGGAAGCAATTACACCCACCGACTCTTACAATCTCGGGATGCACCACATCCCGTACGCCAAGCCAGCCTTCTTCCCTCAGCCACCACAGCACTCTCAAATGCTACAGTTTCACACGCTCCAACCAAACACCATGGCAGGCGAGGGACAACATGATCCGCGTCTCATGGTTCCACCCAACTCCAATGGAGCCTTCTGTGAGATGCTGCATCCCGATCCCCTCGGCTGCTTACAGGGCCTTGATATCAGCAGCAGGACTTCTCCCCTCATGAAGTCCGAGGGCCCTTCTATCTCCGCCAGCGAGAGTAGCAGCACATTGTAATTCAAATCGTGACTCGAGCCCATTCTTCTTTTGCTGGGTTGTTGATAGGCTAACAAAACTTGTTGACCAGTCATCTGTGGTATTCATTTCTTCAGATTCAATTCTTTTGTGGGGATTTTGGGTTTTTTCTCTCTCTTTTCTGTTGTCATTCTCATGTAACTTTCTTTCGGGTTAGGATTCGTGGGGACTGTCTTGTCTGAACTTAGCTCCATTTGTTAGGAAGATGTTAATGATGTTCAACAGAGGATTGGACTTGAAACAACCTGGAGAGGTTGGGCAAGATCGTGGGGTGTGTTGCGCACCGGCTTCAACGTGCGAAATCTAGAGCTTCAATTGGTCTTAACTAATTTATATTCGAGCCAGGTGATTACCAAGAGTTAAAAAAACTCTTCGATCATGATGGATTATGTTATGGATCGCATGGTTTGGACCAATCACACTTCAAAAGTGACATAATTATCCTATAGTCAAGAGATTCTTATGTAAATAAAGACGGTCATATTATTTACTATCTCGCAATAAATTTTTAAATATATCACATCATATATTTTTCATAACTTTTTGTGTTAGTGATATGAATTAAGGATTCATTAACTGAGTTCAAACATAATTTTTTTTCTCTAGACTGATGATACTCAAAAGTCAAACAGGCCTAACTAATTCAGTTTGAGCTTGAAATGTCCACTAGGGGGTAAAACTCTGCCAAGATAAATTTTCTCCATCCACAATATTCAAATACGAGACCTTATTTAAGGAAAGAAACGTGCTACCGCCTCAACTAAATCACTTTGATTTATCATAAGAATTTTGCAGTATAGCCTAATTCTTGGAGAGGTCGGGACCCATTAGTCATTACATATTCTTTGTCGGGATCATGTCTTTTCCTTGACATGTGGGGCTTCGGGACAACCCTACATGGAGAGTGAAGTTTTATGTGTAACGGTATTATCATATAATAGTACTTATATGATGATACTAATAAATAAAATCTAGTTACTTTTAAGATCATCCTTCATTTTTATGATTTTATATTTAAAAAAAAAAAACTTAAATGGATTTCCTTCTATTTCGATTACCCTTACATTATGTACGGTTCATGTATCTGTCTCCATTCGACCACCACATCCCCGTAACTTTTTCAAGCTCAGCCCGGGAAAAGCCCATGCTGGCTGCCGGATACATGGCCGTGTTCATATGCAAGTCCTCCCCTCGGTTGATAAGTTACGTACATACCCAATAAGGTTCTCAACACTCGAAACACGTATCTGTAAATATCAGTGAACCTTAGCCATTTTCATCGAAGGGAACCGATACGTATCATATTTAATCCCCGACTGTTGCACTTGAGAAGGAGAACTATCAAGCAGATCGGCTCTATCATGTGGTGACAAGGACAAGGGCATGTGGAGCTGCTGCACTCGTGATGTTAATCGTGTAAATTAACAAAAGAAAAAATATTTAATTAGACTCAATAAATCGACATGGATGCTCAGATTTTATTATCATAAATAACATAAAATAAAATGAAACATGCCAATTCAACTGTTTCTTCTCAGGTGGAATTTCCATTTTTGAATTGGTTCTCATCTCCCAATTTTCTATTTCTCGTCAAATATTTTAGATAAATTCAGATGCGAAAAGTTTGAGAAATACTTAGACGGTCCTACTGTTAGTAATAATTAAGGTAACTGCTCGAGTAATTCATACTAATTTGTTCTTTTATCACGATTTAATCAGTGTCTCTCACGTCACCTGATGAGATAAGATCATTCAAGAATTTCTCATACCGGTCGATCTTACGAACATGTTTTTAGAGATGAGGATTTAGGGTTAGAAAGTTCATTTGCTGATGTTCTCCAAACGCCAAAAAGTTGGCCTCAGCTCATCGCTGAAGAAGCATTCGCAGAGACAGCGACAGCCGGCCCAAATGATCGCCTCTGATTGCTCCACCTTTGCCGCTGTCTTCCGACAAATTCAGAGAAATGCCAAATATGCTGACCTCTCTCCTTTCGGTTGGAAAAGAAAACGAAATATTTGACTTGCCCATACCATACGTGAGAAGCAATTCAAGAATAATAAAAGCACAAAAAAACTAATGGGATGGGATTCCGTATTTCGGTGGGCGATGATGACCCACATTTCATACTATATATATATATAAGAAATATATATATGATGAGTTATACACTTTTTTTTTAATTTGTGTACAAAAATTACAAATAAACATAAAATGTGATAGGAAAAAAAGAGGGATTAAAGGGGTACAGGAGTCTCACCGGTGAGAATTAGACTCGTGATCTCTTTGTCCCATGTCGAGAACGGTGCTGTGACACCAAATCCCCCTCCTCAATCTGTGATGCGCTTCCGGTGCACTCCGTCCATGTTATTAAGACTATACGTCAGGTTACAATGCCATTCCAGCAAGAAAAAAAAATCATTTGTGCAAGTGCGTGCGGGGCCGATTTGCATGTGCCGCACGTGGAGATCCTTCCGAAACGTCCTTAAAACTCTAAAAATTCAATTTCTCGTATATAAAAATAGGAAATAAAGAGAAATAAACGGACACATAATTTCCATGGCACGAGGATCGAACTCTTAGAATCTCTTGGTTGTAAGTCGGAGTTTCATGTCACTGCACTAAAAAAAGAACACTTCCCCTCTTCTTCTTCTTCTTCTTCTTCTTCCTTTTAAATTTTTGGGGTTTCGGTCACAGTGACATCCTTCCTTCTTCCTATATAAGCAAAAGCCTCATCAAGTCCTCACTGAGCCTCAAATACTCGAAAGCCTTGCAAGCTGCAGATAGGTCCCGAGGCCCTTGCCATGGCGAGAATTGCGGTCATATCGGTTGTGCTCCTCGTGCTCGGGTCATGCCTTAGCTGCGCGTACGGCGACTACAGAGGGTGGCAGAGTGCCCATGCTACATTTTATGGCGGTGGGGATGCGTCCGGCACTATGGGTACGTCCAGAAACCCTCGCACGGTTCGACACATTACTGTTCGATCAAATTATCAGAACCGAGTCCTTTTTGCCTTAAGTAAACCCTCGAATTCAAAATGTTCCACCAAAGTCATCCATTTGAGCCATTACCTACGTTAGGAAAACATTGACATTACATGATTGATGCACGTCTTCAGATAATATAAAATTCACTCCCAAGCGATTTGGCGAATTCTAGATTTCGGGTTAGAATTCATTCTATGCATTTGTGTGAGAACATCTACTAAAAACATGCTCGTTAGATTGTACACATAGGAGAGGAGATCAGTTTCTCGGATTATATTAGGTTTTTTTTTTAGTGGGAGCGTTGAATGCGGGATGGATGGATCGCCATTATTACGGCTCTAATATACACACGTGCCTAATATGTACAATTAAGATACATGATATATATATATATATATATATATATATATATATATATAAAAGCATATATGCCGACGGGCAGGTGGAGCATGTGGATATGGGAATCTGTACAGCCAGGGATACGGGACCAGTACCGCGGCACTTAGCACGGCTCTGTTCAACGACGGGCTGAGCTGCGGGGCGTGCTACGAGATGAGGTGCAACGACGACCCGCAATGGTGCCTGCCGGGGACCATCACCGTCACCGCCACCAATTTCTGCCCTCCGAACTACGGCTTGGCCAATGACAACGGCGGGTGGTGCAACCCACCCCTCCAGCACTTCGACCTGGCCGAGCCTGCCTTCTTGCAGATTGCCCAGTACAGAGCCGGAATCGTTCCCGTCTCTTTTAGAAGGTAAATATTAAAGCCAAAAGGATGAACCTAAACTTTCTCTATTCACGACATTTAAATTTGATTTCTTTTTCTGTGAAAAGAGAAATTCATAAGGTAAAAAGATGTTGAACCACATCAACCAAATGATATTATTCCAAGCGTTTGATTCGACCATAGAATCCCATTGGTTCAAAATTAAAATTAAATTGCCAATTCAGTGTAATTAACATGGGCATGAAATTGCTGGTCTCTTTATCTCGATAGGGTGCCATGCATGAAGAAAGGAGGGATAAGGTTCACCATCCATGGCCACTCTTACTTCAACTTGGTGTTGATCACTAACGTCGCCAAGGCCGGAGATGTCCGAGCGGTGTCAATCAAGGGCTCCAACACCGGGTGGCAGACCATGTCTCGGAACTGGGGCCAGAACTGGCAGAGCAACTCGTACCTCAACGGTCAGGCCCTGTCCTTTCAGGTGACCACCAGCGACGGGAGGACCGTGACCAGCTACAATGTTGTGCCGTCTAACTGGCAGTTCGAACAGACATTCGAAGGGGGCCAGTTCTAGGACACGAGCGGAGCGGTTTCACCTGACACGGTGCCGAATTGTTCTTTATGTATGTATTGTGCCTGCTAGTGACCTTGCCATAAGACATGGGGCTCGAGGAAGGTTTGGAGAGGAGGCCACGAAAAAGATATGCAAGGCAGAGGGAAGGAAGGATTCAATTCAGCTAGTGTCTTTGTGCTATTATCTATATATATATATATATATATAAAAGATTTTATATATGACATAGAAGGTTTGTCTGTGAGCGTACAAAACAGCAAAAAGGAAGAAGGCTACTCCATTGATTGATTGCCTTTGAAATAAATGAAATTAAGCCATGACTTATTATATTTAAAAGTTTTCGGTGGAGCGATGATACCACTACTTAGGTGAGATATCCGATTAATCAGAATTTGATATGTAATCAATCAATAATTATACAGTTATGGTTATCAAATACTAAGAAATCGTAAAAAGATTAAAAATCCTAATAAAAAGTGAAAATTAATTGAAAAAATATATAAATAATAAAAATTTTTAAAAAAGGTATTTATTAGTGAATTATAATTGGAAAAATATATGAGTGACAAATCTTAATTGGGTAAATATTCCACTTCAATATCGCTTGCGTGGTATGACTATTCCATCAAAGATTTTCTCATTTTTCGAGTCCGTGCATAATTTTCTTTTTCTGTGCACATGTGGGTATACGTACAGGACTGCAGGAATTAGTTGGGTGTAAACTGAATACTCCGCCACATTGGAAAAAAAATGGATCACTGCATAAGAAGTTGAAAGCTACACTTGAAGCCTCCAAACCAACCAAACTGGTAAGCTGACACGAAGTAGTACGCCAGCAAACAGATTCGAACCTCTCGAAGGACGGTATCTGGGGATTAACGGCGGGCCCCAGAGAGTACAATACACTGTTTGTTGGACTAGTCGGGAATCGCTGTCGCTCTGGTGGCCGATCTAGACACCACCGACATCAAAAAAAAAAAGAAAGAAAAGGAAAGCTACACTTGAAATCCGAGTGGTGAGAATAAAATGAGAATTGATAAAATTATCTGGGGATTAATGGCGGGCCTCAAGCAGTACAATACAACGTTTGGTGGACTAGTCAGGAATCGTTATCGCTCCGGTGGCTAGTTCGGACTCCACCGATATCAAAAAAAAGAAAAAGAAAGCTACACTTGAAATCCGAGTGGTGAGAACAAAATGAGAATTGATAAAATGGGCTTCAAGGAGAGGCCCAACATCCTTTCAGGCCTTATAATCAGCCCACATACAACTGAAACCAGTCCAATTCTTTAGTTACGGCCCGATATCTAGAAATCCAACACACTTTTCCTAATCCAAATCTAAGTTGAGCCGGTCCACATAGTTTTTATTTTCCATTAATAAGACTCCAACCTGAGATCTTATCGCAAGGGAAGAAGCCTTAAATAACCACATCGCATCCATTTGCACGTAAGCATTTGCTTTAATTTAATTGGTTATTTCTCATGTGGTCCGAAAAAATCTTGAACAGTCTTATTTTATAATAATGTGATGAAAAAGAATAAATTAAATTATTTTGACTGATAACTTCTTGGATGATTAATATTAATTTACTCATTTATTATATTTTAATTAATATTTTTTTATATTACATGATAAAATAGGATTACTTAAAAATTTCTCATGTTGACCCTGACCATGAAGGATCAATGCAGCATTAACCTTACAATGGGGGCAAAAGCGCAAATTCGCAGAAACTCGAGCGCTATTTGATAATACATGACTGTGATGCGTCCACCTATAAATATCAAGTTATAAAACCCTAATACGGCCCTGAGCTATCAGAAGCCCTAGCCTGCGCCGGAGAGAGAGCCGTCGAGTCCACAGCTCCTGATCTTCTCTACTATCGATCATGGTACGCGTTCCCGATCGCGTTAAATTTCGAGCCACATCTACAGTGCTGATTATCTCTCGGTCCTTGTATTGTTAGACTTTCAAGCGCAGGAACGGAGGCCGCAACAAGCACGGGCGTGGCCATGTGAAGTTCATTCGCTGCTCCAATTGCGGAAAGTGCTGCCCTAAGGTAGGGCCTCTGGTTCTTCTTTCATAGTGAAGGGAGTAGCCGCATCGTATGCCAAATACCTGATTATCGTGTCCTGGAACCGCGATTTACTCCGTGTACGCGGTTCTGATTTGCGATTGAGCAATGCACCGGAGAATCGACATATCTAAGCGTACATAATGCGCATGACGGTGATCTACGGATCCTGATTTGTTATGTCGCGTTGATTAGGACAAGGCAATCAAGAGGTTTCTCGTGAGGAACATTGTGGAGCAAGCTGCGGTTAGAGATGTTCAAGAAGCCTGTGTCTATGACAGTAATGCCTATCTTCGCCACTTTAACATTTAGCTTAGCTTGTGATTCTCTTATGTACGTTTTATCCAACAGGTTTATAAGAAATTGACCTTTTCTCTTCCTGTAGCTTACACCCTCCCGAAGCTGTATGCTAAGATGCAGTACTGTGTCTCTTGCGCCATTCACTCCCACGTCGTGAGGGTTCGCTCCCGCACTGACAGGAGGAACCGTGAGCCCCCGCAGCGCTTCATGAGGCGGCGTGTATGTATTCTCTTCTTAACAATCTGTGGCCTCTCCAGCTTTATTGCATTGTGGCGTTGGTCAATTTGCTCACATTGTCGGTTGTCGACCTAGGCACTGAAGGTATTACATGTTTTCCATAGAGTTGCACAGACACGATGACACTTAAGACACTGGATGCATGTGTTTTCCATATGTGAATGCCTATTATTTTCCTCTGCTGTTGATTTATGAAAGACATCTCATCACCTGGAGGCATTCAATGGATTTTTGCGACCATTTTGAAATTGAACAAAAGGCTTAGGTTGATGATAGCCGGAATTTCTGTGGCATACACCTCGTGTAATCTCTTTGAATTCCTAAGTTTGTTTTACCTCTCTTTTCACTTTGTTTTTAACTGCAAATTTCCTTTATGATACCAAGAAATTGTGTCAACAGTTTTATTTTAAAGTTCTAATAATTTTTGCCACTTGCTAATTTTTCAATCTGACCTTTGCAAGCACGGTATGAAATTATTTATGCCTAAAGAATGTCCTGTGGGTTACCTTCTCTCTTATGTCTTGTACACTTGCATGCAATTTAGAAACTTGTAAGGGATTTCTGTTCATGGAAGTTCTCCTTTTTTTTCCTCTTTTATCCAGGATGATATGTCAAAGCCTGGTCAGCCTGGTCAGGGACCTCGTGTCGGAGGCGGTGCTCCTACTCGAGCTTGAGAGTTTAACCTCCTCAACATCTCTAGTGATGGAAGCGGTCTCACATTTGAATGTCCCTCTGCCTTGATAGTTTTGAGCTGAGTTTTGATGGCAGTGTTTGATTCCTCATTAGTGTTCGGAACTTGAGAAATACATTGTTTTCCATGAAACTTGAGATAATCCCAGAATCCATGTTCTTTTTGGTGAAGGGTTATTTCTTATTTATGCATCTTACGTTCAGAAATTTGACCAATAATTTCTTGGTATCTAGATCTTCTCCAGTCCAGTCTTTGCTTTCATATATTCATTCTGGGATTGAATAAGGTTTACGTGAATCTGCCAATGCTGCTGCATTAACCTGGATGAGATATTTTCTGCTGATTCTATATACCTCCTAAGCATATGAAGCACCATCAAAGGATAACGTGCTTACTAGAATCAAGTCATGAGTAATTCATTTGCGCAATTGATATGAATGAAGAAAATTTGATTTGTGCACAGATATTAAATGATCTGAACAATTAGCATTGATAAAGGTACAAGAGGACACTTCTAACATATGTTTTGATACATCGCCATTTAGGTCTTTTAACTTGATATCTACTTGAGAAAAAAAATGGTAGATTTGAAATATCTTTATGTACAATCTTATTGAGAAAAGATGTCGCAGTAATTAAACGTGTTGACTTTTCATTTTTCAGAAATATTTGTCCTGTGTTGTTTGTGTTGTCTCTTACTAATATAAGACTGGAAAAATTCTTAGAAGATTCTATCTTGCTATATATGGCGTAAGAAAATATCAATCAGAAAATGACAAACGAGTAAATTAATGATAATCATCCGAACAATTATCATAATTAATACTAATTAAAATAATCTGATTGGTTATTTCTCATCACGTCATTCTGAGGTAGGACAATCTAGATTCTTTTCATATAAGAAAGTTTTAGACAATCTTAACTCACAACGTGAAGGGAAAAAATATCAATTAGATTGTGACAGTAAATTAGTATTGATCAATCAAATAATTACAGTAATTATTACAAATTAAAATATTTAATTAATTTTTTTAAAGAGAAAACAGTCACTTTAGTCCCTCAATTTATATCCAACCAGTATTTTAGTTCCTAAACTTTTTTTTGCCAACAATTAGACTCAAACATCCATGTTTTTGCTAACAAATCAGTCCGACCGTTAATTTACCATTCGATGTGTCACTTACGGGGTTAGATTTGTACTTTTTTATTAGCAAAATATTAAAACAACGTTGTTTCGCTGAATAGAAAAATGTAATGACTGTTTTATCCTTAACTATTGATCATATTTTCAATGAGTGTTGGAAATATGATCAATAGTTAAGGATAAAACAGTCATTATATTTTTCTATTCAGTACAACGATGTCATTTTAATGTTTTGCTAATAAAAAAGTATAAATCTAACCCCGTAAGTGACACATCGAGCGGTAAACTAACAGTCGGACTGATTTGTTGGTAAAAACATGAATATTTGAGCCTAATTGTTGGCAAAAAAAGTTTAGGGACTAAAGTGCTGGTCGGATATAAATTGAGGGACCAAAGTGAATGTTAACTCTTTTTTTAACCCTAAGGTAGGATCATATGAGGTTTTTTTCCTACTCATAACGTTCCCATCTTCTCTTTTAGAAACAGAGCGAGAGCATCCGACCATAACCGTAACCAACCATTTCCCGCCATGTTAGCTTTCCCTCCTACCAAGACCATCACCCTATCAACTTCTTCCCTCCTCTCAACTCACCAAAACCCTAACCCCAAATCCTCCGCCAGGGCCCCATCCCCTAGCTCTCCACCTCGAATCAAGCCGGCGAGCTGCAACTCCCAGCTCCAGACTGAACGTGGTCTCGAGTTCGAGACTGGCGACACCTTCTTCCGCCATGAGAGCGCCACCGGCCGGGACCTTGGTGTGCTTGCGGCTTCACTCTACAAGAAATCTACTGGCAGGCTGCGGGTCCTCGACGCAATGTGCGGTTGTGGAGTCCGCTCCCTCCGATACCTTGCCGAGGCTGAGGCCGATTTTGTGTTGGCCAATGACGCCAATGACGATTGCAGGAGTTTGATTGTCGGTAACCTGTCTAGCTTTCGGGACAAGGAGGGGAAATGGGTCGTCGAGAGTAATGACGCGAATAGGATCATGACTGAGAGTTATCTCCGGAGGGATTTCTTCGATCTGATTGATGTGGACTCCTTTGGGAGCGATTCTTCCTTCTTGAGGTCTGCATTCAATTGCTTGAAGCTGGGTGGATTGCTTTACGCCACGTCCACGGATGGGTTCTCCTCAGGCGGTCACAGGCCTCAACAGTGAGTTTCCGTAGTGTTTCTGTTCCATTTGCTCATTAATTGTCTTGTTCTTTGTGGATGTCGCTGCACTTCATGGAGTCTCTTATTTTCTGGTTTAGTGACGACAATGCTGATGATTTCACTCTGTAGTTCCTTAGCTGCATATGGAGCATATGTTCGGCCGATGCCATATTCAAATGAGATCGGTTTGCGAATGCTTATAGGTGGGGCCGTTCGTGAAGCTTCTGTGTTGGGCTATCGTGTTACTCCTCTCTTTTCTTATTATTCATATCATGGACCTGTGTTTCGAGTCATGCTCCAGGTGAACCGAGGGAAGCTTCTCGACAGCAGGTTATAGGCTGCGACTCCTTGGCTTCTATGACCTTATCGGTTCAAATAACTTCCTCACTTGTTAAAATGTATTGCTTTCCTTGATCTTTTGTAGGTATTACCAGTTTATTAGCTACTGCACTCGCTGTGGGAACTCTCAGTCTCATTCTTGGCATAACCTCAGTCAGATGAGTTGCCCCTGCAGTGATGCAAAGCTGCAAGTTCGTGTGTCCTTTACATATTTTAAAATGTGTGATTCTGTTAATTGGCCGGTTCAAGTTATCTTTTATTCCTCTTTGCAGTATTCAAGTTCGCTCGTTGTCTCTGGGCCCCTTTGGGTTGGACCTCTTCATTGTACTTCTTACATCACTGACATGTTAAAAATGGCCGAGCAATGGGGATGGATAGGCAATGGGAGAGGGTCTGATTTAGAGAAACTTCTGCTCTTTATGTTGGATGAAAGTGACCTGAGGTTACCATTTGGATACATCAAATTGGATGAGGTCTCTTAGGTTTTCTCCTCTTTTCCTACATTGTTCTGTTTTCGTTTTCTCTTTCTAAGTTATAAATAGTAGCTTCACAGTTAATGCTCAGTTTGCAATTCTATAAGTTTCAGTGATTAATAGTAATCTTTCTATTCTGTTTGCAGGTTGCTAGACGTGCCAAAATAAACTCTCCTCCACTCAGGATCATGATGAGTGCGTTGCACAAGGTATGTTTCTGGGAGGGGAAAAAATGATCTGGCTGGACCTGATTGAATCATGCCTAATTCATTTTGTTGCCTCTGAAGTGGATTTTTAGTATGGACTAGATTTTCAAGGATTCTCTTATCAAGCATGTGTATGGCTTGGCAACTAGTTGACCAAACAGTAGGCCTCACGGATCATCTGCCCAGAGCCAAATGGATTTTCAAAGCCAATAGTAGACCACTCCCAAGTTCATAATGCAAGGCTGTTCATTCTTTTTCATTTGTTTCCTAGTAAATAACCCTGCCATTGGGAAGTTAGTTCGTTTAAGATTGTATCCCGAGTAAACAAACCTGTTTTAGACATCATTTAAGCAGGATTTGACACTGGGGGGTCATTGATGAGGATTATAATTCTATGGCCGGAAACATTCTTAACCTGAGCACTCCTTGGAATTTGGTATTTTCATCTGTTTTCCAGGAAGGTTATGCAGTCAGTAGGTCACATATAGCTTCGAATGCTATAAAGACGGATGCTTCCATGGCTACTTGTATTCAAACGGCAAAAGGCCTCCAGCAGCGCTGAGTGGTTGCTCTTCTGATCTCATCTCATCGTACTCATAGCAGCGGAAACAGAATCTAACTCCACCTCTGGATCATCATAATTCAAGCACCAGATGAGAGGATTCAATCCGAATTTTTATTGGCATGTTGTCCCCAGAGCTATGTATTTGCTTGTAATCATAATCACGTGAGCATTATAGTTGCAATAACCTGTACCATGGGCACGGTTTGCCGATTTGGATATACAGAGCATTCAAAATTCTCGATTTTTGAAAACCGTTCATGATCGGGCACATCCGATGTATTAAGCTAATAACAGAACACTCCCTCTTTTAACGCAAAAGCCAGTCGCTGCTGGAGATGACACACTTTATTCTGTGAGGTAGTACATCATTCTCGGTGCTCTAAACGCCCACCTGTTGATTTAAAGCTTATATATACATAGGTATCATCTGGGGTTTGGATCTCCATTATAAGCCTATGCTTCCACAAAGCATAATGCCCTATTTCTCATCCTAAGAGGTAAACATTCAGTGGAACTACCCAGTGAACTTCATAGTGGACGCAATACTGTGGGCTATTTTTCCCATAACGGGTCTCAGACTTCAGAATGGGATGCCATCTGCGGCGTGAAAATATACATATTGCAATCATGAGCAGCGACCGAAGCTCCAAATGACGACACAGCATCGGCTGCAACATCCTTGTGCTGCAACCCCAAAAAGAGAAGGATAATTTAAGTTTACAGGAGGAGGAAGTCAAGTGTTGCCAAAGGCTGTTCGACATGAGAAGAAAATTGTTCCTCACCTGCCAGAGATCTCTGATGGAGACACTGGTACCAGATTCAAGTCCAAGGGCTCCCCACTGGGCTGTGATGGTTGCAGCTTTTGAGCATCTATTCCAAAGCACGACAGCCAACCGATGCCCAGACAAAGGTCCCGCCCAGACTTGGAGGCATCCACCTTCCCCTGAAGATTGCACCTTCCTTCCCTGAACCCCTAGTGAATCTGCAGAAAGATTAAAAAGGAAAAAAGATTGAGACCTCCAAAAAAGAATAGGAAAGTGATTGCTTCAAAGGTTAAAGCTGAATAAACAGATCATGCAAGCAGTTCAAAGTCTCATTTTTGAAGCTTCACCTTGGTTCACAGCAATGACCTCCTTATTGGTCAAAAGCTCGTAAGTTTCAGCAGTCATATTTCTCACATCACAACCAACCAAAAGTGGAGCCTGCTCAAAACATTCACAAATTAGAAGAATTCGCACAGCATCTAAAACCTATAAACTTCAAATGCTGCAAACAATGGAAAAGGCAGCAGCCATCATCCCTTACTATCCTCTCTGTAACCCAAAAATGTAAAAAAAAACAGACGGATTAAGGTTCCTTGGTTAGAACTTAATAGAGCTCTTGACAAGCAACTGCAGTTGGAGCCAACGAGGAAAATAGATCGAGTAGAAGAATCGCATACCTTCATCAAAGACCATATACTGAAATGGGAGCGGTACTCCTGGTAAGTCATGCCTCCATTTCCAACTTCCAACATATCGGGGTCTGCACCAACAATATTAAAGTGAAAATAAAAACGTAAGTATTCATGAGCAGTCCTATTGGAGGATCAGCCGCCAAGAAATTAGTTTGCAAAATTCATTAGCTCTTACCATTCCAACCCCCAGGGCCTGCATAGGCCGCCCACTTGTCATTCAGATCAGCAATTGTAGTCATGCTAAGCAAAGTGAATGGACACATAATCAACACAATCAGTAAAATTCCAAACTCAAATCTGAAAGTTTATTGAGTTTCTTTCAGATAATCAATTAATCATTTAATCTCATCAGCTAAGAGAGGTAATAAGTCAAGCATCTTACCTAACCCACGAATCATTGATATCATCCGTAGTACGCCAACTGTTCCCAACAGTGCCTGCCCACAAGGCTGGGTCCTCCACACCCCTGTGAAAGCAAAGCATAATTTTACGACACATTCCGAAGAAACCAAAAATGAAGAGAGATGATTTTACATCGCAAAAAACAAGAAACATAACCTACCATTCACAGAGAGAGTAGAAAGTTGTGCGACCCGTCTCATTTAGAGCATCTCGCATTGGTGGATATCTAACTCCATTACCGATTTGAAACAAATTGTGAAGTGAGATAAGATGTTAAAAGTTCTATCAAGATCTTAAAAGAATTAGTTGAAGCTAACCTCTTTTTTGGTTCTATGCCGAGGTTATAACAGTTGTCATACTTCAAATAGTCCACACCCTAATAAACAGAATAAGGAGCAACCAGTATTACATTTCTGTGATAAAATTTTGGGAAAAGTTGAGGGCATAACGATGATATTGAACTGTATCTAATCAGCACTTCAGCAAGTTTATCATTTGGACCCATAAGCAGAAAGTAGAAGCACCAATTCAGGAAGTGCATCAAGTGACTTTCGGAGGACTTCAAGATTATGCCACTAACCAGATTTTGCTTACTCATGAGCTAATTCATGAAATTAAAGTACCAATTATACATGCTATAGAAAGCAGGGTACAATAATACATCTCCAGGAGTTAAAGAAACATCAAGCAAACAAAAGCAAAGCAAGCAAGATCAGGAAAGAATGAAAACTGACCCAGGAAGCAAACAACTTTGCATCATCAGATTCGTGGAAAAGGGAACCTGGTCGAACTTGACATGTGAATAACCTAAAGAAATAAGTGAAAATAAGCAGGGGTATCGGTGCAGGAAACAAACTGACAACTTGGGAAGCTGCAGATGATCCAGCTAAACAAGGAGCAGGTAAGATGTTGAAAATTTCACCATACCCAGCATCAGAATAAATTCCAAGCTTCAGACCTTTCCCATGTACGTAGTCAGCTAAGGCCTTTATTCCTGATGGAAAAGTTTCTGGATCAGCAACCAGCTGGCCCTGCAATGTACCATATGCAAAATTTAGAAATCTAATATCAATAAATTTTATTAGGTACAGGCTGTACACCAGGTGAAACGTGTGCATCTTCTCAGATGGCTCGTTCATTTGCAAGCCAGTGGATGGATAGGTGAAAAAGTGAAGTGAAACTTACACTCGAGTTTCTTTTTATAGTAGACCAACAATCATCTGCACAGAGGTACTCAAATAAAATTAAACTGTATAGTTTTACAAAAGTCAAGAAAGAAAATGGAATTTATGTTGCAGAAATTAAACTGAAGGGAGTACCTATATTGACATATACATATCCTAATTCTGCCAGCCCAGTCGAAATAAGTGCATCGGCTGTTCATTGTGGAAGCAGAGGGTTAGCACACACTAACATGTATCTGAAATAAGACTTTGGCATTTCATTGTCCACAGTTTGGCCTATTATACAGGTTAGAAGTGATATTTCTCGTGAAGATCATATATCAGCTGTAGTTAATTTTAATAATTTACAGAGAGATCCGTCCCAGCAAGTGCAACAGGAGAGAACCTAGATATTGAAATCATGAAAAGAGATAATGGCAGTGATCTTCTGAGGAGGTAATTGGGTAATGAGTCAATGCAACACGAAAGCCCAAACTCTCCAGCTTATTCTACCAACCCAGAATTTCGTTTAGCTTACACTATAGCCCAACTTATTTTTTAAAACAACATGCATCTACAGTTTTCTCCTCTCTAATTTCTTCCACTGATTACAGAGATTCTTTCAGCAATCCCCTTCCCGTGCTATCACACTTCACAGTCACCATCCATCAACAGATCATCCAAGGTACGTTGAAGACCGCACAGAATAAATCTGAGATTACTTAGTTAATCGGCTGTAAAAGAAAATAATACCTGTTTCCTTGATGACAGTTTCATTGATATTGCAGGCGAAGAAATTCCAGCTATTCCATCTGTCCCAAACGGAAAAACTCAGGGTATGAAGATGACAACCACACCACTATAACTAATGACAAGGGAAACTGCCTTAATCTCTGGTATATCATTGTTGATAAATGATCACCGTGAACTCAGAGTCCGAGGAAAAATCAAACCTTTAACAGAATCTACCGATACGCACAATCTATGATTCATAACAACTAATAACAGTCTGACTATCAATGAAAATGCATTGAAATGCAGAAGTTTCTTGCTTTTCCGGAAGTTGGAGCTCTTAAAATTCAGGAAAGACACCAGGACAGCCCTTATAACATTGTCTCCCGCCATTTTTCATGGAAACAAGTGAGCGCGCCGGGCGTTTTGGACCCAATCCAGAAAACAAGTGGAATTTCATATAATATATGAAATAGCACATAATCAAATCGACACAGTTAGCACAGCTTCAGGAACGCTGTAATAAGTAAAGAAAGTAACAGCTTTGCCTTTGAGAAACGACACCAGAGAGAGAGAGAGTGTAGCCGAAGTCAAATAAATTCCTCGTAACAGAGAGAGAGAGAGAGAGAGAGAGAGAGAGAGAGACCCCATCTGAGGAGTTCCACCCAATCCGTTGCTGAGCTGAAAAATCCCATATTTCGAAGTATCGAAAATCCGATTAAATGATGCGCTGAAGCCCGGCTTCTCGTAGCTCTGCAACAGATTCCCTACCCTCCCTGCACTGCCAGCAACGAGAATCGCCGATAGACAGAGGATCAGAAGATGCGGGACGGGCAAATCCCTCTTCGCCATTAGCGATGCTCTCTGTTTCTAGCTCTTGAAAGCTCCGTGGCCAAAGCTGTGGAGGAAGCCTCAAGAAACAGGACAGAGTAACATCATAAGTGGTGGTCTTGTCTTTGCGTATCAGAGAGGTACAAGTAATTTGGAATTTCTCGCATAAAATTATTTTTTTTTCCAATTTCCGATCGAAAAGTCAGCACAATTATTTCAATCGCTGGATGGATTGATTCCCCAACATAGTTTTTTCCTTAGCTATTTTTCTCTCTCTTCGTCATTCAACTATTTTAACATGCTTGGTGAAATTATATGATATACTAATATAACTAGACGGTAACTCATGCTATATATAGAATTATTAATTATGTATTATATAAAAATTCAAGATGATCAAGGAAGTAATATAATGATCAAAACAATAAAATTTAATGTTAGAGTATATGAAAAATAAGTTATTCAAATCAAATAAAAATGAAGTCAAATCAGTAATTATGTAACCCGGTGAATAAAGTGTATATTTTTATAGAAATTAAGAACGTCACAGGAAGTTAGAGGATTTTAAAAATGTAAATATGAATAGTATAATTAAAATAATTGTATAAAGTAGTTGAGAAAATTACGAAAACAGTTCAAAAAAGTGATAAATTTTACTGTTAAAATTGTAAATATTGAGTAGTATAGAATGAGAATGGAGAATCTCAATAGTTAATGATGGATTTTCATTGTTAAGATCATAGATATGGAACGGTGGGAAAACAATTGAAATTACTAGTTTACGCATAATTTAGAAGATTTTATATAAGATATATATATTTATTATAGATTATAATATTTAAATTCGATTAAAGATAAATATAGAAAAAAATTATATTTCTCACAGGTTTGCATAATAGTATAGATATAGATATCTAGGATTACCCCTATCATGAGTGATTATGTCCATTAGAAGAAATTAGGGTAAATTACATATAAAAGCACGTGGTTTATTTATTTTTTAAAAGAAATTAAACATTTCAAATTTGAAAAATAAAATCACACGGTTTCATTTTGCTCGTTAAGTCGAACATTTCAAGTTTAAAAAAATAAATCATGCAACTTTTATTTTATTCTCAAAATAAGCCAAACTTTCAAATTTATAAAATAAAATCATATTATTTTATTTTTTACAAGTAGACTAATATATTAAAAATATAAAATTACATGCTTGCATGCTATATTTTACTTGGTCTTTTCTTATCATGTACCCACAAATCGATAAAATTAGAGTAAATTTTATTTAAAATTAATTGAATAATTTTCACCTAAGCTGAGATTAATATTAGTTATGAACAATACGAAAACAACTTTATATATAAGAAACTGATGTAAATTTAAAGAAAATTTCTAGTATGTTTTTATTATGTGATAAAAAAACATATTATGAAATATTAGTAGCCTAAGTTTTTAATTTTATGTTAAACAAATTAAACTAATTCAATAGAAAAATGAAATAAGATTATTTTAATTTTGAAATATGAAATGTCTAGTTTAAATCGATATTAAAAGGAAATCTCATTGTTTTATTTTCAAATTTTGAAATGTTTGGTTTAATTTGAGTATAAAATGAAATTATATGATTTTATTTTTTAAAATTTGAAATGTTTTTCTTTTTTTTTGACAAAGGGAGCAAACTACGTGCTTTTTTTAATGTTATTTACCCGAATAAATTGATGGGTACATGAGTTGCATTGATAAGAGTTAAATTCAAAATATCTTAGTCTCAGCTCAAGAGCAAATACCAATACACTAAACCCGCTTCTCTTGAGCCCCTTTTACTTGTTGTTCATGTTTCGGATGGTTAAGTGATCTCATTACATCTTCAGTTTTTATATTAGCTCAAACTTAAAAATCACTAGATCCTTTTAGCTTGAACTTGGGTTTACTAAAAACAATTATCTCTCTTGGACGTTTGGTTCCATGTATTTTTCGAATTTTTAATTTTTAAAAAAATCCAAACTTTATACCAAGTATTGTTGTATTTGATTGCAATTATTGTAATATGAAATTATCAATTTAAGTTGGCAGAATTTTTAAGAAAATTTCGCTCTAAGCAAAATTTTTATACTTATCTCAACATTCCTTGTAACAAAAGGTCCCCTTAATTATATATATTCGAAAACAAGTACAATAATCATTGTCTGGGAACACAGGGAAATGTACAAAGACATAATGCAGTCTTCTAAACTCAGCACACCACACACACATCGATGATATAACTAGCGATTCTTATTCCCCGTGGGCGAAAAGCAAACGCATGCCTCAACACTGCATGAACTTAGAAATCATTCACGCGGAACCAACCAATCAAACATCGCGAAGGAGCAATACAGCTACCCATGAAGGCGGAGGAATGATCAGTGATGAAACTGTTAGCCGTATCATCTTGGGTCTGAATTTTGTGCATTCTTCCGACTAGGCTTTGCCAACGGGAGCGATATGTGAATGAAACCGAACTTCTTTCTCTGCGCCATGAACTGCTTCTGATGGTTCGCCTCTGGCCTTCCCGGGAATGTTATATCTTCTCTCAGTTCATTGAGCATTTGGCTCAGTGCGACTTTTCTGCCCTCAGTCTGTCTTCTGGCCATGTAATCCTCCGGAAGGACTACCTGCTTCCGGCTGAGCACATCCCGCATCGAAACCGTAGATCTTAAGACAGGCTTTGGCTCGTTTTCGTTTTCCACATCTGGCGTAGGTACATTCACAAGCGGGGAGCTCAAGGGATGATTAGAAGGAGTCGAGCGGATGGCTCGAGCTGTGGCAGCAGTGCTGTTCCTGCCTTTTGGGTGATTCTCAGGAGCCCATTTCCTCAGAGCCTCTCCAGCAGCAAGTTGCTTCCTGCTCGCAATGTCAACTCTCTGAAGAGCCTCTTGAAGGGCTAGCTTGCTGAGTTTGACTTCCTCGGTTGCATCCTCTATCTTCTTCAGAATGCTCAGTCTAGAAACACTAACACCATCATCAATTCGGAAAAGGGCCTCTGCAGCAGTCCTTTTCTGCATTTTCGGACCAACTGACCTGAGAGGAGATTTGGCTTCTGAGAAGGTCAAACTATCGGGCTCTGGCTGAAGAAAACTGAATGGTCCCTCGTTGTTGCCTGACAAGGCCTTGATCTCAGCAATAGCAACGGCCTCAGCAGCCCTAGCTGCTTCTTCCATCTTCTTTGCAGCAGCTAACCTCATCTCAGCTGTCTTCATGACATTCTTGTTCGCCTGTTCAACAACAGGTACATCTTCCTCAAATTGCTGAGACTTGAAGTCCACTTCTTTGACCTTTGCATCATCGGGGGAGCTGTCCAAGATCCTTGTATCTTCACGGTCAACATATTGTGGATGATTCCTCTGATGTACTTCTATCTCCGATGCTGCAGAGGACCTCAATGCCATCCTTTCCCGAGTTTTCTCAAGCAAGGCCTTCTCCTTTTTTATCTTCATATTGAGAGATTCAACAGAGGTTTGAATGTATCCGAGTTCATTAATTGTCTTTCCAAGGTTCAGCTTTGCCTGATTCAGCTCCATCAAGATTAAACCAGGAGATGAAATGGGACATGGGCTTGAGCTTCCGACAGCCAGTTTATCTTGAACACCATTTGGAACATGCATGCATTTATCCTTACTCACTTCTCCAATATCAGGAGTCTGCACCTTCTCATTCAGGTTCGGAAGTGCCATGCATTTCAAGGCTTCCTTTTGGAGCTGCCATTTAAGATCTTCCACCATCCTTTTAGTCGTCCCCAGCTCTTCCAGGACATCGAGTGTTTCTAATTCTTTCACAATCAGATCTTTCTCTAATTCGAGCGTCTGTTCCTCCACCTTCTTGATGTCCACATCTCCAATATCATGAAGCTAACCAAAGGAGCCATGAAATGAGTAATCATCCTTAAATGCCAATCATTTTACTCGTTTCAGCAACAAATGATGTAGTGTCCATGTTCAAACACTTCATAAGAAAGTTAGCCGAGCACAATAATTTGGTTAGTGTTCATTCTCAAGCATCTTCTTTCCCTTGTACTTTTAATATTTGGACAGCGCGTATTCTCTATGTATTTGCTGCCAGCTCTTAATCATATATAGAATGAGGTTAAACATTCCCAACTTGAACACCGGCTTTAAATATGTCTATTTATCGGGACTACTATTTCAGATGAACTTCAAAGCAAATTATCTCCAGCAACAACCTCACTCCCCGATCTACAAAATAAAAAACAAACATTTGAACATGTTCCTAATTGTCTGTCGCATAAGCCGCAAAATTTAGGAGATGAATGCAAAAGCACTGCCATTTACATCTGAGAATATAGATGACAGGATATGACCAAAGACAAACCTCATTGTCATGGACAATCGCCACATTGCAATTCTAAAATTTACGAGCAACTTGTGCATACATGTTTCGTGGAATTCATCAACTTGAACCGAAAGATTCAGTTTGTGGGGCACACAATGAGCACCATCAGCTGCGGAAAGAACAGAGCGCAGATATCAGTGATCAATGGAAACCTCAAGAACTTACGTCTCCAAGCCCGAGTTTGTGGAGGTGGATCCAAGCTCCACTGCTCTCAAAATGAGTGACCGCCTCCTTCACCGAACCGAATGGAGGCGAGGTATCGATCTCGGCCCGGAGGTCCACCTTCTTCTGGACACCCGTCAGTGGCCCATAAACTGATCTGGGGCTGTGGTAGAAGAGATTGGACCTAGTTCCTGAGCCGGAGTCGGGAGTATCCGCCATGGAAGGAACAAACCAGAACTAGAAGAGGGCATGCTCATTACTGAATGGTGTACCCGGCCTTTTTAAAGAGGAAGAAGTAATGGAAAAGGCGGTTGAGGGAGGAAACTTTTGGAGGGTAAGAGCGATGATGTTGGGTCATCATTATGTCGATGGAGGGAGGAAATCACGACCCTTTTTTCACTAACCTCCCTCCGTTAGTTGCAGAGGGAATGACAATGGCAAAAAATGGTCCACACGGATGCAATTAATTTTCACTGGAAGATTAAAGGGTGCGATGGGAAACCGAGGAAAAAGAAGAGGAAAGGGTTCTGCTTTATGGGGAAATTTTTTCCTTTTTTGCTTCAACGGGCAGAGCTTTTCCTGCAGAATTTGCAGAGGGGGCCGGGCCGGAGGTTGATGATGATGATGATGAGCGGAACGGCTCGATGGCTGGGGGGGAGAGTGAGGAGGGATCAGAGGAAAGAAAAGTCAGGGACGGTAGTTAGAGCGTGCAATTTCGTGCCCAATAGGACAGTGTGAAAGGTTAATAATCTCGGAGATTGGATTCCCAAGGGAGATTTATTGTGCACAGGGAGAGGAGGAAGAGAGAGCAGAGGAGAAAGATGAAAGTCGTAACGTAATGCTCGATTCTACTGACTGTGCTTTGTTTTTTTTTTTTTTTAAATAAAATTTTGTAAAGATAAGCCAAGATCGGTCTAATAATTCCCTCACAGGCTCCAAATAAATGATTCCAAAATCGATTATCAGGTTGGGAAAGTCGACGGGAATCTCAAGCAGATAGCAAATTAATCTTAATGTACATTTCGGCGGACTTAAGAATAATGTCTAGTTCAAAAAAATAATTAAAAAAAGAATAAAATTTTGTAGACTTATAAATAAAAAAAGTTCTAATAAATAGAATTTTATCTTATAATAACTCGATCTGATTCGATCCAAATCTAATTTAATGGAAATTTATTGAATGTTTAAATGATAAGCAGGAGAAAGGAAATGGTCCGACTGGAGCTTTTGCTTTTTGCTGGACAGAGGAAAAAGGCCGCCTTTTGCTTTTTAACGGAGATTGCGGAGCGAAGTTACTGACGGCTTCCGTTTCCCGCTCTTTCTGTTTCCGTCACCGTCGTTTTCTTCTTCCGCCTCTTCGCTGCCATTCTCTGAGCGTTGATATTTCATTTGGGGTGATTTGGGCTTGGAATCCGGCCCATTAAACAAAATATGGCTCTCTTTTTCTGTTATAAATAAGGCCACAATCTCAGATTCACGAGAGAGTCAGAGAGAGTTTATAGAGTAAAATATAAATTCAAATACGAAAGTGAATTGATTGAGGTGATAAGACACATCTTCTTCTTGAGTGAGGTCACAGATTCGAATCTTGTAAATGATGAGAATTCACCCTAGTAGTGTGAATTGATTAGTCAAGGGCCCATTGGATTTTTGGATACTGGTGGTACGTATCGAAAAAAATATAAATTCAAATTGTTGTAAAAATAAAAAAATTTAATAACCTTTGAAAGTAAATAAATTCTGATGTCAATTAATGCGAAGGAGAAAAATGATGTTGAAGATTATAATATACGAGTTTTTTGACGCAATAGAAGATGGTTAGTCTTAATTATCTCGTGCGCTTACCGAACTGCCAACGTGGGCGGACACTTGGCGGAAGATTCATACGGGGGCTCTCTTTCAGTGAGGCCCATGGGCCTCTCCTGTTGGGCCTTCCCTCTTTTTATGTTAACTGTTGGGCCCAATGGGCCTAATGGCAGAACCGTAAATATGATGAAAAAGAACTTTCAAACAGGTTGAAGAAAAGAAGGAAAAAAACGATTTTCATCAATCTCTCCTCTTTCTAAACAAAACCTTCGAGGACGGGAGCTGTCTCTCCTCTCAATTTTCATCAATCTCTCATCACCACCACCGTCGTCGTCGTCGTCGGCGGCTCTGAAGTTCACCCAAATTGCATGCGTTCCGATCGATAGCATCGGACAATTGTGAAATGGGGGATCAGATCGCGAGGGGAGAGGAGTTCGAGAAGAAAGCCGAGAAGAAGCTCAACAGCTGGAGTTTTTTAGGGTCCAAGTACGAGGACGCCGCCGATCTGTTCGACAAAGCTGCAAATTGCTTCAAGCTCGCCAAAGCTTGTATCTTCACCTTCCCCTTTCGCTTCGTCCATTTGCTCTTCCTTTCCCTCGATTGGTTTGGCGCAATTCATGTCTTCGCATGAGAAGTGCGGGATCTTGGGGGTTTTTGGCGCGATTGGAATGGCTACTTCGTGGTTCTATGATTTATGATGGGAAAGTGCTAGGTTTTGTTTTTTTTTTTCCTTTTTAAATTCAGCTCTCTTTTAGATAGTCCTCTTCGACTGGAATGTGTCCGATGGATGGATTTAGCCTGAGTGATGTTGAGAATGGACGTAAGCATTGCAATTTAAATTTTCTTTCTTTACTGCCGTAGCACATTCTGCCTGGATTTTATTTTTTTTCATAGTGTTAGCGGATTTTAATATATTTCATGCGACTCTCCAAAGTGTGAAAATTGTCTATTGGGGGAAATGATTTCGTTGATATATGCTGTTGAAAAAGTTTCAATCTAAAACAGTGAAGATTGTTTGATCGGTTCATCTGTAGACCATTTGCCTGGAAACATGACCTATTTTCAGGATTGATGTCTCCTAGGACATCTGTGTATGCTGCCTGATTAAATTTCTGGTTTCATCATTGCCCAAGAGAGATATTTTTTCAGACCTCCATAGTGTCAGAATCTAATTTTGTGGTTTTGACAGATTGTAGATCATGTAATTTGTCAAATGTTAAATCCAAGTTCTAGATGACAACTGTTCCTTCTATTTATGGCCTACTAATGTTGGTCATATTTGCATTTCAGGGGATAGAGCCGGGCAAACATATGTCAAGTTGTCTGATTGCCATCTGAAGGCAAGTGCTTCTGATTCGATGATTGGATATCATAAGCATACTTGTTATTGCAGTATCTTCTAAGAAATTACGCATTAATTGGCTTGTGCTACAGAGCGAAAGTAAACATGAAGCTGCTTCATCTTACGTTGATGCGGCCAATTGCTACAAGAAGATATATCCTAAGGGTATGCCTGTGTAGTTAGTTGTAGAATTCTAGATAATATCCTTGCAATCTAATGCATCCTGCTCCTTTTAATTGCTTTTCTGTGTCCTCAACCATATTTAGAGAAAGTTACCAATAAACAGACAAACATTTTCTGGGGAAGATCTTCAAATCTATTACATGTTTGAAGAGCCTTTTGATTTGAATATGTTCCCATGATATTCTGACTGGTCTGATCTCTTGTGCATGGAATCTAGATGTATGTTAAACTTGTGCGGTTTCATTTGATAATATATGTTTAGCTTTTGCTAATGCGGGAATGCCTTATGCTGAGAATTTACAAGTTAAATAAGTTGTTCCTGTGTGTGTCTTTTGTCTGAACTAGTGGCTTTAGTTTTATCTGGTTCATTTTGGTACTGATTGATCATTAGACTATCAAATTAATTCTGTTAAGGAGAATCTGGAGATGGACTTGTGATCTCTTAGATGCTTTCAGACAAAGTCAATGGATATTATTTCACTGTCCTTTATATGCAAAGCAATCATAGTATGAATATTTGAGAAATTTTTCTAAATGGTTTGAAATTGATTAAGATTCATTTCTTTGAGGAAAACATAAGCATCCAAACATCAATTTACACATTTCCGTCTGTTTTCAGAAAGATTTCACCTTTTTACTGAAAAGTCTATTACTGCAGATGCCATAACTTGCTTGGAGAAGGCAGTTAACCTCTTTATGGAGATTGGAAGACTCAATATGGCTGCTAGATATTACAAGGTAACCTTGTTTAGATTCACTCTCTAATGATTAATATTGTCAGTTCATACAGGATGACATAGTAAATATTTAGTGTATGTTGTTGCACAACAAGTTCATTATGTTAATCTCTCCTAGATCTCAACATTTGTAACGTGTTCACAATTTTTTAGAGTCAACTTTACATGTGTTAAGATCTGAATATTAATTTACACAGCGAACTCGTTATATATTGCACTTAATATTTACTCAAGAAGACATCTGGTGAACTTTGGTTCTTTCTTGCAGGAAATTGCTGAATTACACGAGTCCGAGCAAAATACGGAAGGGGCCATTGACAACTTTGAAAGGGCAGCTGAGCTCTTTGAAAGTGAGGAAGTAACCACTTCTGCAAATCAGTGCAAGCAGAAGGTTGCTCAGTTTGCGGCACAACTAGAACAGTAAGTTTCTTCTCTGTCGCCTGTCTTTATTCAGGTCATTTTATATGAAGGCTTGAATTGATGGGTAGATTTATTTTTCTCAATCTTTGGCTGCATCATGCTTTCTGCAAAATTTTTGTGCATGATCAACATCCTCATTTTGAAGAAAGCAGGATAGCATAATATCATATTTGGACATCTGTTTGCTATATAATATTAATGATGTAAAAACAAGTATTTGCTTTAGATACTTGTAATAGCATTATATTCTGTTTTACTTGTTGGGATTTCCACTCTCATGTACAAACTGAGTTATGTTTGTCTCGTGGATCAGTTGCCTTTATTATGATTACCAGTGCTGCAGAAAGGAAAAAGGAGATGCTTTACTGAATATAATCACTGAAGGATATCTTTGTTTTTTTTTTTGGTGAATAGATTGGAAGTATATCACTCAGGTTTTGCGACGGAATTGTGCATTTCTCATTTTACTGTTCTTTAGGTATCAGAAAGCTATTGAGATATATGAGGCCATAGCACGGCATTCCCTTAACAATAACTTGCTGAAGTATGGAGTGAAAGGACATTTACTGAATGCTGGAATTTGCCAACTCTGCAAAGGCGATGTCGTTGCAATTAGCAATGCGTTGGAGCGTTATGAGGTATCCTTCTGGCACTTCTTCAACAGCTCACTGTACTAGCTTTTTTTAAAGTCAGCTCCATAGTCACTGCTGATGCTCTTGCAGGAGCTTGACCCTACGTTTTCCGGTACACGTGAGTGCAGATTGCTGAAGGTACTTGATTTCTTGGAACTCAATTCTTATTGTGCTCTGAATTTTCTTCTCTCCTGATTTTGGGGCTCCACCTTGCTGGATAATAAGGGTTATTCGTGCCTAAGCATTAGGGACCCATAAAGATTTCTGGTTTTATTTTATCTAAGTTTGTCTATTTGCATTATCCAATGTTAGAATTCCAAATACTTTCATGCCTGAGCTAATTGATTTGACTGGTCCCGTTGAATGGTGTTCCCAATTTATGCATGTATTACTCTTTCTTATATAACAGCTCCTGCTTTATTCTTCAGTAGCAGATATCTGAACAGGAAATGCTAACCTTGTAATGTCAGGACATTGCTGCTGCTATTGACGAGGAAGATGTTGTTAAGTTTACCGATGCTGTGAAGGAATTTGACAGCATGACTCCCTTGGTAACTTTCACTGATTCTCGTAAAAGCGACAATCTCTCATGTCCAAATTTTATAAATCACTGGAGTTCAAATATGATTTATGAAAGAATTTGTTTCACGAAGAAGCTGTAATCTCTTTAATTTGTCTTCCCAGAAAACAAAAACAACCGTTCACTCTTTGTCGAAGAGGGCAACTGTGACATCTTTCTCCATTGTCATTTTGTTAACTCTTAAAGGGAAAGCACAATACTGTTTTCCACCAATAATCTGTTTATGCCTACTTTTCTGATCCTGACCCTTCGGCCCTTGCGTGTAGGATTCTTGGAAGACAACCCTCCTTCTGAGGGTGAAGGAGAAGCTGAAGGCCAAGGAATTGGAGGAAGATGATCTCACTTGAAAAGAGTCTCTCATTTCCCTCTTTCCCCTTACTGCTGAGCTCTGTCTGTTAATGGTTGTTACTGTGACTGTTTTGGTTCGTGGAGTCGAGCTTGTGTCTGTATAACCGGTGGTTTGTAAGTGCGAGTTTTGTCGACATTCTTGATACATTGTTTCAATAATCTGAGTTTAATTCATACTCGGCTCCCACACGATAATCCTCATTTTACTAACAGTTCTTCAAGAGTACATGATGCAACTTTCCTCATTTGGGTTGACATCATCTTTGGTATGAGTTGTTACATTTTGAGAAATTCGAGCCACATACCATTCACCTGATGAAAGGCTTTTGTGTGAATTTGGAACTTCAAGAAGTCCAGTATGCCTTTCATCACATTTCATCATAAGACTCCCACCAACCCTTTTAGTGAATAGTTTTCACGGTGTTCTTTGTGCCACGTGGAGAATTGTGTGCTCCTTCGGTATGTGCTCAGCGGCGCCTTTCCCGGCAAATTCATCGTCTTTCTCAAAGCGCAAAGTCAAAAAGGAGATGGGCAAAAGAAGCTTTTCCACAAAGAATTCCAATCAATCAAGCAAAGAATCAGATTCCACATTCATTGCGGCAATTACTTGTATATGCCCACAAACAGTGGAATGCAAAACACATCACTGGGAGTGCCCTTTCCTCCTCTTCTTCTTCGTCAGCTCCTCCCTGACCGACCAAGAGAATGGCCAACGTAAGTGATTCTGTTCATCTCTCGTCAGCTGGTGGAATTCTTTTATCATTCTGAAGACATTTGTTTTCTGCTTCAGGTGGTGGAACTCAAGGTGGGTCTTCACTGCGAGGAGTGCATCAGAAAGATCCTCAAGACAATCAAGAAGATGGAAGGTAAAGTACTCCATAAAAAAATTCTCGGTTACCGATGTCATTACCGAACACTTAGATGGGGTGATGCTGATGAAGTGTCGGTGAATTTACACAGTCGACACATACGACGTGGACACGCAGCTGAACAAGGTCACCGTGACCGGGAGCGTGACATCGGACGAAGTCATCCGGGCTCTGCAGAAGATCAGGAAACAGGCCACCCCTTGGGACGGCAGTCAGAGCAACTGATCGATCTGTACTTGGAAGATACTTCGTCCTACCGGGTCGGTTGATTCGGTCGAACTTCTGAGCTTGTGATCCTAGCTAAGTAGAGATGGAATGTCATTCTGTGGGTCAGTAATCAAATCGAGGATCTTGGGGGCGGTTCTTCCCGTTTCAAGCAAGAACATGAATTAGCTGCACTGAGAAATGGCAAATGAGCTGATTAGATTTTTCTAATTTTATTTGTCTGTCGCCCAAAGAGCAGATACCACCAGGTTTTCTTCAACTTTCTTCTCTCCTGTCCCATGAACAAAAGCTCGGACTCGGTGACTCGAAACTGGAGAACAAATTGAAGAACATATTTGAAATTAAGAAGGATTGACGTGCCCAAGAGAGAGCTTGTAATTCTAAGATACAAATACAATACAGGAAAACTGATCATATTAATTGGTGTCTTCACGTTAGATACAAGACTTTCTCCATTGAAATCATGCGTGCTTGCTATGGAGAGCAGTGAACATTTAACAAACAATTTCTCCCGTAGAAGCGGTGTGAGGATAGAGAAATGAAGGGCACGTGAAGTCCGTTTTATGAAAATTGAATTAAAGATCTCTTATTTTCAAGTCGAACATAATGTGGTTGCACTGGACCCTTTTCTAGTCAGATAAACAAACCGCTCGATTTGCCATGACTTCTCTTTCGTTTCCTTTTCAAGGCGAATTTCCTGGACCACCTCTGACTTGAACGTCAACCATAAATAGCAGTACAAGATTAACATTACAAGATTTGAGGCCCTTGACTTACCCCTCTTTCTTCTTCTTGTCCGAACAAAGAAGGGAGAATAGTAATACCCACCAAAAGTGAAAAAAAAAAAAAACAAAACAAAGAAGGAAGAATACTTATCCAAGATTAAAAAAAAAACACAAAGGAAGAAAGAACACCCACAAAAACGGAGAAAGATAACACAGATAGACACACTGAAAGGAAAAATGGCAGTGGGAATAGCACGGAACATGACGGAGGAGATGGTGACCGGGCTGGTGGTCGGCAACACGTCGCTGGCGTGCCAGCACGGGCTGTACCACCGGCACGACATATGGACGAACGGCAACCCCCTCCACGCCCCGACCCCACTCCTCCTCTTTCAGATCGGCATCATCTCCGTCATCTCCAATCTCCTGCACTTCGCCTTGCAGCCCCTCGGTCAGTTGAGCATCACCTCTCAGCTCCTTGTAAGGTTCCCTTCCTTCCTTCCCTAGCAAGCTCCCCAACCCCGTTTTTTGTCGGATGATCATAGTAATATGTCTAACAGAAACTGTTATTTCGGTTGTTATGGCTGTGTGGTAGGCCGGCTTGCTCCTGGGGCCATCGTGCCTGGGTCGGGAGGAGCACATCGGGTCCAGCATATTCCCGACGTGGGGCATCTCAGCCATCGAGACCTTCTCAACCTTCGGCGTCATGTTCTTCCTCTTCGGCCTCGGCGTGAAGATGGACCCAACCATGATGCTCCGCCCCGACCGGAAGTCCGCCACGATCGCCGTTCTCATGCTCTTCCCCACTCTCTTCTTAACCACCGTCTTCTCGCTCTTGCTGACGATCAACATCCCCATGGACACCACCCTTGCCAAATCCCTCGCGTACATCGGCGGCGGCCAGGCCCTGACGGGATTCCCCGTGGTCTCTTACCTGGTGACTGAGCTGAGAATCCTGAACACCGACCTGGGTCGGTTGGCCATCTCTTCCTCGATGTTCTGCGACACGATCAATATCTTCCTGTCCATAATCGGAACGTCGATGGGAGAGGCTGAGCACGGAACTGCGGCATCAGCGGGCCTGGTATTGCTATCGGCGATCGCTCTCATCCTCACCTTAGTTTTGCTTATAAAGCCGGCAGTCTTATGGATAATCAACAAAACCCCACCGGGGAAGCCCATGGCTGAGATCAACCTGATGCTCGTGTACATGATCGTGCTCCTGTCCGGGTTTGTGAGCGAGTGCATCGGCCAGCATTACATCCTCGGCCCGCTATTTCTCGGACTGCTTGTTCCGAACGGTCCTCCGCTCGGAACGGCAATCGAAAACAAAGCCGACGCGCTCGTCTCGGGATTGCTCTACCCCACCTTTGTGTCCATAAACGGGTTACAGACAGATGTCTTTGGCATCGGGTTCGACTCCTTCTGGACTATTGGGTTGGTTGTCCTCGTCGCTTTCTTGGTCAAATTTGTAGCGGTACTATCGGGATCCCTCTACGTTGAACTGACATACAGGGAAGCCATCGTTCTTGCCCTCATCGTGAATGCCAAAGGCCTCATGGAGCTAGTGATCTTCAGTATATACAGAAATTCTGAAGTAAGAGATCACTCTTTTCGATGAAAAAGTCTTTTCGAATGGCTTAATTTCCTGCAAACCCCAGTGAATGCAGGTTAAGTGGCCTATTTTCTTGAACTCAAATCTGGTTTATTTTCCTTTGCAGCTCCTGACCAGCGAAGCATTCTCCGTGTGCATAGTCTCGATTCTGGTGGTAACTGGACTCACAACGCCGGTGATCAAAGTCCTATACGATCCCTCGAGGCAGTACATATCGGTCAAGAGATGCACGATCCAGCACTCCAAGCACGACCCCGAGTTCCGAGTCCTGGTATGCATCCACAGCCAGGAGAATGTCCCGACTCTAATAAACCTCCTGGAGATTTCTCAAGCGAGCAAGGACAGCTCCATCCTTGTCATGGTGATGGTGCTGGTGGAGCTTGTGGGCAGGACCACCCCGGTCCTCCTGAGCCACCAGGACCGGACCTTGAACCCGAGCGCATCTATCTCGGGCCACTACATCACGAACGCCTTCAACAACTATGGCCATGACCATGAGGGCTCCGTCCGGGTGGAGACCTTCACGGCCATCTCCGACTTCCTCACTGTGCACGACGACATATGCCAGGTGGCACTCAATGAGGGAGCCCACCTCGTCGTGGTCCCCTTCCACAAGCAGTGGTCCGTGGACGGGTGTGTGGAGAGCGTGAAACCTAAGGTCCGGGCCTTGAACTTCAATGTCCTCGAGAGCGCACCGTGCTCGGTTGGGATACTGATCGACCGTGGACCAGTGACTAACCTGCTAACCGTCACAAACAGCCACTCGTCCTATCACGTGGCGGTCCTATTCATTGGCGGGCCGGACGACGCCGAGGCCTTGGCCTACGGGAGCCGGATGGTGAAGCATGAGAATGTCATCCTAACGGTAATAAGATTCCTCCTTTTCGGGAACGAGAACACGAAGGACCGGAGGATCGATACCGAGCTTATCTACGAGTATCGCCACTTGAATGTGGGAAACGAGCGGTTCGTGTACATAGAGGAGGTAGTAAGAGATGGGGTCGGCCTCGCTGCGTTCCTGAAGAGCATGGTGGACAGCTTCGATCTGATTGTAGTCGGGAGGCACCACCAGGCATCGCCGATCTTCATGGGGCTCGACCAGTGGAGCGAGTGCCCAGAGATCGGGATAGTCCCCGATATGCTGGCATCCCCGGATTTCGAGACCACAGCTTCGGTCTTAGTGATTCAGCAGCAGAGGTTAGGAGGGAGCTTCGGGAGCCAACCGGTGCAGCCATCGTTCAATATCCAAACCACTGAACCGCCAAAGGGATCATGGACAATTTCCATAGACAAGTATGGCAGGAACTCGAAGGATTTCAGCTGACTCGATTGATCTTGTCATCCCGAAGTCTCGACTCTCGTCCATTTCGTTGTAGATAGGGATTTGGGTTAGATTCTCTTCAGCCTCGCTAGCTAGTCTTCGTAATGAATGTTTTCTACAAAACGTAAGAGAAGCAATTGGTAACTGGCTGGCTCAGTTGAACGTAATTGAGGAATGTAACATTAACCAGAGAAAATTGTGTATGTTCCAATTTTGTCCAGTGAAATGTAGATCGAAATTGGTAAACAGTGAACTTTTTCAGCTTCTATTATTTTTTGTGTTTTCAAGGTTTAAAAATAATATTAAGAAATTGAATAGATTGGGGGCTGAATTTATGGGTAAATTTTACTTAATTTTACCTAATTTTTTGTTAAATTATCTAATTTCGCCCCCCCTAAACTCGTGGTATTACCTTTCCATTAAGTTTCGTCCCCTTGAATGAGGTTTCTAGATCCGTCCTTGAATAGATTCCAATTAATTTGAGTTCAAATTCTTACGATTATGAATTTTTTTTATTTATAAAATTCAAGTATAAAATGTTATTTACAAGAAACAGGCATAGAATATGACACTTCTATTGAAAACAGATTCCGAGATCAACTCTATCCAACCATGAATCATCGAGAAAAGGTACAGATACCTTATCGTTCTCATATCCGATAAAAGGCAAAGTATCAATGCTTTCTCATGATAGTTTACAATGAGTGGGTTGGTGTAAGAAGTTCTCCCCATTGAATATCCACTGTGACACCTTCAAACGTACGGTTCAAATATAAGTAAGACGGACCGGCCGAAATAGCTAAGTCTTTCATACTCAAGTAAATTTTTAGCCTCGAGTTTTACTAATAAAAGCAAATTCAAGATTACGAGAATTTTATCTTATAGTGAACAGATTTTTTAATGTTAAATTTCAATTGAGCATGTAAGAGTCATGAACCTGTTTTCACTTAAAAGTCTAACTCGATAGGTAGCAGTACTTAATTTTCTTATAAATCTAATTTTCTTCCTTAACATGGTCATGTGGAATTTGACTCTCAACATTTTCCAACCTAAATTGATGAGAGCCTATATGATTTCTAGATATATTTAGTGTGAGCTGAGATCCATTTTTGGTTTTGCATCACACAATATTCCCGAACTAGTCGAAATGCACCTCGCAACTAATCCGCGGTCGGATCGGAATCCCTAAAAAAATTCCCATCGATGCCCTGAGATCAACTATTTAAGAGTTTAGTGAGAGAATCATTAGATCAACCTCACGTTGGTATGTCAACCGAAAAGTTACTCCAACTGCCGACTACATTGACCATAATCGATTTCTCCACTGTTTTTTTTTTGTTAAACCGAGACGTCAGATATGGTAGTCCCACCATCGATTTTTTTACCACTTGGAAGTCGATGTCCGAGACATCATCAAGATTTTTTTTTTTGGTATAATTATGATTAAGAAAGGTATGAATGAATCTTAGAACCATTGCCCACGAGGGGCATCCCTGGCGGTAAGATTTTGGGAGGTCTTATCTCGTAAGTTCAAATCTCTAGATGCGCATTCCTCATGAGTTAGGAGTTTTATAACTCTCGAATCCGTTAGATTCGCCTAACTTACCTAACACGTGTAGTGTTTAAATACATCGATTATTAAAAAAAAAAAAAAAGAAAGAGAATTTTGGAACCATTGTCAAAAATGGTGCGATAAGTCCAGGAAGGGAAGGGGCTCACTGGAGAAATGGCAAAGTAACTCTTCACTAAGCTGTCAATGTAACAAGAAAAAATAAATGATTTTCAAGAGTATCTGAAACAGCAGAATTTCTTGTATGAAGCAATATTATCATGTGACAATTTCTACGTTGTGAGGTATAAGATGTTTTAGTGCCATTTTTTAACTCTGAAATATATATGGAATCTAAACCGAGAAATTCTTGCAGTGGTGAGTAAAAGAGGCACATAGAACCAAACGGAAGATAGAAGAAGGAAGAGAGAACGAACGTTACGAGAAGTATCGCTATTAAATTTAAATTCAGAATATCTTAATTTTAAATTAAAGTTATACCAATTACACCAAGACCTATTTCTCGATTCTTGTCGTACTTCAATTAATTTATGGTAATGTATATTGTTGGGAATCAAAGTTGGAGAATTGGGTGAAAGTAGTGTTAGTTTTGAAAGTATTTCACGAAACAGGGTTCGTTCGAAAGTAATTACCAAAATAGGATTTCTAAACCGCATCTTCAAGATGCGATTTAGTCCTTGTTTTTTTTGCAAATAAGAAACCGCATCTTGAAGATGCGGTTCCATTGTTTTTTTTTTTCTTTTGAAAACAAAGCCGCATGTTCAGGGAATTTAGATTGAATATTTAGTATGTAATATATAACAAGTTCTTTTTATAAATATCTGACAAATCTTTTATGTGTAAAATTTATATAAAATTTTAAGAGTAAATTTTACAAGTGTAAACACTTGAATAGTGATTTGTACAACGAATTCTGATATATCATACATTGAGTATTAAATATATTAATACCTCGCGGAAGTCTTTTAATTATAACTCAATATGTGACACATTAAAATTCGTTATATAAATCACTATTTAGATATTCACATTTATAAAATTTACTCTTAAAATTTTGTAAAAATTTTACACGTGTAAAGATTTTACAGAGATTGACAAAACGAGCTCGTTTTATAATACACAAACTCAATGTATGACACATTAGAATTCGTTATATAAATCACTATTCAGGGATTCACATTTATAAAATTTACTCTTAAAATTTTGTAAAAATTTTACACGGGTAAAAATTTTACAGAGATTGACAAAACGAGCTCGTTTAATACACGAGCTCGTTTTGTCAATCTTTGTAAAATCTTTACCCATATAAAATTTTTAGAAAATTTTAAGAGTAAATTTTATAAATGTGAATACCGAATAATGATTTATATAATAAATTCTAATGTGTCATATATTGAGTTATAATTGAAAGACTTCCGTGAGATATTAACATATTTATGATACATTAGAGAAGCAATTGGTAACTGGCTGGCTCAGCTGAACGTAATTGAGGAATGTAACATTAGCCAGAGAAAATTGTGTGTTCCAATTTTGTCCAGTGAAATGTAGATCGAAATTGTTAAATAGGGAACTTTTTCAGCTTCTTTTATTTTTTGTGTTTTCAAGGTTTAAAAATAATATTAAGAAATTGAATAGATTGGGGGATGAATTTATGGGTAAATTTTATTTAATTTTACTTAATTTTTTGTTAAATTATCTAATTTCGCCCCCATAAACTCGTGATATTACATTTCCATTAAGTTTCGCCCCCTCGAATGAGGTTTCTAGATCCGTCCCTGAATAGATTCCAATTAATTTGAATTCAAATTCTTACGATTATGAATTTTTTTATTTATAAAATTCGAGTATGAAATATTATTTAAAGGAAAGAGGTATAGAGTACGACACTTCTATTAAAAACAGATTCCGAGATCAATTCTATCCAACCGTGAATCATCAAGAAAAGGTACCGATACCTTATCGTTCTCATATCCCATAAAAGGCAAAGTATCAATGCTTTCTCATGATAGTTTACAATGAGTGGGTTGGTCTAAGAATTTCTCCCCATTGAATGTCCAGGGTAACCCCTTCAAACGTACGGGTCAAACATAAGTAAGACGGATGGGCCGAAATAGCTAAGTCTTTCAAGTAAATTTTTCGGCTCGAGTTTTACTAATAAAAGCAAATTCAAGATTACGAGAACTTTATCTTATAGTGGACAGATTTTTTTAATATTAAATTTTACGTGAGCATGTAAGAGTCATGAGTCTGTTTCCACTCAAAAGTCTAACCTGATTGCAGTGGTACTCAAATCTTTTTTAAATATAATTTTCTTCTTCAATATGGTCGATGTGGAATTTGACTCTCAACATTTTCGAACCTAAATTGATGAGAGCCTATATGATTTCTAGATGTATTTTGTGTGAGCTGAAATTTATTTTTGATTTTGCATCACGCAGTATTCTTGAACTAGTCGAAATGCACCTCGCCACTAATCTGCAGTCGAGTCGGGATCCCTGAAAAAATTTTCATCAATCCCCCGAGATCACCTATTTAGAAATTTAGTGATGAAATTATTAGATCAACTTCATGTTAGTATGTCAACTGAAGAGTTACTCCAACTGCCGACTACATTATCCCTCATCGATTTCTCCACCTTTTTTTTTTTTTGGTTAAACCGAGTCGTCAGATATGGTAGCCCCACCATCGATTTTTTTTCCACTTGGGAGTCGATGTCCGAGACATCATCAAGATTTTTTTTGTTGGGCATGATTATGATTAAGAAAGGTATGAATGAATCTTAGAACCATTGCTCATGACACGTATCCCCGGTGGTGGGACTTTGAGATGTCTTATCTCCTATGTTCAAATCTCTAGAGGTACATTTCGCATGGGTTCGGAGTTTTATAACTCTCAAACCCGTCAGACTCATCTAATTTACCTGATACACGTGAGATTTCAGATACTTCGATTATAAAAAAAAAAAAGAGAGAGAGAGAGTCTCAGAACTATTGCCAAAAATGATGAGATTTAGTCCAGGAAGGGAAGGGGCTGACTGGAGAAATGGCAGAGTAACTCTTCATTAAGCTGTCAATGTAACAAGAAAAAAATAAATGATTTTCAAGTGTATCTGAAACAACAGAATATCTTGTATGAAGTAATATTATCATATGATAGTTTCTACGTCGTGAGGTATAGGATTTCTAGTGCCATTTTTTAACTCCGAAATATATATGGAATCTAAACCGAGAAATTCATACAGTAGTGTGTAAATGAGGTATATAGAATTAGACAGAACATAGAAGAAGGAAGAGAGAACGGATGTTACGAGAAGCATCACTGTTAAATTTAAATTCAGAATATCTTAATTTCAAGTCTAAAACCTATTTCTCGATTCTTGTCGTACTTCAATTAATTTATGGTAATGTATATTGTTGGGAATCATGGTTACCCGGGAATACATTTGCATGCAACAACCAAATCTGACTCGTCTCTCAAAATCTAAGCCCCACTAATTTAACGAGGGTGGGCCCCACCATCTGTCTTCTTCTCGAGGCCACTCCGAACGAGCAAATATTTGCTCGCCCCAAGCTCAGGACCAACGGTCCCCATCAATGCGGGACCCAGCAGCCATCGACAAGATTACGTGGCCGTGCCACGTGGTCGTGGTTCTGGGGGCTTCGCTGGCAAATGAGACTGTGACGAGTGACCGACCATTAACCTCGTACTCCACAACAACCCACAGTTAATCTAATAAGCACTCGATGGTGATTAACTTCCCCGAACTAGTGAAGTCCACTTGGGGTGGGACCCACTGAGCAAAAGCTAGCCGTTAGGGTCAGAAGGGAGCGGTCTGCCGCAAATTTCAGGCCCCACTTTGAGTCTTTTCTTTTTAATCCAAATCCAGTACATGCGAGAAACACTGTAGAATGAGAAATTCTGAGATGAATTTACGTAATATAAAAAAATATTAATTATATTATAATAAATTAGTTAATTGGTGCTAACCATTCAATTAATTATTTTTATTATTACTGATCAGAATAATTTAATTAATTTTACTCATAACATTATTATGAAATAGATCATTTAATTTTTTTCGTATGAAATAATGACAATCTAATATCGATTCAAAGTTAAAAAAAAGGGCCATGAATTTTTATCATGTTTTTTTCAATGTACATGAAAGACACAGAAAAGTCCCACAAGTGAAATGAAATTCATGATCTAGATAAGAGCGGTACAAATTATATTAAATTTTCTTTATATTTTTACCGCCTATTTAATGATTTGGTGACTGGACAAAAGAATTTTTATTAAATAAAATATGCAGAGAGAGAGATGGAAACTATCGAACTGGTGTGAACTGTGAAGAAAAAAACTAGCCGTTGCAACCTTCTCGTGTGGAGAAGTGCCCCTCTGTCTCTGTCACTGGTTGTTTTATTGCGATCACATTACATTTGGCTCCCAGTTTCTATCTTTCTTCTTTTGTTTTTCTGTTTCCCTCTGACAAATTCGAGATTCCCCCTCCCTCTCCACTACAAAGGCGCCCGTCTCGCCCCATTTACCCTGTTCCATCCTTCATTCCCAGTCAACCCGAGTTGCGATATCGAACCCGAGATCGAGGGAATCGGTTGGCTATGGAGGCTGAAGATCGGAGGCGCGAGGAGGAGGAGGAGAAATGCAGGTTCCGAGACGATTCCGGTTTTGCAAGTGTCTTGCTCTCCCTTCTGCTTTTAGTCTGTGCGGCTCCGGCAGTTGGAGGCCAGAGTTGGGATGGTGTGATCATCACCGAGGCGGATTATCAATCTCTCCAGGCGTTCAAACATGAGCTGATCGATCCGAGGGGCTTCCTGAGGAGCTGGAACGATAGCGGCTACGGGGCCTGCTCTGGTGGCTGGGTCGGGATCAAGTGTGCCCAGGGCCAAGTCATCGTGATCCAGCTCCCGTGGAAGGGCCTCGGCGGCCATATCACCGAGAAGCTGGGCCAGCTCCAGTCACTCCGGAAGCTCAGCCTCCACGACAACTCCATCGGGGGCCAGATCCCGAGCTCGTTGGGCTTCATCCCCAGCCTCAGGGGTGTCCAGCTCTTCAATAACCGCCTCTCCGGCTCGATCCCGCCTTCTCTCGGCAGCTGCCCTCTGCTTCAGACTCTCGACCTCGGCAACAACTTTCTCACCGGCCAGATCCCCGGCAGCCTGGCAAACGCCACCAAGCTCTTCAGGCTCAATGTGAGTTTCAATTCGATCACAGGAACGATCCCTGAGCAACTAACACGGTCTCCCTCCCTAATCTTCCTCGCTCTCCAGCACAATAACCTCTCCGGTCCGATCCCGGACTCGTGGGGCCCGTCCGGGAGGGGTCGGTCGAGTTTCTTCCAGCTCCAGTCCTTGACGCTCGACCACAACTCTCTGTCGGGCCCGATACCTTCCTCTCTGGGGAATCTCAAAAGGCTCCGAGAAGTCGAACTCAGTCATAATCAGATCAGTGGAGTCATCCCAGATGAGCTGGGGAGCCTCCACAGGCTTCAAAGTCTTGACATTTCATTCAACGCCATCAATGGCAGCTTCCCTTCAAGCTTCTCCAACCTGTCCTCCCTCGTCGTCTTGGACATTGAAAGCAACAGACTCGACGGTCAAATCCCACCGAATCTTGACCGATTACAGAACCTCTCAGTCCTCAACCTCAAAAGCAACAAACTGAGCGGGCTAATCCCAGACACCATAGCCGACATCTCCGCTCTAACATCTCTTGACCTGTCCCTCAACAACCTAAGCGGAGGGATACCCGCTTCTCTGGGTGACATCAAGAACCTTAAATTCCTCAATGTGTCCTACAACAACCTTTCCGGCCCCGTCCCAGCTTCACTCTCACAGAAGTTCAATTCGACCTCCTTCATCGGAAATGTTCAGCTTTGCGGTTTCAAGGGCTCGAGCCCTTGCCCCTCCCAGGCCCCATCTCAGCTCGTCCCATCCCCAGCTCCTGGTATCCCGAGCCACCACCGCCACAGACTGAGCACCAAGGATATAATCTTGATCGCTGCGGGAGCCCTCCTAGTGGTCCTGCTGATACTCTGCTGCATCCTGCTGTGCTGCTTGATAAGTCGACGGGCAGCGGCCTCGAGGGCCAAGGAGGAGCAGGTACCGAGGGCAGAGAAAGGTGGTCCTGGAAGAGAGGCTGAGGCCGCAGCAGCAGCCGCAGGAGAGGCCGGGGGAAAGCTGGTGCACTTCGAGGGGCCGATAGTCTTTACAGCAGACGATCTTCTGTGTGCCACTGCCGAGATTATGGGGAAGAGCACATATGGGACCGTTTACAAGGCAACATTGGAGGACGGGAATCAAGTTGCGGTGAAGAGACTGAGGGAGAAGATCACGAGGGGGCAGAAGGAGTTCGAAGCCGAGGTTAACATCCTCGGGAAGGTCAGGCACCGGAATCTGCTCGCTCTTCGAACTTATTACTTGGGACCGAAGGGAGAGAAGCTTCTCGTCTTCGATTACATGCCGAGAGGCAGCCTCGCAACTTTCCTCCATGGTGAGTTTGGTGTCCCAGAAGCTCTTCCTCTGTATTTCTCTGCTCTGTTTCTTCCCTTTTCGGGCTCCAGATGCCTTGAAGAGGAAGGATCTCTCTGGGAATGCAGAGAATTGGTTTGATCATCGTAGCCGATTTGTTGTCTCGTAAAGTTTTGCAAATTCGATTGGAAAAGTTCGATTCAGTTCATCTGATGTCTGTTTCTCTAGCTTATTCTCATACGACGTTTCTTACATGCTTGTTTCCAGCAAGGGGACCGGACACGCCCATTGATTGGCGGACGAGGATGAGGATAATGAAGGAGATGACACGCGGCCTCGCACATTTGCACCACGTGGAGAACCTCATCCACGGCAACCTCACCTCCAGCAACGTCCTCCTCGACGAAGGGGGTGAAGCCAAGATTTCCGACTACGCCCTGTCCCGCCTCATGACGCCGGCTGCAGGGCCCACCGTCGTGGCGGCGGCTTCAGCGCTTGGCTACCGAGCTCCGGAGCTGTCGAAGCTGAAGAAGGCCAACACGAAGACCGACGTGTACAGCCTCGGTGTCATCTTCCTCGAGCTGCTCACGGGGAAATCCCCCGGCGAGGCGATGAACGGCGGGGGAGACCTGCCCCAGTGGGTGGCGTCGATCGTGAAGGAGGAGTGGACCAACGAGGTCTTCGACGTGGAGTTGATGAAGGAGGCGCCGGCGATCGGGGACGAGCTGCTCAACACGTTGAAGCTTGCCCTCCACTGCGTCGACCCTTCTCCGTCGGCCCGGCCCGAGGCCCGGCAGATCCTCCAGCAGCTCGAGGAGATTAGGCCGGAGGCGGAGCCCACCGCGGGCTCGACTTCAGGAGGCCCAGCACCTGGGCCGTCGGGTGGTGACGGAGCCGGTGGGCCCCTCTCATCTAGCGACTAAAAACTTCATTAATAAGTAGAAAAATTAATTTATTCTTTTATTTTTTTATTAAAATTTTCCTTTATTATGGTGAAGTCAGGTGGAGTGCTAATGCTTTATTAGTTACCAGTAGTTTGTCGACATAAGGTGCCATGCAGAATGGCATTTCTAATGGTTGCACTGTATTCTCCGCACGTGCTTGGGAGGATCGATTTAATTATTTTACTTTTGTCCTCCGAAAATGAAAAGTGAGCAATTCTGTTGCCTGCTGTCTGTGGATGATCTTGCTAATTCTGATGTCAAAAGATAGTCAAATAGCTCGAACTGACTTTATAACCGTTTGATTTTTTTATTGTCAAGAAGAGTTTCAATTAATTAATTGCTTGATCTGATTAGTTCGATTGATTGCGAGCAAACTAATTTCCCATAAGTTAACTTTTAATCCTATTTATTAATTCATTGTTTTTAATTAATTTATTATTAAAAACATGATTTAATTCTATTAACTGTATTTTTAAAAAATTACTTTTAAATTTTTTTAAAATATTGCATTTTTTAATAATTTTTAATAATATAATAATAATAAGAGGTGAAAACACTGCTAGAGGAATAGATTGAGGAAGGATTAAATTCAACCAAAAAATGTTTGGGACAAAAAGAGGGGGACGGTTGGGAGGAGATCCAATCTTTTTTTTTCTTTATATATATCTATATATTATCTATTATTTATTTATTACTATTTTAAATAAAAAGAAAACCTTTTAGTATCACTGTTAAAAGCCCAGCAACGAACCTGGTCATTATTTGACTTTGTGATAGATCACTCGATGACAGTACTGTTCTTTTCACTTGATTAGAAAGGTCAGCATTTTCCTGTGCTCACGTCCTTTCACTGTCACCAGGGGCAAAAATGAGTAATTGGCTCCGCTTTAAAATCTCATGAAAAAATCTATAGAAAATAAATTTTAATCAATAAAAATAACAAATAGACCTGAAATTGTAAAATTTCTTTTAAAATTACAACCACCCTTAAAGTAATAACTACCAACTAATTTTTTTTTAAATTACGTGCTTTTATTTCCACTTGTTTATGGTATATTTTATAAAGATTGATAATATTATAATAATATTATTATGAAATAAAAATAATATGTTTTATAATAATCAATTACATAAAGATTAATTTCGTATACAGTACGAATCGTCATCTAATATTAAGTATTAATATGTGTGTGACTAGACCACATACATTTTGTTGAATATAATATTCATGTGGGCCTAGTGAGAGAGGAAGAGCCTTCTATCATTCGTCCCACATCGACCATAGCGTATCATCCGCTATGGTTTATATTGCAATATGAAGCAGTGCAAGGTTGTCTCTCCGGAGGCATTCGATAAAATTGGAACGATACAGAGAAGATTAGCATGGCCCCTGCGCAAGGATGACACGCACAAATCGAGAAATGGTCCAAATTTTTTTTTTCATATTCAATTATTATTATTTTTCCAGCATCTATATTACCTGAAAATAACAATTTTCTAGATGTTATATTGAAAATTAATATCTAGAAAATTCAATTAGGAAAAAGCTCAACCATTTAAACTAATCTCCCCGACAAATGGCTTACTGCTCTGACAGGGTGCCCGCCTTCAATGTAATCCTCGCATGGACAGACACGATAAAGTAACTCACGACCAGATTCCTAACTCGGCATTCTTCCATCTCCATCGAGTTCTCTTTGGAAGCCAACATTATCGACCGGGCTCAACCGTGAAGTCATACCCGCGCTCCGTGGGACGAAAATGCATCGAATGATCACAGGCCACGAGTGTGTCTGTACTCTCTCGCTGAATCGTTCATCAATAAAATATCTATTACTTCCGTGAATTCGTCCTGCGGGCCATCACGTTCTCTGTACATTCTCCTACACTTTTCTGATTCATTTTAAATTTAACAGCAGGAATGATGAAACCCTCAGTACATTGATCTCTTAAGGAGGTAGTCCGCTTCAAACCCATGACTCCTATCAGTTTCAGATCCTTCAGCGGTGGAACTGTAATGCTGCATCACCAGCACTGAAGTCTGTCCATTGCAGAAGTCCGCAGACGAGACGTAATCGCCTATAACCCCGAGCTCTGGGTTCTCGCTCCAATACAGCATCTGATCGTCGAACATTGCAGCCATCCCCACCCTCTGGCGGCCCACAATCAAGAGGTCGTGCTTGCCCTTCAGAGATCGAATCTCGTTGAGCCACTGCTCGGGATCCTCCACCACAGATTCGTTGTAAGCAGCCCGCTCGTTGCTCTTGTTCTTCATCTTAAAGCCCTCGATGAGCTGGGAGTCGAGTTTCCTTTCCTCCAGGTGGACGCCGCTCAAGTACAGATCGTTGATGACGAGCTGGAGCACAGTGACCGAGACCTTCGGGTGGCTGGACATGCGAATGGCCAGGGATAAGGCCTCCCGATCATCGGCCCCACCGATGAAGATCACGGCGATGCTGTGCTGGAACGTGTCATGGCTCAGGTTACGCCGAGCCGACCTGTCAATGTATATCCCGACCGTGCACGGTGCGTAGTTCTGAACATTGATGTTGAAGTTGCGCACCAGGCCAGCTTCCATGGCGTGCAATGTCAGCGTGTCCTGGGACGGAACGATGATCAGAGACGTCTGCTCGTCCCGAGCGAGGCTACAGATGTACTCGTGCATGCTCCTAATCACAAATAATAATAAATTACAATCGTCACGCAACTATGATCTCCGATCGGGCTTCTTGTACTTGTACTGTATCGATTGCCCTGGTTACCTGAACGGTGCGGTCACACTGTAGGCCATGACCTTTATCGAGCCGTCACTGTCGTTGAGGTAGTTCTCGAATGCGCGCATGATGTAAAGAGACTGTTTGTACTTCACACTGCCGAAGTTGTTCCCGTAGGGGATGATCATCGGGGTTGCCTGCCCGACGAGCTCGTTGAGGTGGACGACGTGTGCGGTGATTGGAGCCTCATGGGTCGGGTTCATGGCCTCGAGGAGAGCGACACTGCCGACGACATTCTCCTCCTCGTGGATGCAGCACACGATCTTCAGCTCGGCAAGGCCTTGGGCTGCCTGGAGAGCTCTCCTCCGTTTCTTGGCGGCGGTCACCGGTTGCACTCTCACGTACCGGTCGTATAGAACGTCGATTAGAGGTGCAAGAATCGCTGTCAGAGCCACGTTGGATAGCACAAGTATTGCAAAGGTTTTCTCCGGCAGTTCCTGTACGAACAAAACAAACCACAGACACTTGTTAAGAATTTGATTTTCAGGGACAAGAAGAAGAGGTCGTGAACTCGAACTTACTCCTGCTGCCTTCAATTTGATGCAAGAGTACACGTCATAAGGACCCTTTACGTTCAACATCAGCCCCAGCAAGACCGAGTGTGGAAGCCTGAGCTTGCAAAACAATGCACCCGCCATAGTCCCCACAAGCTTGGCTATGCAACCCAAGAAGACTAGCAGGAAAATTTTTCCGAGTGCCTCTCCGTCGATTAGTGTGAGATCCATGTGCGACCTGTCAAGCCAAACCCCGAGTTCGATCAGCCAAACATCACCAGAATTATAACATGGAAGCTGTTTTTTGTGTTCTTAATTAGATCTTTATCGGTACCCGAGGACCACGTAGAACAGGGGCATGATGACCTCCATGACGATGAATTCTGTCTTCTCGGTCAAGGTGGAACCGAGAGGTGGCCCGTGGGGGATGATCAGTCCCATCGTAAAGACGCCTATTTGGAGCGAGCCGATAATGTCAGCGACCAGGGCACCTACCAGGACCGCGGTCAAGATCATCACCACGTACATCTCCTTAATCGGCTTCCCTGCCGGGGCTCTCTTGATCATAGACTTCAGCTTGGGCCGCACAGCAAAGATCATGAACGCAGCATAGGCAACGGACGAGAGAACGGCTGCGATTCCGGAGGCAGTCGTCTTTCCGCCTTGCCTATGGTACAACCTAATCAAGGTAAACAGCCATGCGACTATCTCGCTGATCGTCGAAGATGACATGACGAGCTGTCCCAGCTCAGACGACAGGATGTTCATCTCCTCAAACGTGTAGGCCATGTTCGCGAACCGGTTCAGTGAAAGGAAGGCCGGCATCAGGAACTGGAAGAAGCCCTTCCTCAGACCCAGGGGGGTCAGGTACAGGCCCACAGCGAACGTGACCACGAAGCATGTGAGCATGCTCGACCCGCCAATGATGGAGGCTTTTCTGAAGGTTCGCCGGATGATGGATATGTCCATCTTGACTGCGACAAGGAAGAGGAAATAGATCATCCCGAAATTGGCCCAAGTCTTCAGCAATATGATCTCTTCTTTCGGGAAGCGGCCGAAGGGCAACCGCTTGACCCCAGTGAGAATAGGACTGAGCAGGATCCCTCCCTGAAAATAGAAACCATGCTATGAAAAGTCAGATTTAATCCTTAATCCTGATTGCTTCCGGCAAACAATCTCGATGAATATACTCATAGTCGACGGTTAAAGCTTCTGGTTTGCAATAACTCTGTTGTTTACTCAGTTATCTCTCTCAGTTTCCCCGCATAACATACACACCAGAGCGTAGCAGATGAACTTGGGCTGCCTGAGAGGTCGGAGGATGCAGTAAATCAATTGAGAGGTCAAGCTCATGACAATCAATTGTGCCATGAAAATCTGGAACTTGGACTCTAGAAGATTGCCACCGCTGAAGATCCCTCTTGAGGTATCCGGTCTATAGGGCTTGCAAAGGAACATGCCCTCCATGTTCAAATTCAAGAGTTCCGGCATCGTGGAATTCCCTGGCAGTGCCATGACGTTCTTCCTCCAAGTTTTGTTTCTTTCAGTGAATTACTCGAGGAACAAGAGATGATAGCTATAATGGCGATGGTCGGATTCCGTTGCTGTTTTCAGTTTTTGCTGTTACTGTTTTTGCTGTCTGGATCAGTTAAATCTTGGTCGCAAGAGATTAAAATCAACAGTTTTATGACAGGAGAGAGAGGGGACCTTATAGTGACGGTTGAACAGCTGTTTGACTCCCAATTCTGACAGTACATTTGGCTGGCTTGATCGTTTATCTCGCCTCTGTCGGTTTTCTTCCAGCTATGGTCGTTGTTATATGATGACTATCACTAGCGACGGAAGACATCGTAAGTATATTAAGCATCGAGCAAGAAGAACAGGGCAGGCTCTGGCCGAACACTAACAGAACATACCCAAGACAGCAAATCCATGGATCTTATGATCTGATAATTAACAAACATACCCTTAGTTCCCTTGTCCGGTCCGGGATCTTAATGTCGTAGATGACAGATCATCTGCGCTGCATTGGCGGCATCTGCCTTTCGGATTGCCCAAGTAGGATTCCGTTTGTTGGATTTAATTGCAAGTATTTCTACTCTCAACTTGTGCACCGTTTAAAAGTTCGTTTATACCGTAAATTCCAAACACGATGTTCCTTCTACCTCAAGAGATCTTGATGGCATGTCTTTTCAGGAAAACTTGAGAGAATGAAAAAGACCAGAGAAGTTGGATAATTTACTGCTGGAAACGTTAAGGGTTCTAACAACTACATGTGTGCATGATTGACTAGATTAATGTACAATTAAGTTAACGAATTCACAAACTACGAAGTTCATGTATTCTCTAAATTTAAAGATTCTAGAGAATCCCGTTATGAACAGATTGTGAATTTGCTCTGTTTTATCTTTAAAAAGTCAAAAAAAAGAGAAAATTGATCAGCAAATTGTACTGATCTGCCAAGCAGACATTCCTCTTCGTAATCCAGACCGCGTCTTCTGCTCAATTCCCCGGTTTTGGTCGGATACTGTGCATTATCAGTGCAGAACTCTTGCCCTCATTGAAGTCGCCTGACGATGCGATGAAATCCCCGATGATCCCCAGCTCAGGATTCTCACCCCAGATCGTGAGTGTGTCCAGTGACTGTTCGAAGATCGTCATAATCGCTGAGCTTTCTCGCTCCGTTATAACGAGATTGTAGCAGTCCCCCAGAGATCTCACCGCGTTCGATGTGCTCATCGGGTCGGATGCTGCCTCCTCACAGTACTTGGCCCTAGGGTCCTCTAGGCCCTACATACAATCGGTGGGAACTCTCCGAATGGAATAACAATCAATTTGCACCTCTCTTGGTTCCGGTTAGCTCGGAGGAGGGGAAGAAGATAAATATAAGAGCAAGAGAGAGCGAGTGTCCATTTTCTTCGGGGCTATCTGGTAGGTTAGTTCAGTTGAGCTCGAAGGAGCTTCCGGTGAGACATATGGGTTGACAATGGAAACAGAAGACAAATTAGGACTTTCATAGTTCGAAGGTTGTAACTGAGCTTTGTTATTTTCGACATCGTGTATATGTATACATGTATATTTGCATGAAGTGTGCGTCGTTTTTCACACGAACCCTATCCCATTTATTTTATGATGGATGGAGAAGTCGGAATCGTCCCTATAAAAATGTTATAATTTATTGCGTGAATTAAAATTACGGTAAAAACTAAAAATTATTACATCAACATATTTACGAGAGAGAAATTATGTGGTAAAATATAAATTGAAAATTTTACTGCAAATACATGAAATGGATAAAGATGGAAAGAGGCATGGGAGCGAGTAAGGAGTCTTGATTCTTTCTATTGGTGGGTCCGTAATAGCGGATTAGGTTCATGATCTTTTAATCTCATATCGGGGGCGATATAATTGCACGAAATCCTCTTTCTCGAATCAATTCTGTTTAGATCACCTGTCTTATAATGCTTCAATAATCCTACGATTTTGGCACTGACTTCGCCTTCTTTTCGGGGTCGTCGACCTGTTTGCTTGAGCATTTTGCCACTGATCGAAGCTGGCAAGTCGTACTCAGTACGATGATGTGCTCACACGGGCAATTTCAATTCTCTTAATGGGCCTGACTCGATTTTGATCATGGGTCCAAAAATGATTTGCCTATTAAGCAATGTTAAAGCATGAAATAGTTATGAGAGTAAAATTTTTACAACCATTTTTGGAATATTCTTTTTTTTTTTAATGATAATCAGTCACCACATGGCACCTTTTTATTGGCCAACTGTTTCGATTATTTCCCCTCTTCTCTTATAAATAGAGGTCAATCACCGACTTGTGGTAATTTCGGAAAACTTTACACTTTACATCTTTGTATTATTCTTTGTGCACTTACTGACTTAAGTATCATAGGACCAAGTCGGATCGAATCGTCACCTCCGATTTGGCATTCTCTTGTGTTGCAGGAACCAGGGAGCTCGGTCAAAGGCCTTCCATTAACTGATAGAGATACGCTAAGGACTACCGGTTCCTCCCTTCTCGAACCTGGAGATCTTTCTGAGGCATCTGTATCATTAGTTCGTTATACCTCTCGTGTCAAGTAATAATGCATTTGATTCCATGTATTATTTCACCAAGAGATGAATAATTTTTTTAAATATGATTGGTTGAGTTACATTTATATCTTTTCCTAGTAAGTTTTCACGTTGAAATTTTATAAATAGAGAAAATTCATAATTAACATATCATTATCCATTTTTTTTCTATCAGTATATTACTATTGTTCTTTTAACAGGTGGATTTGATTCAAATTTATCTCAGTAAAACAAAAAAAAAAAGGAACAATCGAAAATTTTTTTTTTTTAAAAAACAACCAGACATAATTCAATAATTGAAAAATAAAATAAAGTACTTCCCTTGCACTGCCTCCCACGGGAACGAAAATTCTATGCTTCCCCTAACTTGTCTCGAACCAGCAGACGTATCATCTTCTAAGGGATGTGTTTGGTTGGACTTCGGTTGTCACTTCTATCGTTAACAGTCCGACCAGGAAATACAGTTGGGATTCTCAGAGCCCATTTACCGTAACGATAAGATTACACGTATAGATTAAAACCGGTGCATATCGAATTTTATGCATGTATGAAGAAGAGGGCGTCCGAAAATGGATTTTGGAATCCACGGGCAGCTAATTCATTCGTACGCCTTGATCAATTCTTCCATTGTAAGCCTAGATTGTTTTCTAGTTCAGTAAATAAATAATTTATGAAAATGCAGCTGACATAATAAACAAAAAAAGAATATGTACGTGTATGTTAAAGAACCATCATGTCCGAGTCCGACAACAAAAAGAAGAAAAAATATATTACTGCCTCACATGTTAATGTTGACCTAAATTTAATTAACATTAACCTTTGTCCATATACTCCACCGGATTAACTAATTCTTAAACATAATCAGTACTATTAGAGCAAAAGTTAATTAAGAAAGAAGATTAAGAATTTTAAGAGTATTTTATCGTACGAGAACGTAGATCCGACATTTTTTTGAGTGTAGCAACAAGACATCAGTATTATATAATTAAACATAAGATTTATTCGATGTTCAGTATTTGATATTCAAAAATTTAATAGATTTTAACTGATTCATATTCGATATAGATGGATGTATCTATAATTGGATAAAACTTTTTAAATCATAAATTTTCTCCACAAACAGAATTCGAACATGAGTTCCTAATAAAAAGTGATACAAATAATCATCTCAACAGATACATGCTGGTGATAAGTTTTTTTGCTATCAATTAATTGATTTTTTTTTAGGTCTTGCTAAGTAGAGAATTCGAGAAATTTAGTCCACGTCCAAATAAAAAATTTTAAATTGATTCGTGACGGTACTCAACTCGAATCAGATTAAGCACCTCAGAATTATTTTTATTAATTAACAATTAATTAAGAGACCATCTCGTGCCCGAAAAAGGGCTCCCTCTGGAGAGACTCATGGGTTACACTGCTGGAAGAGGTAAAGTCGAGGTACTGAGCCGGGAGGTTACTGTCCATGAGGAACACTGACTTCTCGTCCTGGCAGCATCCGATCATCGTGGCGGCGACACCCTGTGGAGGTGACGGCGGCATGATCATCGGGTCCCGCTGCACCTGGATGCACAGGATCTCAGCCTGAGCCACAGCGAGCTGCATCTGGAGCTGTGCCACCTGGTTCTGCAGGTATGATATCGCCCCGACGCATCCGTACACGGGGTCCCTCGCTCGGGCATTCGCCTCGTACACCAGGCTGTTCACAGCGTCCGCTCTCTGGTGAACTGGGACTTCCTGCCATTTTTTCCGGCGGTATAAGACACGGTATCATTTGAAAGTTAATGGGATCGATTAGCTTTAATTTGCTCGATGTACTACCACTCTCTAGTCTCTACCGAAGATCGACCGAAACCGAACGTGGAGAAGTAGAAGGCTTGTATCGAGCTGATCGAAATCTTTCTTTTCTTTTCTTTTTCTTTTTTGAGAGAGAGAGAGGGAGAGGGGTCGGGGAGGGACCTGCAGCATTTTGCTGACATTGCTGGCACCGAAGACCTTGTGCACTATGGCGAAACGGTGAGGGTCGTCGGAGGGGAAGTAAGGGGCGAAGATGCAGTCCTTGGCGCACCGGATCCTCAGGAGCTTGCAGGACGCGCAGGGCGAGGTCGTCCCAGTCCCTCCCATGGCAGGGTATTCGTCTTCCGCGATCGGATCGACTTCTTCCTCGGCTTATGTCTTGTTTGGTTTCTTGGAGTACGTATAATCCCTGTCGGATCAGATCAGCATTTGGTAGTGGTGATGGCTCGAGGAAGAGGAAGGTGAAGAGGTTGAGTTGGTGAGAGATTGGAGAATGAGAAGGGGAGACTGCGTGCGTGTTAGTATTTATAATCGGCTTCGACTGTTTGCAAGTGTGATTTGTCAATTGCTCTCTCTCTCATGCAAAAAAGTTTTTATATAAGACCGAATATATCACATGATATATATTATAAGCCAAACGGACCTTAATATATTAACAAAAATATCAACATACCAACGAAGGTTGGCGCAAGTGGAAGGGGCTTGTGTCGCTTAAGCAGAGGTGCCGGGTTCGAGCCCCTGTGAACGCAGCAAACCTTCTTGGGAGGGGTCCCCGGGAAACCGCCTGACAGTACCCCGAATCCGGATTAGTCGGGCCTTCGGGTACCGGATACCGGGTGGGAAACCAAAAAAAAAAAAAATGATCAACATACATAGATTAACTGAGATAGTTTAACATCTCTTCTCTTTAAATAAAATATTATATCTGAATATTTTAAATAGAGAAAATTCATGTTCAAAGAAATTTACTCCTTTACTAAGTGTCGACCCGACTCTAACTTGAATTAGTTAAAATTCGTTAAATTTCTAGATATTATGTTATATATTTTCTTCTCATGTACGTTTGTATTAGTGTCCCAACCACACTAATTAAGATCTATATTAAAAAAAATGAATTCCAAATAAAAACTAAAAAGCATAATAGTTTTTTCTCATTGGTGCAATGTCCAACATGGAGCATGACTCCCGTGGGTTGTTGGTTCAAGTAGTTCAGTGCTTTTAATTTGTTTTTTTTAAGTTACCTCAAATTTGAATATGATGACGAAGAAAATCTATAATCGGAGATTTTTTCTAATTAATTGGTTAATTTGACTCAAATATAAATTAGTCGGTATTGAATAAATTTTTAAATAACAAGCTGCGGTCCACATCAAAGAAAAGTTGTCATAATGGCTTATAGTAATAGAAATTTTATAATTATTTCTTCGGCTTAGTTTGATTAGAGGTAATATTGATACAGTGTCATGGTAATGTTTTTTCTCCCTACCAGAACCGAGAAATTCATATACTTAATGGCTACATTAAGTATAGTATTATAAATTAATAAAATTCAAATATTTTTATAATTTTATTAAATTTTTTTAAATAATTTAATTTATTAATTTATTTATCACTTAATATACCTGTCACATAAATAACTCTCTCCAAGGTCTTCACTGGTACTAATAATCTCCCATTGTAGCTTGCCTCTTTTTTATACAAGCGGTTTCCTCTCTTCTTATCTCAATAATGAGCACACTGGAGAAACTCTTTATATGTAACGATTTCATCATGCAATTATACTTACGTGGTAACATCAACTACTAAAATTAAGTTATTTTTATAATTATTTTTTCTTTTTAGATTTTATAAGAAAATTCTTTAAAGATTGACTTGATTTTATTAGTTAATGTCGTCGTGTAAGCACCGATTATGTGATGATACCTTTACACACGAGACTCTCTCCACAAACTGCAGAACCACGAGGTCTGGCAAACTTATCAAACTGCGTCAATCGTGGGCGGGCTTTATTCGCAGCGTACAAGTTCGAAACTGGTCAATAGGGACACCCCTCATTAGCCACGATATATGTATATGAGAGTCCACATTTGATCAGAATGGTCAACAGTGATCCAGTATGAGACATGAGGGGTTAGCTCGCTGGTCGCGATCACTGGGGTGGACCGCTCTGTGATGACAGCAGGAGACATGTAATCGACAAGGGACACTCAAAACCTCTGAATCAAAACAGACAGACGGCTTCCGTTTGACCGCCGCAATAGGTTGGGTCTAGATTTTGACAGCCGGCGCCGGGCCCCCTTCTCTCTCGTCACAGGTGAGTTCAGAATATCTTCGGCTGTGTGGTCTCCACGTTTTTCTTGTTTCCTTTCCCTCATTCTCATCCCTTGTAACGAAGAAGTCAGTGGACAGGAGGCGGATGGAGAAGATTATTAGCTCCTCCTACAGGGATGTATTTAGGGTGGGTGCAGAGAGAATCGCCCATTGAACTCGGAAAAATTCATCAAATACTATAGATATCTCGCTTGGATTTGTTCAAGTTTTTCATTGAATCATCATATTCCGCCTCATAAATTCTCTACATAATTCTTCTACAGAGTTTCGTCCCCTAAATGAATTTTCCAGATCGATCTATACCAACGGATACGATATTTCTTACTTAAATTAATCTTGAACATTACTCATTTATAGTGAATAATGACCGTTTAATCATTAATCATTAGTAGAGTGAAAAGAGATTATTGCATGGTATTATTGCTTTGTGAATCACTTTTTATTATATTTTATCGAATTTTTTTATTACAATGGATGCCTATACGCCTAAAAAAGTATAAGAGAGAAATGAATAAGCATAGGAAGTTTAGTCGATAATGCACAATCTAGAACCTATTCATCCCAGATCAAGTATAATAGCATAACATCAAATTCTTGTTTTCTCTTATTCAATTTTTTTGTTCATTGTACGGACGCAATATAAAGTACAAGGAAAAAATTCGTGGTGACTGCGCATAATTCGTAGAATTGTGTCAATGTTGTATTGATCCATATGACATTCGTATTACAGTAAACAAAATCAATTGAAGGCCAACTCCTAAGGGCTATAACTCAATTGCATAGAGTGCCGGTCTGCTTCTTGAGAAACCTTACGATGTTGGAGGTTCGATTCTTCCATTAAGCTTATAACTTTTGGTGAAATCACCCATAAAATCTAATATATAAATTCGGGTTTTTCATCCCAAAAATAATAGGGTTTGGTTCTATGATCTACCTAGGGATTCAAAACGAAGGTCTTAGGCTTAATTAGTGAGGGAGCTCGATGTGTGAATGTTTGTTGGACAGACATTCAGGCTTATCCAGATACTTCTAATTATGCATGTATACAACAAAATGGGGATCCTGTGGATTAATTGTGGGTCATCATTGATTGCGAAAATCCATGATTAACACCTTCCATTTATCCATGTCACGTCGTTAACGTTATAAATTGTTTAGATTGAGGAATTGTATATGCATAGATAGTTGAGAAAGACCAATCGAAATGAGAATTTCAGTTCAAAAAAATTGCATTCCGATGCCTGCAATACGAGAGAAGGGAAAAATATAAGAGTAAGCCATCAGTGTGGTCTTCAAAGTTGTAGCGAGCCATCAATTTGGTTCTCAAAGTTTGAAAATCATTAATTTGTTCATCACTGTTTAATCCCATCAATCGATTTGGTTCAAGCAGTATAACGTCGTTTATAAAGGCTGAGATAGATGGTGGCATGCCACTTGCTGATTTAATTTCAACTATTCATAGCTCGTCGTGTGACATGTGGGACACAAAGAAATAATCGTCACTGTCCTCGTTAGCGTTTGTAAATGACATTATAACGACTGGACGAAACTGACTGACAGAACTAAACAGTGATGACCAAATTGATGACTTTCAAAATTTGAGAACTAAATTAAAGGCTAGCTATAAATTTAATGATTAAAATGATGGTTTACTCGAAAAATAAAAATAGTTACAATATCAACCGATCCACAAAAACAATGCAAAGAGACCAGCAGTGCCATTAATGGGGCCCTGACATGATATGGTTTTTGAATGTAAATATATGCTAATCTCGATGGGGAAGATTGATTAATAAAATCAATAGATTCGTAGGAGTCGAAGAACCCTAAGCCCAACACCACACACATCGAACCTTTGCATTTAATGCCCCGTCACATGATTCTGAGCCCGTTTTCTACATGGCATTCACAATTGTAAATTAATTAGGAGGAATGATTTGTCGAATTTCTACCTCTGGAGTTATCCGGTCCTGTATTATGCTTGAAGTTATGTGTACGTGGTCGTGGGATTAGTTATGAAATTCGGAAAATTCATGATATCCCAAAAAATTGCGATGAATGATATTTAGTGCAGCCGGTATCACTCTCGACCTAATATCAAGATGTATGTGCATGATTCGAATGCTATTAATAGGACTTGCTTGAATCATTTATTCTTCTGTTAATTCTATCATCTTTCAGATTCGTGATCATTTTAAGCAAAAAGAAAAGTGAATTCCAACTAGTTTCATCTACAGCAAATTTACATGGAATGCTCATTCTCCTTGATCAAATGTCGTACGGATGAAAGTACTACATTATTTAGAAGGTTATATATGAGTATGATCGGATATGCAGCTGTTTCGATATGGGTTGATTCAGATGGACCGACGTAGCGTTTTCAAAAACCGAGCAATAATGGCTCCCTAATATGGCTTGTGGTAACCAAATCATCGATCGCGAATACCCGACACGTTGTGAGACAATGCATATTTCTTCATCAATTTCGAATAAGCTGTCTAGGCAGATGTCTGATCTAGGGTTTTGTAGAACAGCTTCCATGTGCTGTTCGAAGTTTTTAAACTGGATAGGCTAGTCTCCTTCCTGACAAGAGAGAATGGGAGGTAGAGCCCCGCCATTAATGAGCTTTGTCACCATATTGTTTCAGAAACCCTAAGCTCGCTCTAGGAAAATGAAAAATTGAGACCATGTACGAGAAGATAAGACCAGCGCATATATACTAGACGTAGACCCATTCATATCACTGTTTTTATTGTTTAATAAATTTAGTGGAGAAAACAAATGGGAAAATAAATAGAGTTTCAATTGCAGTCAATATTTAGGGTGTATTATTTTTCGGTGAATTGAATATATATGGAAATTAAGTGATAAATTTAGGAAATATTTTGATTTTTTTTATACAATAAAGAGGATGAAAAGAAGTAGGAGAAATGTACGTGGAAAAAGGAAGGAGAGAACGGAGAAACTGAGAGTGCACAAAATTACGTAATTGTATATTAGTCAATTTACCATCACGCCCTTAATTTTTCTTGATCTAACGCTTATTAAAAATGAAATCTTATGCTTTCATGGGTAACTTGAGAAGGTGAAAAAGATAGTAAAGAGGGGAGGTGTTTCAATATATAATATAGATATTAATTACTTATATTTTTTTAATTATAAAAGGGCTCGTGAATATATAATTGGATAGAAGAAATATGAAAATAAAATGATATACGGAGAATTTTACTATCGAGAATCAAAATTGGAATACTTAGTATCCGGTTGAGGGCAGTGTTGTCTTTGCATCAAAATTGCTTTCTTAATTACTCGTACATTGCTGTAATTATAAATAAATAATGTTTTTTTATTAATTTAATTAAATGATGCAATAGAAAAATAAAGATAAAACAGACATCTTTCCCCCGCCTTGTGGAAAGGAAGAAAAAACATGAGACCTTCCTCCGCGATGCGATTTGCATTAAATGAGCTTCGTACGCGTTGACGGATGGATTACTCATTGTCGAGATTCATGGTCTTCTTTTCGATCTTGCTGATATATAATGCCAAACACGCCATAACAATTAATTAATTGTATTTTTTTTCATTGTATAAATACGGTATAATGTATAAGAAAAAATAATCTGTTATGATTTATCTTTTATAACGAGAAATTTAGTTTTCTTGAAATCACTAACACTCTATAAGTTTATAAATTCAGATAAGTTCATATGCAACGCACTGTCTAGATGACCTTACGAGGAGATACGCACTCAAAGAGGAATTGAACCATCAAACTCGTGGAGCTTGATCTAGCCAAAGCCGATTTTCAAAAAAATATTTAGCTGATATAGTTCACTTGTTCTTTCTTTCAAGATAAAGGCATGGATGCCAATACTCGCCTCCCATACTCAGAAAAACCTATAAAATCCTATGTAATATTTACTGATTTTATCTGTATTTTTATTAAATCATCTTATTTCACCCTTCTAAAATTCACAGTTCTATTAGATTTTTTGGTTCGGTCCTTGTATATGACGCATACACGCGGGTTTGCAAATTTCTTCATGTCTTTTAATAGCATTCAGAGCAAGTATCAGATGTTTCTTATTAAAACAGCAAGAGGTGTCGATGGGTTCAGTTCAGCCTGTATCGCAAAAGAAAATATAAAAGAAAAGAGTGCATAAGGCTCATTAATGGAAAATTTAATTAATTATAAATCTCTATGCAATTCTATCATTATAATATAACGAAAATATTTTAATTAAGGTTGAGATGGTATGACGTCTCTAATTTTTCTAAAATAAAATATGATATTCAAGTCTTATGAATAGAAAAAATTTATCTTGGAAGAGCCTTACCCCCAGTAGATTTTTTCTACTCAAACTGAATTAATTAGAGTCTACTGAACTTCCGAATAATAGTGGTCCGGATAAAAAAATTCTTTCAAAAAAAATGCAAATGTAGATAAAACGTTATATATGAGAAAATCGTTTTCAAAAAAATAAAAATAAAATGCGTTACTTTTCGCTAGACCGAGGTTTCGAGAAGAATAGATGCTCTGCATGTCTGATATATTAATAAATATGTTCTGACCAATTATTGAAATATAATTATTTAATTAATTTTTTAAAAATTAATTAATTAATAATCTTCGTTAATTCCAATATACCGAAGGGGCCCCTTAGGCCTCATCCATATCCTCTTTCCCTGCCAGTGAGTGCTCTGAACAGGCGGACTCGGGGCGGCGCCCAGGCTCGTTCCTAGCTCCGGCCCAAGTGGTCGGAACCTTTTAATTTGTCAAATAGACATACGTTTAAGGGCCTTAAAGTCACCGACGCAACAAAAGTCGAGCCTCTTCTAATTAAATTACTATGTCCAGATAACTGCTCAAATAATTAATATTAATTTGCTCATTTATTATAATTTAATTGGTATTTTTGAAGGATTTGGGTAGAGCCGAGTCTAATCATATTCAACTCTCAAAACTCATCAGCATAAATTAACTTTTTATTTTACATTATAATTATTATTTTTATGAAAGTAAAAATATCAAAATTTCTCATCTCATTCATTCGCTAGCCTTCGCTCTTTTTCTTTCTCACCCACTTACAAAACCCTAATTGTAATCAGCTCTCCTCCTCACCCTCGGCAATCAGTGTATCCACCTGTCACTCGAACTACATCCAGCTTATCGATTTAACGAGTTTTCATTTATCATAACGAGTTGAGCTCAAACTTGAAATATTAGGCCGGCCCAAGTTCGAGCAAGGCCCTAGCTTACTCATCGCTAAACGGGCCAAGTGAAAATATGGTAGATTTAGGTTCGGCTCGTTTGCGGCCTAAGCACGCCGTGCCATTGTGTTAGGTGCAAGTTACGGATGAAGTTACATCCCTTGTCAACAAGAAGAAATTCAAAATTCCTCACACGAACAGTTTTAAAAATCTGAATTTTGTCTGGCCAATGCCATTCCATGCTTCGGATTCCTTGCTTGTAGAGGCTAAGACAACATCAAATGTCTCCTGGCGACAGATGAGATCTACGACCAACAACACCCAGTCAATCGAACTGCCCGGCCATCCGATGAAATGCAAAGAGGCCGCCGGTCAGGTCACCGACTATGAAGCTTTTCCAACTTTCCAAGTATTAAGAACAAGATTAGATGCCTAATAAGCCAGGATCAGACTCCCGAGGTTGTCCGAGAATGGCCCTACACCCGGTCAAGGTATATATGTCACTCCTAACACAGGGTAAGAGATTACAGTCTGGTCCTGCACAAATTTGCTTGTTAACATTTTCTCACTTCTGCAGAACTCTTGGTCGAGACTGGGCCGACCCAAGCGCGATATCACCGTAAGTCCTGCTACTAACAAGCTTACTGATTTTATCGCTATTTAATGTACGACCTTGTTTGTAGTTTGTGTCTTACCATTTCTGGATCTCAAAGGGAACTTCATTTTATTTGGCAGTGCTTTAATGTCAATTGAGACAGGACAACATGGTGAGGTTTTTAAAGAATTCAACATCTTAATCAAAATCAAGCAAGAACATAACAAAAGGTGTATATGTCAAGTCTGACATCAAACAAAAGCAACTAATCATGGTAATTATGGCAGTCTTATCCGACTTACCTGCGAAAGAATCTTTGTTATTTCTTGCCATGCCAGGAGTGGACTGAAATGGTTCATTCCCACCCGGACTCCCCATTCCTTCTCACCGATCATGATATTCGAACCTCTGAGACCGAATTCAGTGGGGTCAATCTCTGTTGGCAAAACCCGAACCAGAACTAGGCGTCTAGCTTGTAAATAATTCGTGCATATGGAGCCCGACAGACCGAAATGCTCTTTATGGCTGAGTTAGTAGCTATCCATAAGAAGAATCTCCCAATTGGTAGGATAATTATTACAATTAAGCCCGTCCAACCCTCAATTGCCTACCCTCCTCTCTTATATTGTCCTCCTCCATAATCCGCCATTAGAGACGCTAATCACCAGATTAATCCCTCCCGCCTCCCCCTCCTCTCTCTCTCTCTGTGATGTGGTCGAATTGGTTACCGGGTCGGGTCAGCACACCCCAGATACCGCACCGATCGAGGAGATTCTCCTGCTCATCGTTCAAGGACGTCCAGGACCTTTGCAGGGAAGGGCCGGAGCCCGAGACCCGACCCGAGTCGCCCCGCAGTCCAACCGTCTTCCACCGCGTCGGCGGCTCCGGCTCCGGCTCCGCCCTCCGCTGCGCCGCAACCTTCTCTCCTCCTCCAGCCACCCAAAGTGATCGTCTACTTCACCAGCCTCCGCGTGGTCCGCAAGACCTTCGAGGACTGCAGGGCCGTCCGGTCGATCCTCAGGGGGCTCCGGGTCCCGATCGACGAGCGCGACCTCTCCATGGACGCGAACCTCGTCGGCGAGCTCAAGCGGATCACCGGCCGCCGGAGGCTGGCCCTCCCGTGCGTGGTCATCGGCGGGAGGCTCGTCGGCGGGGTCGAGGAGGTGAAGCGGCTGCACGACAGCGGGGAGCTCAGGGCGATGGTCGGCCGCGGCGGCGGCGGCGGGAGCAGTTCGTCGCTGGTGGGGGGCTGTCACCAGTGTGGAGGGCTGAGATACGTTAGTGTGCGAGCGGTGCGATGGGAGCCGTCGGATCTACTCGAAGGGATTGTCTGGGTTCAGGGCGTGTACGGTCTGCAATGTGAACGGCCTGATCAAGTGCCCTGCCTGCTCGCCTTCCGTGGTCCTGGAACCACCGTATCATAGCCATGACAGGCAGGGCAAAACAAAGTACTAGGAAGGCTGACAAAGTGCTAACTTTGCTAATAGAAAAGAAAAATTCTACCGGGGGTTGGTCCGAGTGGTAAGTAACTCGGTGCCGCTTAAGGAGGTCTCGAGTTCGAGACCTCACGTACGCAGACACTCCCCTTGGGAGCCTCACCCGCCATTGCCAGGCATGCGACTCGCTGCTTGGATACCGTGGCTGGCGCCCAAAAAAAAAAAAAGAAAAATTCTCCGGGCTTTAATTTTCTTAACCATAGAATAATTATCAAAGCTCAAAGGGCAAAATTGGAGCCTTGATGTCTTATGGTACTCATGTAAATGGACATACACTGTAGTCATGTGTCTTGTGGTATCTAATCTTATGAAACCGTTCTTAGACCGAGGAAATCATGAGAGGAGTTTACATTTTATGAGATCATAACTTTATTTAAAAATTTGGGCGGAATTGAAAAGTCGAGATTAGAAGAATAGGGATCTAAGAGCTTGGGATGGAAATGGCTATGGTTGACTTCGAGTTGTCTTTTCTTCTGAACTACTTCTGAGTTCTCTCCTTCTCTATCAAGACAAACTCTCTCCCCTTATTATCTCGAACCATGGAGTCTCACCGGTAATAATTGAATTCGGAATCTCTTCATATAAAGGTCAAGGCTGGTTTCACTCAGCCAAATACCGCTCTTTCGAGACAGATCTTTAAATTTGAATGAAATTGCAGTAAGTAAAAACCGATTCCAGCCCAAAATAGATGTTTATTGCACCAAACACCTCCTTTTTCAAAAAGTGGCTACTGAGGTTTAAGTAAATTGCTACCAGAAATGTGAAGATGGGATAGGCTTCGATTAAATTCGACTTGCATCGTATTTTCTAACCGATACTCTGACAGTATTTTCTCATAGCCCTATTTACAGTTAAGCTCCCCTCTCTTTTTTTTTTGGTAATTCTCTCTTATTTTCTTTCGTTAATGAATATTAAGTAGATTCATTATCATTAAAAAAGCAACCAAAAGAATGAATACTTAGATATTCCTCGGCTTATGATTCTTTTTCACTATTATTTATATCTATATTATACTAGAGACTGACACGTGCTCTGCAAGGAAATAAAATAAAAATAAATAAAAGTAAATATTATTATAAATTCGCATGATTAAATTGCTTAGTTATAACATATTATAATTTAGTTTATCTAAAATAAATTTACGTTAACTAATAATATCATACATAACATTTTAAGTTGTCAATGGTATATTTTACAATTTTATTTTAGAAAATTTCATTTAAAAATAACGATAAGTTATTTAGCTTACATTTAAAAGCAGATAAAATATTTTTTTTTATGCCATTATAGAGTGGGAAAATCTAAATTGTTAACGAAAGATTTTTGTTATTTAGATCATAGATGTGGAGTGAGAAGAGAAAATAATAGAAATTACTATTTTACCCTCAACCTTGAGGATTTCGTAAAATAGATATTTTTATAAATTTTAATATGTAAATTAGATAAATTTCAAATATGGAAAAGCAAAAAAGACACCAAAACATACAAATATTTACATATAACAGTATAGATATATATATACACTTTTTCTCTTTTCCAAATTAACTATTATAACATTAAATTTGATTTTTTAACAATCGTTCAATTTTAAAAAAATAAGGAGCGTGATCATAAAATGAATAATACGTAACCACCTACCATTTTACCACTATGACCTTTTCTTTTTCTCAATCTTATTTCCCATATACTGTTCTCCTATTTTCTCTGTACCTTTTTTCTTAATAATATATGAAACCACTCCAATTTTTCTAATTTATTACTTAACTTGCATGTTTGATTCATTAAAAAAATCGCACACTCATCATATCAACTGCAACTAAAACTTTCATTTACTCGCTCGCTTTTTGAACAACCTTATTAAATAATAAAATTTATACTTAACATGGTCGACCTCTAACTACATATACCATGTTCTTTTCCTTTCATTCAACCCCTCGTGCTGCTTAGTATAGCTTTGATAATACTTTTTCTGTAAGAAAATGTTTTGATTATCGCTGAAAATTGATAATAATTTTTTCTACTGACATAAATATGTCACTGAATGAAGAAATTCAAAGAAAATATCCTTAATATTTACATGCCTTGCATTCGACCGAGCACAGCCACGGGTGCAGCCCCTTAACGTTGTCAGTATCTTTAATCTGGGAGTGTGTGCGTGCATGTTTTTTTATAAGGAATGTTATCCGTGGGTGTCTCTTTTTATCAGTAAAAAAAAGGGACAGCACGTGTGGTGACCTAACCATTCTCATTATATAATATTCGAAATTTCGTATTCGTGTTCAATTATAAATATATCAGATGAACTGAATTATTGATCTCGTCATCTTGCCCACCAACCCCCATACACAGATATTCATTTATCTGTGCGCTGGGCAGACTTTGAAACAGTCCATCTCTCCTCAATGCAACACATCCACATATATCTCCCTCAATCTGTAGAAAAATTCAATAATGTCTCTATCTGTCCGTGAATTATTGATGGAAAAAATCTTAAACGATCGTGCTCTGCGATTGCAAAGTCCGGAAGAATCGCAAGCACTCGTTCTCTTACTTGTTGCCTTCCCGCTAATACTTCTTTACGCCACGTAGAAGTTATAGTATCGTCCAAAAATTTCTCGGGCATTTTTAGCTTTCATTTGATGTGATTATCAGCAGTGTCTTGCTTTCTCTGTCATGCAATAGACGATTCATCCACTCCACATATCTTTAAAAATAAAATAAAATAAATTAAATTAAATTTTGATTTGTAAGCATCAATTGCAAATCTTTCATATGTGGTGTATAAAAGTCGGGCATTATAAAAATCCTCTTCATATTTGGTCTTTGACAAGTACACACCTGGACGTAATAAGGATCAAACATTAAAAAAAAAAGAGTTTTTTTTTTTTTGCTGGATTTAAAAAAGAAAGGGGTTGTCTCTGTGTCGGTAGAATCTTTCGAGACCGTAAAATCATCTTGAATTTCATCTTATGAATTACAATATTTTGTTACAAAGGTTTATCATAATATAAGTTCATACTATTTAAAATTTTAATTTCTTGTTGGTACGATTTTTATGCTTGAATCACACGAATATTCAATTGTTGGGTTGCTGTAATCTTTACAACTGTGTTTTAATTGTACTTATTAAATATTACGATAAATCTAACATTCTTGCTAAATACAAAAATCTCATATTTCGATAAATTCTTGGATTATTCCAAAAATTGAATTTTTAAGATCATACTTTTTAAGTTTTTTGCATTTAATTTTTTTTTAAACTTACACATGTAGATAAGATGTATATACTTTAATACTATTACCATTTAACTATATTATCTACCAAACCTTAGAATAAATTTTATTTTTTTGAAATAATCAAATATACTTACCAAATTGAAAATTTCCACCTTTCAATCTGTAATATAAGGAAGTTTTATTATAGTTTTAGATTTTTTTTTTAATCTAAGTAAAAAAACCAGATGCCCTAAAGAAATTATCAAGTATATTAGTAAGATATCTGAACATTCCTTATAAGGGGAGTTGACATTTTTGAATGCATACATGCATATATGGAGAGAAATCAAATATTTTACAGACAATTACTCTTCGGTGAATCGCGAGAAATTCTTTTGTGATCATATTTCATCATGTGACGTTTGAAATTTTTTCGAGAATCACTGGCTTATAACCTCTCATGCTACTTGCCCATAATAAAAAAAATAATCTTTTTTGGCGGGAAAATATGTTTTTTTTTAACATTACAAAATATGCACCAAAAAAAGCCTAAAAGAAAAGTTAAAAACTTTTAATGTTATATCAAATGGACCGGATAACACTGCGTCTGATAAATCGAATAGCACAGGAGGAAAACTGCGGGCTAGCCTCGCGAAATTTCCTCGCAGTTCCTTACCTTATTTTTTCAGTAAACCATCAAATTAGTTCTCAAATTTGTAATGAGTCATCAATTTAGTCCTCAAAATTTCAAAACTATCAATTTAGCCGTCATTGTGTCAGTCAATTTAGTTCAAACGTTATAATATCATTTCCGGATGCTGATGTGGATTGTGTCTGCCACGTCAGCGGGTCCCACACGCCACGTGTCAATCAACAAGTTGATAAAATATATTTTATTGTTTAACTTCAACCATTTATCACTTGCTACGTGGCGTGTGGAACCCGCTGACGTGGCGGCCACCGTCCACGTCAGCATCCGGAAACAGTGTTATAACGCTTTGACCAAATTGACTGACGGAAGTGAACAGTGATGACCAAATTGATGGCTTTCAAACTTTGAATACCAAATTAATGGTTCGTTAAAATTTTGAGGACCAATTTGATGGTTTACTCTGAATACTCATTAACACAAAAGTATCAAAACCTAACGGTCCAAAAAATTCATCTTTATATTTATTTATTTATTTTTGTTAATTATACCGTTATTGCTATTGTTATATATTATCGGCATAATGATCGACGAGGAGAGGCTGGCCTAGATCGAGTCGAGATGTGACTTCTTCGACGCAGAAAGCTGTACACAACGTTTTAACTAAGCTAAGGCGAAATTAATGAGAAATAAGAAAATAAAATAAATTTTTTTGACAATTTCAAAAGGCAGAATATTAATAATTATATTGAAAAGATTTTTTTTTTCCAAAAAAAATCCTTACGGCATTTGTTCTTAATTTCTGGGTGGCAATCTGAGAGGGCTCGAATGGAATAAATATTTTTATTTTTTTAATGCTAATAACTATGTTATTTACCGGTCATATCCGAAAATACGATAGAGTTTAGATACGTCAGTTCTGAAAAGATAGGGATTTTCGAATTTAGGAAACTAAGGAAATAAAATCGGACTGAAGTCACCTTCCATTGCTAGGACAAAATCAAGTTCAAATTCAAATCACCCCTCAACATACGTTAACACGTTCGTTTTCACCGTGCAGTTGAAGATGATGGATCGAGGGACCCACAATTTTGACACCGATGGGTATGTTTACGTGCAAGTTGTTCAAATTTTCGGTGATCGAAATTCTTAACCGATCTTATCTAGCCATGTGGCGTGAGGAAATACTAGTTAAAATGCGATAGACGAGTGAATTAGTGTTAATAAACTGAACAGTTATCATAATTAATGCTAATTAAAATAATTTGATCGATTCTTCTTCACCACGTCATTTTTCGTCTTAACCTTATTATTCATCCGCAGACTCTGGGTCTTCGCCGGTCCGATCGTAGACCCGTCTCTGCATCGAGTCTGGTCATTCAATTGAGATGTCATTTTTGAATGGATGGAAATTGCCTGGTATGTATGCTGAGAGGGATTGATCGATGAATTCCATGGAGTTGTGTGTTTGGCGCATTTGCTCGAAGAAAGCTATTCGACTTCTATTCCCCCCCGTGAACCTTACGAAATTTATGTGATTCATGTCCAGCCAGGCTGATAACAATTCCAACTCATTAAAGGAGAGTGGAAAAAGACAACTTTACCAGGTAAATATAATGTAAAAAGAGAGAGACCGACATATTAAGTAATGTCTCGAGTTCGAATCTTATAAATAGAGAAAATTCATATTGATAGGGTTTCGTCCCATTTGTAGGTCAACCCGGCTCGAACATGAATTAATTAAGACTTTTTGTACATTAGATGAGATAGACCGGAAAAAGAAAAAGAAGAGAAATGGATGGTCGTAAAACTCCTTTTATCATAACTTCTTCGATCGGGTTTCGTGGAACACGCGGTTGTTTGTTCATAGGACAAGTTCGGTTTCATAATTTATTTCATTGTCTCCAATTAAACTTAATTCGAAAAGCATTGTTACAGATAACACATCAAACATTGAGTTGAAAATCACAATCAAAGATCGAGTTGAGTTCCTCTTTAATTTTTCTCAACATTTACACATAGTTAATTTTTGTTTTCTTCAAATCTCGTCGTCAGTCTCATCCAACATTAAGCCCTAAGTGAGATTGCGGGTCGTATTTCATCGGACTTTTGCCGGCACTCGTTCATCTTTTCAAAGATTTGTTTTTCCCGGCCTGTTCTCTCCGGCGTTTAGATTCATATTTTCAGTAAAAGTGTTTCATATTTATAAGAATCCAACTGACTATTTTATTGAAGGAAAGATATCTGAATGCCCTGATTAACACATATTAGTTCTATTTTCCTTATTTAGTTGTCGGATGGATAACGAAATCTCTCTTTTTTTTCTTTTCTTTGTATTCATTTTCCTTGCAATTTTGAATCGGAATTAAAAACCGTCAACTTTTCGGTCCCAACTTGTGAGAGACCCAATCAAAGGTTTTACGGGGAATACAATTCGAGTCTAAGCCAAGAAAAACATACAAAAAAAACTTGCACATCGCAGAAAAATATGTAAATACAAAAGGAGAAAAAGACGAAAAGGAAGGCTTTACGCGTTTTCAATCAAAATCAGCAGTAGAGTCTTGAATGGTTTGCAACCACCGCGAGAGCCATAATAATGGTTTCTCCATTTCTATCCTTCTCTCCCTTGTTTGTCTTTATTGTTCCTCACGTGTCCTGTTAATTTGTTCTGTTTTGATTTAATTCCACGCTACAAGCATCCTGCCTGCTTTCGGTTGTGATCATTCAGCCCAGCTAAGAAGTAGTTGCAGCCTTGCGAAAGATCTTCTGGGTTAACCTCGGTTGTTGAAACGATGGCGAAGAGCTGGAAAATCAGTAGATTGAAGGATCGTGGTGGGGAAGTGCTGTTGACGCTCATCTTTGTGATGGTTTATGGGAATCTGAGTTCGTGCTGGTGTCTCAACGAAGAAGGTGAGTTTTGAACTTTGGGCATCTTGTAGTTCCTGAGTACTAGAATCATTGCTTGTGATGCTTCTTATTTGCTGTCACCAAATTGAAGTGCTAGTTTTTTCTGTCCCGTTGTTGATGAAGTTTGAGAAACTATAAAAAGCCCCCTTTGAAGTGGATTGTTGCGTGGAGGTCTGCAAGCAGGCTCTTGACGTTTGCTGTACCTTTCTGTATGTTTGCTGGAGGAAAAATAATGAAATATGCCCCCCTTCTATGAGTGTTGCAGGTTTGGCTCTCTTGAGATTAAGGGACATGATAGAGAGGGACCCTTTTGAGCCTTGAGAGGTTGGAATGAATATGATGGAGAAAATGATCCTTGCTCGTGGTTCGGGGTCGAGTGCTCCCATGGAAAAGTTGTTGCTTTGTGAGTCTTCAGCCACTCAATTTTTACGTCTAGTTGACAAATTTCCTTTTGTTTTTTTGGGTGAGAGAAGGAACTGCTTCTGAGTTTCTTAAAAAATTATTAAGGGTCATTAGGTTAGTGGGAGACCTGATGGCTTCGACTCTAGCTAGATACGGAGTTTGCTTGAATTCTCATATTATTATGATATGATTCCTGTAGAAGAAAACAACAGTCTCAGTATTTGATTTGCATATTTCTAGTTCCAATTTGAACTGTATAGAGTGCAGAGTTACTTTTAGTGTCCTGTATGAACATCTACATGCGAAGTTGCATACAGATTTGTTGAATAGAGAGGTCGCCAGAGCGATAATTTGGGTAAATGCCGAGCACGAGTTGAACTGCATGAAATATCAATTGGTTTTTATGTTTAACCCATGTTGTGTAACTGCAGGAACTTGAAAGATCTGTGTCTTCGAGGAACTCTGGCACCAGAGATTGGGAAGCTTTCTCACATCAAGTCCATGTAAGTTCCTCTGATTAGTTCACCTCTGTATTAATTCTTGCTACCTGTGTTATTGCGTTAATAACCCTCTGAGAAATTAACCTGTCGCTTTGCTTTATAGTATCTTGCGCAACAATTCTTTCTTGGGAACCATTCCTGAGGAGATAGGAGAGCTCATGGAGCTAGAGGTTTTGGATTTAGGATACAATAATTTCAGTGGGCCGCTCCCCTACAAGCTCGGGAAACAATCTCTCTCTATCAATCCTGTATGGCAAAGAAATATTAACGAGTGACATTGTCATTTCAAGACTTATGTCCACCGGAATATCCTAAATTATATGAACTTTGTTTCTTGTTTGATGTGCAGCTTACTTGATAACAATGAGCTTCTAACTGCCCTATCACCTGAAGTCTATGAGTTCAAGATTATTTCAGAAGCTCAAGTTGATGAGAGCTTGCTGTCTGCTTCTGCAGAAGGATTGCATTGCAAAACAAGACTAAATGAACAGTATGTACTTATATTTGGTTCCCTTGTCACCTTGCAAAGGATATCATTCTACGTTTCTTTAGCCTCATTACGAACTAAACCTAGGGTGAGATGACAGGTTGTGAGTGCTATTTCGAGTGCCTAAGAATTGGCACAGATTCATTTGTGACATGCTACCTTTTGCACTATTGTGACTCTGCGAGTGGAGAGCTGACTGGCAGATATCTCTATGCTGGAAACAGTATATCTAACATTATTTTCACTAATCATATCTATCTGGCATATATTTCTTGCACGGCTTAATCGCTGCGCTAATACTATGATTCATGAGTTGTGCATTGCATATTCTCAGCTGTTGGGTAGTGACCATAACATCCTTTCTTTTCTTGAATACAGGAATGAGGATTGCATTGGGACTCAGCGTTCCATTCACGGGAGCAAGAGAGTGCTTGTGAGGACATCACCTGAAAGTCATGGTTCAGCAGCACCCCCATACAGGCCACACTATCTAGGACCTTATTCATCACCAGCCCAAAAGGCACCAAGGACAGGTACAGCACCAGGAAAAAATCCTCCACCATCCTCTTACCTGTCCCGGGACCAACCCTCACCATCTCCACCACCTCCATCTACCTCTTCTAACCGAACAGATTTTTCTTCACCTCCTCCAACTCAGACCCCTACACAATCTCCGCCCACCTCTCCTAAACGAAGAGTTTATAAGGGGTTGGTTATCGGTGCCTCTGTTGGGGGATTTGCTCTTATTTTCTTCATCATCTTTGGCGTATGCTTTTACAAGCAGAACAGAGGTACCATTGTCAAACCTTGGGCCACAGGCTTAAGTGGACAGCTCCAGAAGGCATTTGTTTCTGGTGAGATTTTTTTCTTCTATTTCTGCTTGCACGCCGTGATCTTTGGCGCCGAATGATTACATTAATACTTATTACATGGTGCACTGTGTCCCTTTTTTTCCTCAATCCTGATCTGCCCTGCTAGTGATATCTACTTTAGGACACAGAGCAGAAAAAGAAAGAGAAGTATTTGTTTGGCAGTATATGAGGCACGCATATCTGTATGCATAGACACACCAACACCTAAGGTTATGCTCCAAGTTACGATTTATTTGTTTATGGATATAACTCCTACTCGCATTGCAGGTGTCCCAAAATTGAAAGGTCGGAGCTCGAACTGGCATGTGAAGACTTCAGCAACGTGGTTGGGACTTCCTCAATTGGCACAATATACAAAGGGACTTTGTCTAGTGGGGTTGAAATTGCCGTGGTCTCTGTTGCTGTTAAATCTTCCAATGATTGGTCAAAGAATCTTGAAGCACAGTTCAGAAAGAAGGTAATCTCTTGAACTCCATCAGATGAAATCTTAAAATCTGTTCTTACTATTGAAAGGGTGGGGAGAACTTTTCATAGTTAACCATGCCCTCTGTGATGATTGCAGATTGACACATTGTCAAAAGTGAATCACAAGAACTTTGTAAACCTCATTGGGTATTGCCAGGAAGAGCAGCCATTTACTAGGATGATGGTTTTCGAATATGCTCCAAATGGAACACTCTTTGAACATTTACACAGTAAGTGCTGATCTTTTTTCCTTTTTCCTTGAGATGTCCATAACCATGATTCTTTCACGAAGATTGGGCGTGTTCAATTGAATATGTAAAGTTCGAAATTCTGCTGCATCATAGTACACAAATTGAAGGCATCAGAGTAGTAGAAAAAGTTTCAAATCGTGCATCTACGTAGTTTCAGGGAACATCTGCAGTGTCCTCTTCTCTGACATGAAACTTGTATTTAAGTTTCTTTTTCTTAGAAGTTTCCTGGCCCTTAAAGGAACACTTACTTTCATTATTTCATTTCATCCTACGGCACATCTTCTGAAGTTGCAGCACGATACTTAGTCCCTCATTTATCGCACCTTTCATGAAATTAGAAATGAAAAACTCGCCCATTTCCAGAATACATTGATGCACCGTACTGTTCCCCATACGTACTACATTGGTAGTTAACAGAGATCTGAAACCTCACATTTTTCATTATGCTGTTAATGTTTCAGCCGCTGCACAAGAAAGAAGAAAGACGTTCTGAAATATGTTTGTTTTCTTTTTGTCTTGGCAGTAAAAGAAGCTGAGCACTTGGACTGGGGGATGCGGGTAAGAATTGCGATGGGAATGGCATACTGCCTTGAACATATGCATCAACTCAATCCACCGATTCCCCACAAAAAATTAACCTCCTCAGCAGTTGCTCTTACAGAAGATTATGCAGCGAAGATCTCTGAATTCAACTTTTGGAACCAAATAGCAGCTTCCGAGATCAAATCCTCTGGTACAGATCTTGTGGAAGACTCTTCGGCAGGACCAGAGAGGAATGTCTATGAATTCGGGGTGATCCTGTTTGAGATGGTCACAGGTAGACTACCTTACTCCATAGATAACGGATCGATTGAAGATTGGGCATCGGACTATGTCAGAGGAGACAGGCCTCTTGCAGAAATGGTAGATCCCACTTTGAGTTCTTTTGGTGCGGACCAAGTAGAGAAGATTGGCGAAATAATAAGATCCTGCGTCTGCCCCGACCCGAAACATAGACCGTCCATGAGGGAGGTCTCATTGAGATTGAGGGCTGTGTCGGGGATTCCACCTGATGGAGCAATCCCGAAACTATCCCCTCTTTGGTGGGCAGAACTCGAGATCCTCTCCACCGAAGGCAGCTAAGTAATATTACAGGAAGCTATATAATGCAGGTACGGCTTCAGACTTTCGCTTACCATGTTCTGTTGGTAGCCTAGCTCGAACGCTGCCGGGAAACTAGTTGTCCCAAATGGGATGCTTGTGTGTTTTGTAAAGTGTATTTAGGTGTCAGAGCCTTTTGTATATACTAGGTAGGGGAAGGATCAGGGTAGAGGCTTGTTCCATGTTCGGGTTTTCCCTTGAGGATATCAGAAAGTAAAGTACAATCTCGACCGATTCAGAGTTTCAGTTCGGTTTCGTTTACTCTCCTCTTCTTTCCATTTCATGTTGATCAAGGGATTGGGCCAATTCCCGAAATTTTCTTCATCGTCCGCTAAACAAAAGTTCATCATGGGTTGATAAAGGCAGAAAGGTTTCGATATTCCGGCAAATGACAACCGATATCCTGGACCACCTCCTCTTCACCCTCATGGCCATCGTAGCCCAGGGGCATGCCCCGCTGGAAGACCCCGACATCTGGAATGACCCATCGAAGTGATGCTGAAGGGTATGGTGCACTGCTAGGTCTGTGACGGCCAAGGCAAGGAGTCCCTCCCTGGAGCCAACACAAGCCCTCCTTCCGCTCGGGGTGGGCCAAGCGGCATCTACGAGCCCTACCTTCACTCGGATGAGCCCAAGAGGTTCGTCACAGGTAGGGGCATAAAAGAAAGCCGGTTGGACAACTGAAAACTGGTTGTATTTTGATTTAGTATATACGATGAAAAACAATTTGGTGAATTTTTAGCATAATTAGTTCAACTAATTGTTTCAAACCAAACAAAACTGGTTTTGAATATAATAATATAACAATATGTAATCAATCAATTCATACTGGACCGGTTCGGTTTGATCCGAACCATTTCATTAGAAATTTAAAAATTGGTTCACCAGGAACTGAAATGAATTGTTTTACTTTAAAAAATTAAAAATAAAAACCAGCTCAGCGACCAAATTTAAAACAATTTTATTCTTTTCCTAAAGTGGTTTTAGTTTGGACTTATTAAACTGAGTCGAACCGGTTTTTTTTATTCGGTTCGAAACTGGTACGGCCCTGCAACCAGTTTTTGAGCACAACATGGGTGTCAGTATGGGCCTGAAACAAGGGATCTAAATGTCGGTCCGGCCCAATACGCTATGGTTCTGGAATAAATACAATCCCACACCCTCCATTTCACATCTGGGGATGAGCTAGGGTTTCGGCGGCAGAGAGGCAAACAGGGAGGCCATTAACCTGTCACCATGAGAGCTAAGGTATGCTCTAGCTCAGATATGGCGATCTTCGTCCTTAGATTATCCAATCTTTTTATGCTTTAGCGGGGACTTATCTGAAATTGAATCGTTCTTTTCCTTTTTGGTGGGGATTTTGCTGCAGTGGAAGAAGAAGAGGATGAGGAGGTTGAAGAGGAAGCGCAGAAAGATGAGGCAGAGGTCCAAGTAGTCAGTCTTCTTCTCATCGGTTCTCATCCCTGGTGATAGGGGAGTCGTCGTTTCCGGTTTTGTATTGATCTTTTGTTTTGGGTCTGTTGCGGTTAGTGACTTTGGTGGATTTCACTTTTGATGCGGTGGTTGGAACAATCGTGCTGAATCTTGAATCCTTAGCATATTCAGATCCAGTGAATCTATTTCGAGTAATATATCTGATCCGTATTATTATTAATATCAGTCGGAATTGGGGTGTTGCTGTTATGATGGCAATGATCTGATAGCTGTTGTGATTTGCTAAAAATCAAAATTTAGGTTGTTATTGGTGGTTGGAAATTGGGGTATTGTTATGATGGCAATGATCTGATCACTGTCGTGTTTTGCTAAAAATCGAAATTTTGAGGTTGGTATTGGTAGTAGTTTCGTCTCTTTCATGCATATGGATTGTTAGGGTCGGTTGAGGTGCAACGTCTTGAATCATGAATCGGAAATCATTGATTGAGGAAGCTTTACTCCCTTAATGACCCAACCTAACTCGAATTTGAATTAGTTTGGACCCTCGGTGATGCTGAAATAAATAGAATATTACCTTGATTAGTATGATTAAATGGAAACTTCATGAAGGAAATTGCTTGTTGTGATGGGGTCATTTTGTATTAGCAATTCCATTACATTTTGAATTACCGATTGCTTCTGCGGCTATGGTTTAGGCTGGAGAAGGAAACCTGTCATGGATTTTATTTCAGAGTTACAATGCTGTGTCTGTTTCATTATATCTGATCATCGTTTAATTCTGAACTGTATGTAGAAGTATTTGGTACAGCTGAATGGAAACTGCATGAGATGGAATTGCTGTTTGAAATGTGGTCCTTCAGCAATTCCATCCAAACTTCCGAGAGCAGTATCTCATGGTGACCGACACAGCCTTTACTTAGTTTGCTTTGTAGTTTGTCTTGGAGATATTATTGCATGGAGCTGGAAGTGTTCTCAGATTTTAACGCTAGATAAGGAAACAGGTCATATCCCTGAGCAACATGACACAATGTGCTTGTCGGTTCGAGACATAAGATAGAACATCTGGGTTAGCAGCTGCAATTGTGGTTTATCGATGTTGTTCAAGGCCTTCTGGCATGATTTATGCATTGCCCTTGTCTTAACGGGCTTTAGCTTCATTGGCTTGTTTGGTTCTTGACTATTGCATTACATCTCGACACATGTCTTGGAAAGAAATGGTTCAAATCAGGGATGGGTGGTTTTAGGGGGTGTAATGATTTTCTGGATCAGTCCCGGGTTCCAATCCAACGTTGTTCCTCTCTCTGTTTCTCGTAACATTGCAAAATTTTGAGTCGCGTAAAGGCCAGAGCTGCGGTGGAGTATTTATGGTATTCAGAGAAGCTCATCACTCAGTGGGATGAGTGTGCAGGCTGAATTAATCATCTCAGCAATCTTTGGAAGACGGGGTGTTTTGAAATTGGCACATTTAAGTAGCAAGCCCTCGAGCAAATGTCTGGTATACGTAATGAACAACATTCCGACCACCCCGGTAGAGCAGGTGATCGAGTAGTACAGCACCAAATCTGAAATCTAGTTGTTCTTCTACATATACTCGTAAGAAATCTTTTATGTTCCTGATCTTATGGTGTGTCTGAAAGTATCGTTTTCGTATTTTCCATCTTTTGAGGATGCAATCTATGCCTACCACACGATAGCAAAAACTTATTCCCTTTTTTTAACCTTAAATTTGTAGTAGATGTAGACTAGATCTTCCCCTTTTTTATTTTTTTTTGTGTGTGACTTGGCTTTTTTCTCAAATACAAATAATGCATAACTTTGAAGTAGGGCTGTGCACAAATAGAGGGTAAACTTGGAACAGGTAAGAACCTACCATATTGGGTAAGTACTGGGTAGATCGCAATAAAAATAGGGTATGTTCTGGGTAGATATCAATAAAAATAGTCCGCTTTCAAGATTCAACAAGTAGGGCCAGATTAAAAAATTAAAAATCGGTCTAATATATAATAAGAGTTCGGGTATCATAAAAGAATAACGGTAACGAGACCCAAACACCCTACCGGCCGTGAAGGTAAGTATAAACTAAAAACCTACCTATTTGACTAACTAAAAATGGAGGATTTCCGAACCAACCCATGTTAAACCGGTTCAGCACCGATTCTCCTCATATAATATCTAAATTTTAAATCTTATAAATTACAAAATTCATGATTAGGAGAAGTCCACTCTTTTACATATCAATCATATTCAAAACTGAATTAGTTAGGATTTACTGTTCAATGGATTGAAAGCTTCCGACCATTTGACTAGCCCTCGGTTGGTGTTGTCCAACAGGCACCGCCGAAGCAGACCATCAGACGATTATGTCCAGGCCCAGGACCAAGTCAGCTGAACCATTTGCAAGACAAGAGACCTCTGTAGACTGTCCTGTTCCATTAGAATATTATATGGACGCCGCACCAAAGTTGACTCAGACCCAATTAGCCAAGGGAAAGAAAAAAAGGTCAGCCCAAGAACGGGAGCCTGAGGTTTGACTCTTCTTTCCTTTTTATTCTCCATGCCGCACAACATGCAGGAACATTCCAAGCAACAGTCACTCTCCACGTACAGTTGGCTCCAACTCGGCAAAACCCGAAACAAGTTGCAGGATCCGATTTGGAATTCTCGAACCAACGGACAGGATGGAAGCTCAAATATGTGAAGGTTGACACCTTCCAGCTCTTACCAAAGACCGGGAGATTCTTGTGTGATCCATGCGTACCACGTCACATGTGTACTGATCCAATAATAGACTGATATATCAGCTATTTAATTATACACTGTCCCTTTTTTTTTAATTGAAACTAAGTTTCATTTATTTTGTTGTCTGTAATTAGCTATTATTTCAAGTTTTGGCCTTGTAATTGAACAACTTTTACATGAATTTTAGTAGAAATCTGGGTGTTTTGCTAACAATACAACTTTTTGCTTACGTTGTAACAATCCCTCTTGTTGAGTGATTTGGATCAAAATATTTGGCTAATTTGCCTCGTTATTTGTACATTTAATTGTTCCATTACTTATAAATATTGGCAAGAAGACGTTATGAAACTTTTTTTCGGTAGGAATACGTCAGGAAACTTTGATGAAAAAGAAATGGGTTTCTTTGCAAAAAAAAATTATTTTTTTGGAATTTAATTATTTTTCTTGTTGAGATTTCAATTTTCTACATTACAGAATGTGGATGTGGTAGAAGGATGATCAGATGAGTAAATATTCAGTGTATAGTATTGTTATTTGTGTAAAAGATTAATTATTTGCATGCTTTTCGGGCCTAGATTTGAACAAGGTAATAGAGTTTGACTTGGTTTATGTGCTTGATTATGCAATATTTCCTTGTTGAATATAGCAAAGTTGGAATTGAACAAGTGTTAAAAGTTGGGTTTATTTTAAGAATGTTGATGCTCCTAATGTATTTTGTGATGCAGATACATATTGGAAGACCAAGCGGGCCTTGAAGATGAATCGCGATTGAAAACATGTAGCTGATTAGAAGAGCAGAACAGTGGGGTCGCAGCACAAGATCGTGGCACCAATGGAGATAATGAAGAGGGGTCGCAGCACAGGACCGCAGTTCTAGACAATTCAGCAGCGTACTTCGGAGATTTATTGCTTAATCGAAATCAGTCAACCCCAAATATTACACAGAATATTTCTGGCATGAATCAGAAAAATTTAGGGGACAAAAAGATTTCGATGCAATTCAACCGGGAAAGAGAATCTTTCAAAATTTGAAGAATGATACGATATCTTGTAAAGATATTTTGTTAATCTTTTAAAAAGAGACCAACAAGCAAGTTCCAAGTAGAGAATTTGATTCATCCAATAATTAGTAATAGAATTCTTTTACTACCTCAAAGATCAAGAGAAACTGGTGATCAAGAGGAAAGAAGAGAAGCACTTCAAGACGGCTCGAAACTCGAAAGATCGGCATCGGCATTAGCTTATCTAGAGTTTTCTCTTTCTCTTTCTCTTTCTCTTTTCTTTTCTATTGACTCACAATGTATTCCAACTTCTTCTTGGTAGTTAATTTCAATTCCATCATGAACTAATTCCTTTAGTCCTAAGGCAAGCAATGGAACTCTTTTATACTTTGTAAATGCATTTCCTTTCTCGAGTATGTGATCAATTACATCCGTACTACTTATACTATTCTTGTCCTTAATACTTTCTGATTGACTGACCGACTACCAATTAAATCGAGTAGGAGAGATCGACAAACTCGAGAGACGGAGTCGAAATCACGTCAGAGATAGTATAACTTAGGATAATTCACGTTGAGAGATCGAGATTATTTGTGAGAAGTATCGAGAGATTAGCCGATCACCTTAAGTATCCAAATTAGGGTTCGAACTTAATGGGTTTCTTAATATTAATTGTCTAGAGATAGAGTGATTAGTATCATCCTAGAAACACGCTTTTGTTAAACCGAGAGGTAGACAAGAAGACACAAAATCCTAGGATAGTAATACCGTAATTGATTACATATAGAGATTAGGTTGGGTTTAGAAGTAGGATCGAGGGAAGTTGTGAGCCATATGACCATTCAAACTGATTAATTTCTTTTAATTACTTTCAGTTCGCTTTTCTTATTTTCATTGAATTCCCATTCGATTTCGAATTGCCTAACTTTGCTTAATTATTTAGTTTATTGTTTAGTTTTGATTGAACTAGATTTTCATGGAAACGAGCTCGTACTCATTCATTATATTACTTGAACGATACGTATACTTGCATGCTTGCTTATCAATTTTTATCGCAACAAATACATAACAAATTTTTTATGTAAATTATCATTCGTATTTTGACACGTGTAAAGGTAATTCTAAAAAACTATAAAAACTTTACACGTATCAAAATTTAAGTGAAATTTACGTAACGAACTTGTTATATATTACATACTAAATATTTAGTGATGATGAGATAGAGAGAAAGGAGAGCATAAGTCTGATGATTCAAAATGAGAGCGGACCATTTCGAACTTCTATTTATATCTCTCTTTTTCTGTACAATAAAATTTGTTTTTTTAAATATAAAGAAATGTAACGGCAGTGTTTAACTGTCTTCTCTGTCAAAAGTTTTGTTGCTGACACAATATTAATGATGACGTGTCAGTCTATTATTGGATTAGTACATATGTAACGTGATATATGTGGATCACGCAAGAATCTCTCCCAAAGACCGGTTGCAATGCATGAACTCCTTTGTATCCTGAAACCCAATGACCGGAAAGAAAACGAGACCGATAGTCCGGTGACTCCGGTCCAAATGGCTCCTCTGGGCAGAAGCCCCTTCGAGCTTCTCATTACATGTGACTTATTTACAAAAATAAAAAACACATCGACTACGAACGTTCTCAAACTATATGTGCAAGGAAGATCGGTCCCATATTGTAATTCATCTGTACCGTCCGATTGAGCCATGCCTATTGAGTTCTGTGGCTATTGCGAGATGAAGTGATCTAATTTGACTACTAACACAGTTATGTCATCAGTGGAACCTCTTCGAGCCGACAGTTGGGCAAGCTCCTTTGAGGCCAAAACCAGGTTCGGCTTATCTGAGCCTGTAAATAAAGATCGAACCACGTCCACGGCTTCCTGATTCGTAACCTGGCACATCGAGAGAGAAGATCCGATCAATACCCAGAAACCCTTGACGGGAGCAGGCCGAGATCGATATATCAAAGCAAGGAAGATCTTACCTTGTCCCATAGGCCATCCGAGGCTAATATCAAGAACTCGTGATCGGGTTCTATGCGTAAGACTTTGGTCTCTGGTTCAGCAATGACCCATTGCTTCATATGCTTATCTCCGATGCTCCTCGACACGGCTATGGAGCCTTGTATCCTCCAAACACCGCGACAACAATCTACGTAACCGCCCTGCGGAGTTACATCACATCGCATCTCCATGTTAGTTGAAACGGAGCTGATAATGGAAAAAGGCAAATACCAAATGCGACTTTCGTGGCTTTGAAGCAAACAGTCGCTTACCAACTCCTCGATCCTCTCTCTTTCGCTTTCCACTGAAGCCTTGTGGTCGGAAGTGAGCGCCTCCGCAGTCCCGCCTCGGCTTAAGACTGCACGACAGTCGCCCAGGTTCGATACGATGAGATCGCCTTCTCGAATCAGAGCAGTGACACAGCATGAACCTCCACGGACATCCTCCTTCATGAACTCGGCATCTGTCTCGAGGTAACCCTTCCTAACAGCCTCTTCAATGGCCGACTTGTTTCGTTTCCTGACCTGTTCCATGATGTTCTTATCCATGTGCTTTGCAGCAAACTCAGCAGCTTTTGCTCCTCCGTGTCCGTCGAAGACACCGAAGAATGCCTGCAATTATGCGACCGAAATTAACCCAGAAACATGGTAAAGTTGAGCCAACTTCATTGCTACAAAAATAAGTTCACCTGATCGCAATCTCCCTGTAGACCAACAACAGCAGAGTAGCAATCCTCCAAGCGGCCTCTCTTCTTTCCCCGCTTTGAATAAACTCCATACGCATCTCCTTCCTCTTCAACCTCCTCCACCATCTCCTTCTCCCTCTCAGGCGCCGCGCCGGCAGCCTCCACAAAGAACCCAGCCGGGACGGCGATCATCGGGGGCCGCTTCTTCTGCAGAGCCGAGCTTCCCCGGTCCTTACTGGGCAAACTGACACGCGGCTGTGACGGAAACGGCGGGAGCGGGGACAGCGCAGTCAGGGGTGAGAAGTGCGGTGACTTGCATAAGATAGACGGCGAGAACACGGGCGAGTTCAAAGGCGCGAATGCGGCGGAAGCCATTGGTGACTGTCCTCTCCAATGTTCGTCTGATGGAAGGAATGTGAGAATCAGAGAGAAGAACACGGGGCGTATATATAATTGGGTAGTTTTTGGAAGGTGACGAAACAACGGCCGCCATTTAGCATTTGACGGATATTTCAGTGGAAATATTGCCACTTGGCGTTTGATTCATTTAAGAAACGTGAATAATTTATTTTTAGCTCTTGTCGGGCCTTAGCTTTGACTCGGGCAGATTGACCGAGCTCTGATCAAATTCGGACAAATTCAATGGGCCGAACATATTCCAGCTTCAAGCAAGTTGTTCCTAAGACTCTTTGAACTATGAACCTTTCTCTGTTTATAATATCAGAAATTGGGACCTCACTTTAGATGAGAAGAGATCAAATCTTTGCAAACTTCATTCTCCCAAAGCCAATTTAATATATCTAGGAGAAATAGGGCTTAGTACAGCAGGTACTATTCTCACCTTGCGACCTAGAGTTTCTAGATTCAATCTCAACCGTGAGACTTTTCCTGCCCCTTTTACCCGATCTTTATTCTGCATTTTATAGGTTTATGTGTCTCATATGGACACGAAAAAAAAAATTTAAGATACGCTATGTATCGGTTATTTGTTTTCTTAATCACAAATTACCTTAATTTCAGTGTGATCAAAGCAATAACCTATCACATTGGGTTTTTACGGATTTTGGATTTGTTAAACCACACCGGTCATATATAATATAAATCTTGAGTTTATAAGAAAATTAAATAACGCTTTCTAAAAGATTAAACTTTAGTTGGAAACATATTTAACATCTTATAGGACCGACTAATAATAATAAATATGATATTCAAACTCCATAACTTCAACAATCTCTTACATAATACTGCAAAATCGATAGTCTCACCCTAACCTAGTTGATGGCTCTCTAACACAAATCCGACTATCCCATCCTGACCCCATTAACGACACGCTGGTAAGGTCCGTTCATAACAATTTAACATGATCCATCCTATACTCGTGTAGATCTGCTTAGATGAAAGGATATCGAACTACCTTCACCAATACATCATGATTCGAAGTCTCTTTTCTTAAAGTAAGGTTTCATATTCAAGTATTGTAAATGAAATGTTTGTAATTAGAAGAGTTATTTTACCCATAAATTGGTCCATCTTAAATCTGAATTAGTTTGAGTCTACCGTATTTCTAAATAATAACTTGTGCAAGATAGGGATCGAAGACGGATTTCCACCATGGAGTGGACTGGATCCTTGGGAAGCAGAAGTTCTAGCATGTAAAGGTTGATGGATTCTCGGGTTCTAGAATCAGAACTTTCCCGTTCCCAAACGGAAGCTCGAACCTGTCAGTTTACAAGTCTAACTTTAGGGCCCGTTTGGTTGGATATAATCCATGAACTTTTCATAAAAAATAGTTATTTTACATCATAAATTATATTATTTGGATACAAAATACTTTATAATTTGGATTTCCCGGGCCTCAAGCTCTTTGCCGGGTCTTGGGATTTTCATTGTAAAACTTTTACAAACTAAAAATGTGGAATTCTTCTTTTACATGGGACCCACCTCTGAAATGACAAAGACCCCATAGTGGGACCCACCTGAATGCATCGTGCCTCTCAAAACCACCCACGCGAGAGGCTGGGCATTTTTGTAATATTTATCATTATATTATATTTTATCTACTTTCTTTGTAATCCTAAAACTCTTATCAAACGCAATAATTTCATTTTACAATCTACTTTTTATATAAAATAATAAATTTTTATGTAATCTAATTTTCCTCCGTAATCCAAGATTACCTGAACCAAACGCCGCCTTAATTTTAATTATGATTCTCAACCCCAAAGCCCATAGAGAAGCCCAATGAAAATTGAGATGGGCCTTATTTGAATGAATAAAATTGGGCCTACGTTACACGAGGACCGGCCCGCTGCCTCCTTGAGAGGTGTCGGGCCCAACCCTAATTTTTATTTTTTATTTTATTTTTAAAACTCACACGGCACGGCACGACCGGTATTCAAAAAGTATTCAAATGGGATTAAAGATCTACTAGTAATGAATTTTTCCTGTTCAAATGGTTCTAATAAAAAATACTACCTAAACAGAGGGGACACCGGATCACATCAATCAAACAATTGTGGTATATCATTAATTATTTTTCACCATCGGTGGAAAGGAGTATTTAACGTGTCAGCCCCACAGAAGCCCCTCTCCACGTGTCAGACAAGAGCATGCCCACGTGGCCATGCCACCTTACACGTGTCACAATGCCTCCATTCCCTCCTCCCTCTATAACTTGCGACCTTCGTCCCACCGGGTTGTCATGGGACTTGCAGCTGTAAGGTTCACTAGGTGTGAGAAGAAGGAAACACGCCGCCACTGAGAGGTACGTGAAGGGGCTGTTATCTGAGAAAAGCGATCGAGAGAAGATGGCGTCGCAGCAGGAGAGGGAGCAGCTAGACCGCAGGGCCAGGCAGGGGGAGACTGTCGTTCCCGGCGGGACCGGTGGGAAGAGCCTCGAGGCCCAGGAGCACCTTGCTGAAGGTCACTTCGTTCTCTTACTGCATTCCTTTTGTGTATGCATGCGTTAATTAGGTCGTCATCAATATTTACTAAGCGTGGTTTGTCGATGTGCATGAAATAATCGGTGGCTGTGAACAGGGAGGAGCCGGGGAGGGCAGACGAGGAGGGAGCAGCTGGGTACGGAGGGGTACCAGGAGATGGGCCGTAAGGGAGGGCTGAGCACCGGCGACGAGCCTGGTGGCGAGAGGGCTGCTCGGGAGGGTATCGATATTGACGAGTCCAAGTACACAACCAGGAGTTAGAAGAAAGCACATAGCCATGGTCATGTGGTTCTATGATCGCTATGGGTGCAATGTTGACCTTTTTATAGTCATAGATGCATAGTTGGTTTGTTATGTTGTCTGTCGTCCTCAAGGAATGTGCTAGCTAGTGTTAGCTGGTTGGTGATATTTGCGTCTCCTTTTAGTTGCTCTCTTATGCATGTACCAGCGGGAGGAGACAGTTCCATGCGTTGTCTTGTGCCCCAATCGGGCTCTGGTCGTGTAATTTCTGTGTGTCTTGACATGCTTTGTTGTTCTTTGATGTTTGTGTCTGTTTTTAGGTTTTAGCAAGTGTCTGGTATACTTGCAAATAAATAAGTGAAATTAAGTAAACAACTGGACAATTTGGCTCGACTGTTAAATATTAATTTAAATCAGATGTGAAGATCGGATTTAACTCTTTGCCACTCATAAGGGGAAACTCTCGGGTGGGTCAAACCGAATTCGTGGATGGTGTGATTGATGTGGTGAACTTATTAATAAATATAAATATTATTAATATTATGATTAAAAAATAAATATTATTAATAAATAAAAAATACGATGTGACACTTAATAGTAACTTATTAAACATTCATTAATGGTAATATTACGTGACGAATTAAGCTCATAAAAGAATTTAATTTCTCTGCTCCAAAGAATAAAAAAACAAGAAGAAGACAGATAACAATGATGAGAGTATTAATTACAAGGTGAGGTAATTACGTCAGAGATGTTAGTAATCGCCTCGCGACAACACAAAATCTTTACCTGGAGAGAAGTCGGGAATGAATTTGGTGGTTACTCCAGTCCAGGTGGACAGGTCACCGGAGGTCCTGACCGCCCTTATGTCAAAATACTGCCCTTGAACATGGATGTATAATATACCTAATCACTACCCCCAGGTGCTTCGCCACCGTAAGCCACATTACAATTGTTTGTGTCTGTGTTGAGAGTACATTGTCGGCCCTGAGCCCAGATGCTATTCGCGCATGGACGTCCTCCCGGTGTCTCAAGTATCGCCGGCGTTCTACCAAATATTTTCCCACAGCCATTCTATTTTTCAGCACCACTCGATTATTCACGGGTTATTCTTTTAAGAGCGATCCAAAGTGTCCGAGAACTGCAACCATACAATGGTCGGCACATGTAAAGCAATCTAAAAGAAGTAAAAAATTCGATAGGCCTTTTGGTGAACTTAGAGACATCCTTTTTCATGATGTTACTGGGGTGCTAAGACCCAGAACTATCAAGTCTAATGTCTGTACTGAATCTTCTCTGATGTAGTAATATATATATATATCCCTCTTTCTACCAAAAAAAAGGAAGTGTGCAATGCAACAGTGGCGACTAGCATACCACATTTTAGTCGTCTGGCAATTCACGTGTTTCCTCGAAGCTCTGGCTGTCAATTATGTGTGAACTTGTCGAGCATTGCTGCAGGCTCTGTGACAGGCCTGGCTACCTTTCTTTAGAAGCATCCATGCACTCCTCAATATCATTGCTAGCGACACTGCATCTTTCCCAGTTACGAAAGAAACCACGAATCTGAGAACAGGCCTTGTACGTGGCTTTAAAAATGTGGATGACTAAGAGAGAGAATGGAATAAATTTGGATGCCTCGCGGACGATTTGATGCCTTATTAGCCAGCACCAAAGCGTTCAAGAGATAAACAGGGGAATTCCAATCCTCCTGATCAAATTGAAGAGGACATTTATCAAGAGAACAATAGGCTGACATGCTCTTGTGGTCTCTCCACACTTATTCGAGGACTGTCCTGGAACCATTTGAGGGGTACAGGCGGCAGTATCTCAAGAATCCGAACATGCCAGTTGGTTCTCACCCTAATTTTAGAACATGACTATTGGAACTTAAAAGAATTCGCTGGTTCATCTTTACAATGCTCAAAAGGCCAGAGAAGAAAAAGGTATTCCGCGCAGATAAGATGCAGAACTATGACAAGGACTCTCAGTGACCTCGGCGAGACTGCAAAATGTATTCAGCATAATTTGAGGAATTAGATCAGAATATGTAACTGGAGATGCAAATAACACAAACTAATCAAAAGGACTGACTACTTGTTATTAGTGTAAGCTACCTCGAATTCTTCAGACAAGTCCTTCACCTTCTCAGCAATCTCTTTTCTCTTTTGAGCAGCTGAAGCAGAGAAAATACGAAAAATGGTTCAGTTGGTGTGCATATTTTCTATACAACAAGCAATAGCACCTGATCGCTAAGCAAAAGCACTTACCCATAGTAGCCACTTCCTCCATTCTCTTGGATGTTCTTACAGCAAATCTCTGAAACGCGGGGCTGCAAGTTCATGCATGGAATCAATAACTGATATAACCCCGTCTCTCTAAAAAAAGCAAAAACCTTGCAGCAAATAAATGTTCTTTCAAGCAGGGGAAAAAGACAAATATAACAATTGAGACAGCCCGAATTTAGTCAGCTTGCAAGCAGAGAGAAGAACGGGATCCAAGAGAGAAGGATATTTGCTTTGTAATTGGGAAGATGATTAAATCCAGAAACCAACCAATCGAGATGACTGGTGAGCATGAGCAGGACATTATTATAACACGGTTCTAATAGTACTAGGATGTAGAAAAAAACAACAGAGTCTCCTGATGATGGGGTATCAGAACCTCATGCCGCATAGTTGTATTCGATTGAAGCTCCTAAATGTTATGTCATTAATACCTAGGGCCAAAGGATCCCATCTTCTCATTGGAGTATCCAAAAGACGTGTTCTCAGAAATGAACACACCACAAACTAATTTTCAGGTGATTCTTCTCTTGCACAGCGACCACAATATTTCCCCGCATAGATTCATTTTGAATTAAATGTCATTACTGCACCTCAAAAGACTGTAAAATGTAGAGCATCCCCCATTTCAACAGCTATCCATTTTCTTATCAACAACTTAATTTTCAAGCAGTAAATTCACAACTATATCAGCGGGCATGCACTGACACAAACAGAAGCAGATGCCTTGGATATTGGACGCATTACTCAGTAATTAAACATATGCATCTCGATACCATGTAATTAAAGAGGAAAAGGAAGAAGCTTTCTGAGAGCGGCCGATACCTATTAGCGAGCCCATTGACGACTATCTCGTTCACAAGATATGACACAAGTCTGTGCATAAAGTCCCCCCCAGCCATTTTTCCCTGTAATTCGTCCTCTCCTCGGCCTTCAAAGAACTGCGACAGCGAGCCTGCAGAGGATTAAGATGCTGTATCAACCAAAGAGTCCTAATATCAATCCATCAATCCCTCGTTCGTGATCCGGAAGAGAAGCCAAAAACATTAGCAAGAACAAAAAAAAAACCATTACGAGATATCGAACACAGGCGAAGATCCCAATTACTGAGAACAAGGAATCCTAATTTCACGGCCGCTCCTTTGATTGCATAAGAGAAGCGTCGAGAGAGGTCAGATCGATTACCTGAGAAGAAGAATTATCGAAAAACCCTAATTCTCGAGCTCGCAAGGGATGGCTGTGTCGTTGCCTATTTGATTCACGAAGGCGCGGTGCTGGAGAAGTGGCCAAAACCACGGTCCGATACAAAGTTGAAAATTTCCACAAGCAGTCCCTATTCTTGTCGAATATTGCAACATAGTCCGGGTTTTGGCTAGATCATTCCAGAAAGGTCAATAGCTGACGTGTACCTAATATTATCCTTGAACTCCACAAAGACATTGATCCTAGGAATTTTATAATTCCAAAAAATCTGAAAGGCTTTACCGTGTACTCATAACATAAATCTAATTTAAATTAATTACATCTATTTAACATCGGAAAATAGGTGGCACATAAAAAAAAAAGGGGAATGACAGTTAACTACCAAAAAGAAAATGAAATGACAGTTGTGGTGAATGACAAGATGATTTACCCGATAAACCACCATATAACTTTCAGCCAAGCATTCTGAACAGAAATTCTTAGGTAGGCATTACTTAAGTTTTTTTTTTGTCTGAACTACCAGTATTTAGATACCCAACGGGTTCCCACTAATGCAGTTCGAGTTAAGAGGGTCCACTAAGGAATAAATCTATCCCAAAGTGAATTATCTCTATTCTCAATATTCGAATATGATAACTTGCTTAAGAGGAAGAGGTGCCCCACCAACTCAAGTAGCATTGCTTAAGTTTTTACGCGATGAAATGGTTACAGGAAATAGTATAAAAAGGATAAGTTTGGAATATTGCCCCGTAATGACAAAGTAGTATCTTTGGTCATCGAGCCGAGGTAAGTTTAAGTTTACGGTCGGGCTGTTGCATAGGATGACAAGAAAAATTCGACTCCTCTGATTTCCATATGATCGTAAAAGTTGATAAAATTTTTCATTTTTTTCGGGTGAAGTAAAGATGTTCCATTTGACAGTTGAGGTTATGTTTCCATCTTATGTTGGTTGGAAATGGCGGTGAACTTGAGTGGCCCGAAAGGCAAGGAATAAATAGTGCTTCCAGTTGAGGTGTTTGGGCCTGGTTTGTATAATCCCCCGCTCAGGAAATTGGGAGTATGCGTTACCTGCAAGGAAGTTCGGGTCCTTTTTGGATCAACCCTCTGATACTTAAGTTGATGAGGGAATACGAGAGCATGTGAGATGTGGATGAAGAATCAGATACTTGAGCCCTTGTGGTCTTAGAGTATTTATTTAAACTTATACGTGGGGTCGTTGCTGACGTAAGGTGATATTATCCGTGCCGATTTGTGGTGTGGGCACTTGATTTGGAGTTAGAGGTTTGTTCAGAGCAGAGGTCCAATTTGCTCGATATGATGCGTGCCAGAGCATGGACGCTTAGACTGAGTTGATAGGAGTCGGATATCGAATTCGAAGTCAACTAGGTTTAGTCAGTTTATCTTGCTAAGGACAGGCTTTTATTAGTTAGATGTTAATCGGGTCGGAGTCAGGTCATAAGGTGGATTGGTTGAGGTGGTAGGAGTATCTTCCTTTAAAATAAAATTTCGGATTTGAATATTTTAAATAAAAAAATTTACCCAAGAGAATTTTTCTCCCTTATCTGTAATTATCCACCCGACTCGAGTTTGATTAGTCATCACCTGTAATGTTGCACGTTGCGCATCTAATTATTACATTATGTGGAGAAGTACAAGATTTAAAAATATATTGAAAAAGATAATTGCGTCCTTATTTCGATTTGCCAAAATAACAATTTTACAATTCTAGAAAACGGGGTTGATCAAATTGCACCATCTTTTTAGGCCCCACAATCATGATCAACCCACCCTAATCAGATGGGCTTTTCCAATGAACAACGATGTTGTCCCCTTAAAGTGTCTTCTAAACTCCAAAAATATAGCCGAAAAGAAGAAAAGAAAAAAGATTAGAGAAAATGCAAGAAACCCGAATCTGAAAATCTCAATGGAAGATCCCGGTCGGGTGTCAAGATCTTGACACGATACGAGCGTAGAGGAACTCGTTCCAGGTATCGGGCAGCCCGGGGAGGCACCAGTGGATGCAGTCGGCGTACGTTGCAGGATCTGCCTGCTGCTCGGGGGTCAACATCTTGCCCTGGCGGATCGTGTGGACCGAGGTGTGGGCGTCCTTCCTGAATTCCGAGAGGGCCGTGATGTTGTTGAAGAAGACCGGGACTTTCATGGACCGAGTGATGTTGGTTGCGATCACGAAGAGCCTGCGGTCGGTGCCCACCTGGGGCGGGGTCGTCGTGTTGAGGACCGGCATGGTCTCTTTCGCGCATTTTATCCCGTCCGGGTTGTTCCAATCCAAGCTCCTATAATATTCATTTTCATACGATATCTCATTATGGGCATTCTTAATAAAAATCGACGAATTAGTTCCAAATTCATATATTACTGAAGGATACGCAACTGTTGCATTTGAAACGGGTCCATTTAACTCGATGTCACGATGTTGGTGTACTCGGAATCAGCTCTCCGACGACAAGGTGGCATCATTTAATAGGAAAGGAGTGGTTTACCAACTGAGGTTTAGAGGAAAAACCAAAGCTCATCATTTTCAGGGGGGTCCATAAGGCAAGTAACCAGCCAAAACCCTACCTAATGCTGTGTATTTTTAATTGGCAAAACGACATTGTAGTAGAGAAAAAAAATTCTTATATCTAAATGTATATTATATGATATCTGTTATAAGTTAATAATGATTTAATATATCAGTAAAAATTATTAATATACGACTTACTACAAATATTAAGTCTCATATGTCACGTGAATATCACGTTAACATTATTTTGATGGTGTCACAAGTTAACCGAGAATTAGTTATATTAATATATTTATGAGAGATAATTTAGACAATAAAATATAAATTCAAATTCCTAGCGAAAAAAGAGAAGTGTCTTACTTGATATGTAGAGGGGACATGCTGCTGAAGAAGACTTGAGTCTTGTTGGGGTCGACATTATCGTCGACCCACTTGGACCATGTCCTCAACACCCTCCCATAAGCTACCGGCCGTTCGACCTCGTCGTACTCTGTCGATCCCTCATCGAATGATCCCCGCCTTCCATCGCAACCCACAAAATTACGTGGGATTATCTCTCGAGTACTATCACAATAAGCTAGACATGTGTACGTAGAAGCCGATGTATTCATACTTACAGGACTTTCATGTTGGCAGTGTTCATCCACCATATGTAAGTGTTGAAGATCAGGCAGTCCACTCCCTTCCAGTTTTGCCCGTGCTTCTCTATCGACTCCGGCATGATGATCCGATTCAGGATGCTGTGCATGTTCGGGTCGTCCGAGTTCGATTCTACCAGGAACGGCGCCCAGTAGAACTCGATCGTAGCATTGTAATCCTACAAACACATCATTCGTTACAGACATGTAATAAAACTGATTTCCATACATTGTTTTCTCCGAATTTAACGGAGCAAATTACCTCAATTCGGAAGACAGATAAGGAACCCGACTTGTTCAAGCTCTTCCTTCCCGGGCGGATTACGGACTGAGCCATGCACACCATCGACTCCCACTGGTTCCTGTTCAGTGAGTCCCCAACAAACATCAGCCTCTTGTTCCTGAGCTTCTGAAGCAGCAGCCTCGCATTGAACCTTCACAAAGAAAAGCAAAACACCTTCAGCTGGAAACGATCGAAAAACGAACATTTGCATATTCCGATGTCCGATCGAGATTACTTAGGAAGAGAGCAATCTCTGGGCTGCCATTTCCAGTTCTGGTACAGGGAATCCTTCCTGCCATTCCTCAGGCAAGTCACCTGAGCTGTGAGGAACTCGCAATCATCTTCCTTATACAACGGGTGGGTGACGTTGTCGAAAACCCACTCCCCGTTGAACAGGTCGCATTCCTCCGGTGGCAGCTCTACCTCTTCGAACAAGTCCTCCTCCTCTTGAATCTCACTGCTGCTGCCGCTGCCGCCAGTCAGTTGGGCCAGCAGGCCAGCCGCTCCGGCGTCGTTGCTCTGGTAGATGCCCCCGGTGCCCTCCTGGGCTTTGCTGCCAGTCTGCGAGAAGGGGAACTCGGCGATAGATTTCACGTCCTCGTTGTACATGAAAGCCCCGAAGAGACACACCGAGAAGACAACCACGAAGACGGAGAGGTTGTTGCCCTTCCTCGGTCCAGCAAAGTGCTTCATGGCGGCGGCCTCCGACGGGAGCAAGGGCATCTTGCGGCGCGGAGGCTGCATGGTGGAGGAAGATGAGAAGATCGAGAACAAGGCGCTCCTATGAACCGGCTGAGAATCGAATGTGAAGAGAAATACGACGAATGGGCAAGGCATACACCTGGGAGAGGTTGCAATGTATAGGAGAGGGAGAGTCTTTGGGTTTGGTGAGATGGTTTTGTCTCCAACAATATTTAACGACTGCTTAATTAAGCAGGAGGAGTGTTTGCTGTTGTGGATGGAGAGTTGTCTTTCTCACAGTTCTCTTAAATCTTTGGTTCTTTGTGATCCTCATGGAGCTAACTGCTTGGTTTCTCCTGCAAGGTACCCGATAAATCAAACATTGTCGATGGACTCATCAAATCGAAACTTAACATGAAATCTGCTAAACTGTCGATCTAGACACTTTCACAAGTTACTTAGACTTTACATGGTTCTGTTTCAGTAGAAGCTGTGGACAACATTCCATGCATCGAATCTTAACAACATTATTACCGGCTACTAATATCTATAGAATTAATGAACCTTAACCAATTTAGATTTAAATCAGGTTGGTTATTACAGCTAAAATCCTAATAAGTATTTTTCTTCTTTATTCATAAGACTCGAATACGATTCAACCAATCACCGTGGGCAGAGAGTGGAGATAATATTTGAAGTCAAGAGGTGGTCAACCACCAAAAGGAGGAACTGATGCTCCTCAAAAGTTTCATTAATGAGTTTGACAAGTCTATAATTAGCACAGGCAAGATTAATAGCTCAGTGTAGTACGCATGTATCATTGAGGTGATATTACAAACCACCAAAGATGTAATCTCCTGTCTCATTGGATTGAACCGCGACGGTTTTATGTTTTTCGTGTCTAATATAGACCACTATCTTGTTCATTGATCCTTAATTAATATTAGCTAGGTATGAACAGTCAAGATCAATTTAATTAATCAGCATTGCACATTTAGTCCTGCTGAGGGGGAGACACCATAATAGGGAGATTAAGCTTTCACTGTCTTCAACAGCAGTAATGATTCACTCTAAAGCCAGACAAACCCAGATGAGATTATCAGTGACTTTGTGATTGAGAAAAGTAAAGACGAAGTAAACCTTTCTTTTCTCTATTCCCCTCTTCTCCATATTCTTAACTTACCGACATGAGTGTAAAATTTCTATCGGCCTATATCCACCTAAAACTCCAATCTTATAGGAGGTCAGAGACGGATTTGGAAAAATTGTTCCGCAAGCAAAACTCCATTGAAGAGCAAAATGACGAAATTAGAGATGTGAAATGGAATAATTTAACTAAAATAGAATAAAATCAAATGAAATATGTATACTGACTCTCTGATTTTCTTGAGTTCAGGGGGACAATCACATTTGTGCCCTCCTAAATTCATCCCTTTAGGTTGTAGTTATGTTTCAATTTTTTAAAATTAAGACTCCAATATTAATAACGCATTAATTTAGGTGATTTGATGTTTGTTTCCTTTAGGTAAGGAATATGGTTCGGATTTTGTGAATGGAAGAAATATATAATTGGAAGAGTTTTACCATTAATAGACTGACCATACTTAAATCGAACAAGTTAAGGCTGATTAAATTTCTAGATATCCCTGAATGCAAAACACTTGTCCATAATTGATGTGCGTGTATACTTGAGCATACAGTACACCAACAATATCGTTGGATCTATATGCGTGTATGTAATATATATATATATATATATATATATATATATATAAGATTTCGTTTTCTGGATCACTGGGTTGTTGCTAAGCCCTACAGTTTGATGGGTAGAACGTCACTTTTTTTCTAAGCTAAGGCAACTCCTGTACGCAGACAGAGGGAAGAGCTTCGATCGATTGAAGGAGACTGACACCAACAGTCAAGCACCAAACCCCCAAATTGCGATCTTTCTTGGTTGGATCCACCATGTTCTTCAGCTGTTGCGGGACCGATGTAGACCCACAAGGAGGAGACGGGTTCGAGAACCAATAGAAATACGTATGTGTGGCTCGACACTGTCTCGGGACGAGCCGTGGTCAGGATGTTCTCCTAGGGCGACCTCACCTGGTGGTTGAGCTTCAGTTTGCTAGTGAAATTCTTAAATCATAATCAACTGTACAGTTGTTTTACCAGTACTTAACAAATTTTACAACCGATTTAATGTACTTGCCAAGCACATTAATCTTAAACTTTGTCATAAAATTGATGAAAATTTTAACATTTTGACCTTGACATTTTACCTGATCTAACAGAACTCGAACCGTGCTGCACCGTAGGAATAGAATTACGTTTCAGCCCAAGCGGTTAGAAGGGCCCGGCCCGTATCTAAACCGGCCTGGCTAGGAATTAGTATTATGACTCTCCCGATCCGAGTCCCAGCAAAGCCAATGGAGTTGGCTATAGCAGCAGGTGACAGTTTCAGACTCCATGATCTCAAGAGAAAGACAAGCGAAACGAATTTCACAAAGCTCTCACCCGTTATCGGATGCTCAAGACGGGGAATGCAATTCAATCTCTATCAACCTTCGATCTTCTCGAACGATTGTCTTTGCACGTCGGCCTTTGAGGAGTTGGTTCGATCCTCGAGTTTATTATTAGAACTCTATATTTTTTTCCCTCGGGAATCACTGATAGATGTAACACCTTGTTTATGAGTAAGTATTTAAAAGGGTCTAATCCCTGTATTTAAATTTCGTGATATTGACTTGGCACAATCCAGTTATGGCAATCCCATAAATGGACAACTCTTGTGCTTTCAGAATTAGCCCTCCAGTGATAGGGCTAGCAATTTTGGGCCCGGCGCTTAAAGCTCGGCCTAGGTCGATACGATAAGACCGTGGTTGGATCAAGAATTTTCTGCCCCCTTTTTATCGAGTTGAGCTCGAGCCGGGTAAACTAGGCACAGCACGATCCATAACCCAATAGCATCTAAAGATATAAATTAATACTATAAAATAAAACAACAGTACTTTTCCTTAAAACATATAGAAATAAACTGAAAATTTATCATATTGATGGGTTGGATCGGACAATGCGATAAAATGGGTACCCTTCTTGAACCTACCTTATCGGATCCCTTCTTCATCGAATTGTGATGGACCGGCTCGAATCGCCACTTGTATCTTGAGACAACAAAAAACTAATCATGGCGGCGATCATTCCTGTAATCTAATAGTTCAAAAATCACTTACTTGCGATATCTAATAAAAGTATACTCTTTCAACTTTTCTTGGAGGATGCCAATTTGTTAAGATATACTTGGTCTATGATACCTTTATGCCGACGAGCCAGTATCGAGAGCTGGCTGTTCACGGGAATCGGATTGTTGCATCGCCGCTAGTGCTGCTGCTCCCTTTTGACGCATAAAAAATAATGATAAAAATTGAGCATAGTGAGAAATCTATGGCTGAAACTTGAGCTTGCGGGCGGCTGTGCAGTGGCGCATAATTTAATGCAGCACTGGGGAAAGAGCACTCACTACAAAGATGAAAAGATTTGGAGCGGGGGTAGGCTCCAGGAAAAAAACAGAGGATTATGAACTGAAACAGGGCAGACCCCACATCCCACTTGTATCTGTCTGCGAGGACAATAATGAATGATTCACGACCAGTTGGCAAATTGGAATTCCATTCTTCCATTGATTGTTTAATCGAAACAGTGAATGAACAGGTCCAATGATAGCTCCCACTTTCCAACCGATCAACCATGGAGCGTCCCCAAAATTCCACGCCCGTATCATCCACAAGATCACACTTTGAACTTTCGATCAGTTTGGACTTTTGAATCCCACCACCAATCACATCACAGTGTTGTCTCAAAGATCACATCTTGTTTGGGTAATGGGTTTCGATGATTCCGAGAATATCAGAAAGACCATCATGCCTGTGGGGTTCTTCAGAAACCAAGCTTGATTCATCGTAGAACTGTTTTACATTATTGGAAGGAGAAGCTCTCTAGCAACTCCGAACTCTTAAGACATATCAGATGATAAAGAATGAATAGAACAAGACTACATCGAGCCATTATTGGCTACATCTTCGTTTCTTCAATCCTCACCCAAAATGAAAACTAATCAGCAATAACCTCTGCTGCTTGCAGTTGAAATTTGTTTGCTTTCTCTGTCTTCATCTCTAGTTTCTAGCTTCTTCTTCCTATCTATCTTATAAGATCATCAAACAACTTGACAAGAATAAAGAATATCGAATCAGTCACGCCACGGGTGCGGAAACGGTTTTGAGTTTACGCCACCATCTGCTCGGGTTCTATGTACAGCTGCTCTCCCCATGGTGAGAACACATCCCGACCTCCCTTCCCACTATTCACGAACCGTTGGTTCTCCGCTCTGAAGGTTCCAATCTCAGCAGGGGGAACATCCTTGACGAGCGTGTTGACCCAGGAAACATCGGGCTCATTGGAAGAGCCAGCGCTGGCAGCGCCGGCACCGCTGTTCCTGAACCCAAAGGAAGCGGATTTCCTCAGCTTGTTCAGCTCCTCTCCGTGAATGCCCCAGTCCAACTTCCCATCCGGTGAGGCCCAATCCGAGAGGTTAGAGGGCTTGATAGAGGCAGAATGGAAACTCTGGGCCATTGCTCCTCGGTCAATGAAGCTCTGGCTACGCTTGGCCATGGCAGCGGATCGGGAATTCATGACCGCAGTTGCCACGGCGCTGGAGGAGTCAAACCCAAGTGGGGGAGAGAGCTTTCTTACAGGCGATGAAGGAAGATTGTTACTCGGGTAGCTCGAGCGTCGGATTTGAAGCCCTGTGGGAGACTGCAGCTGGGTCGGGGTGGTTGGGGTAGTTCTCATGGACATCCCCTGCAGCTGAGACAACATAGGAGAATCGAGGGACCCAAAGATATCGTCGAGGTTAGTGGGCTTTAAGTCTCCCATCCGGGCAAAGCATGAGGGCGAGGAGGAGAGACGAGACATCTCTTCCACCAATTCCATCTCCAGGCCCAGGTCCCTAGCGCTCAAGGCTGTCTTCAGCCGGCTTCCCGGGAGCTGCAGGGTTGGTGGGGTGAGCTTCACCTTGTTCTGCCACAGGTTCACATTCTTTGAAGATGCAGAAGAGGCAGCCATAGGAGACATTGGCGGGGTTGAAGTGGCAACAGGCGATCCGAGAGATATCGGGGCGATGGAGGCCATGTCGAGGGGAGCAGAAGAGTATGATTTTGGGGAAGGCAACGCTGAGCCTGTGGAGGCATAAACAGGCCTCAGCTCCTCAGACTTGTGGGCAAAGAAGCAAACCTTCCGGGAGCAGCCTGTCTCATCCTTGCAGAGCCGAGTCCGGTACTGGGCAGGGTGTAGCCAAGACTCGAACACCCCATGAGCATACTCACAAGAGTCTCCCTTTGGGCATGAACCATTCTTTCGGAACTCAGGGCACGGGACACAGGTGTAGGGATACTTCCGTGGATCCCGCCTCCGCGCATTCTCTCCCGGATGCACAAATGGACACTCGGTCCAATCGTGGGTATAGGCCCTCGAGCATGGCTTCACCTTGAAAGAGTACATCCTGAACTCATCCGTGCTGAACATGGCGTTGTTTATGTCCGGCAGGGAGATATCAACTGGGTATTCCTTTTTTGAGGCCATCTTTGATTCTGCATCGGACCCGGAGCTCGAGTCTGTTCCATCATCCCCATCAAGACTCCCATGGCCTCCCAGGAATGACTCCACTACCTTCTTCCGAGAAGAATAGCTGCTCAACCTGAAGGAAGGGCAATTACATCGATTGGCTTATTTCCATTCCCATCTTCGATATCAACATTAGCAGATGCCTCAAGCAACAGTTTCACAACCTCGAGCAAAGAGCCTGAGCCACCGGCTACTGCACAGTGAAGTGCAGTCACCTTGTCGGACCCACAAGCTCTATTCACATCAACTCGCCCGGTCCCGAGCATGTACTTCAAGACCCTAGCACTCCCAAACATGGAAGCAATCATGAGAGGAGTCCTCTCCTCAAACCCCATCTTCTTCGAGCCGATCCTCCTAACGTACCACAGCCCAGCCTTGTCAATATCGCAGCCCTTCTCCTCAACCTCAGTCTTGAAACCTAGGAGATCATCAGAGGCCGCTACTTCGAGCAAGAAGGAGCATTTGGTGGATGCTCCATCTTTCTGCTTCTGGAATTCACCGTCCATGGCAGAGACTGAAGGGAAAAATCTAAGCCGACAACCACCAGTTTCACAAATCCTGCACAGGTGCAAAACGGATGTTTACCACCCCGCACAACTATCCTCAATCAACAACAAATCAAGAACCAAAATTTGATGGGTAAAATTAGACAAGAGTTCACAGCTGATGAAATTCATATAGAGAGGAACCGACTCAATTAAGCTATTCCGCAGCTAGAAATTAGGAAAACACAAAGCATGTCATTCCAAATTTCTCTGCATTAGATTCTTTCTGACAGGCTGCCTATGGAACCAAGAACAAGAAAACAACCCCCAGCTAAATTTTTTGAAAAAATATTAAGAAACAGAACTAAGGAACCGAGAACAAGAAAACAAACCCCACCTAATTTTTTTAAAAAAAATTAAGAATTAAGTCCAATCCAAGCCGAGGACATTTTCAAGAAATCACTTTCATTCGACAGAAACAAAAGCGACCCGCCAGAAGGAATCACCCAAGGAAACAGCCGATTATCAAAAATCAGAATTTTTCCTCACAAGTACGAGCAAAAATCAGAACTTGAACCCAAGAAAACGATGACCCACTAGACCTCAGTGCAGAACCCCACAGAGCAATCGCCCAAATTTAGCAGAAAATACATAATAGCACAACGAAAGAAATGAAAACTCACCGTTGGGTTACTGTTTCTGGGTCCAGAGACCACTATCACAACGCGATTCCGGATTGTCCGATAGAGAGAGAGAGAGAGAGAGAGAGTGAAGGAAGGAGCTGAGAAGAGGAGGAGACCTCAAGTTGAAGGAATCAGGAGGAGGATAGGGGTCCCTTTTATCGTAGAAGATTTTCTCAAGGATGGAGGCAAGAAGGGGGAAGGAAAGTGGGACTTTTCTTCGGCCTCCTTTCTACTCGGTCAAAAGTCAAACTGAGGCCGAGGGGTCATATCAGGGATTTCAATTACCTATTAGGGTTAAAGTAGAACATTTAATTATGTAAAAGGTCGTAAGGCAATGAGAAAAATAAAAAGTTGTAAATTTCATCAAATAAAAACTAGAGTATTATCGGTACTACATACGAAATTATTTATCATAAATAATTAAATTTAGAAACTATTGTTATTTTAAAATAATATTTATTATAATTATTTAGTTGAATCTTAATTTTAAAGGTTATCAAATGCATTATAAAATCAAAATAAAATAATAAATTAGTGAGAGGTTATATTTGAAGTAATAGTTACCTTATTCCATTCTCGGTTAATGAAATAATAAAATTGAATTTTAAAAAAAAAGAATATGTATTTTCTCAGTTGCAGTAAGAGAGAGATAATTCATGTCACTACCAAGAGGGGTTGGGCCGAGTGGTAAGCAGCTCGGTGCCGCTTAAGGAGGTCTCGGGTTCGAGACCTCACGTACGCAGACACCCCTCTTGGGAGCCTCACCCGCCATTGCCAGGCGTGCGACCCGGGGCGACCAACGGATTAGTCAAGTATGGTTGGCTGAAAGATGCCATCTCACCGCTGGTGGGGCCTGCTTGGATACCGTGGCTGGCGACCAAAAAAAAAAAAAAAAAAAAAGATAATTCATGTCACTGTATCAATTTTTTTAAAAAAAAAAGTGGAAAAGGAAAGGCAAAGTTTTTTGTCGCTTTCCACGGAATGAAAAATGTTTTTTCTCTTCCCTCGGAATGAAATTCAGATGAAATGCAAATGCACGGGCAAAATTGCATTTCCTTGGAGTGGGCCCCGCTTGTCCTCGTCAATATCACTTAACGGTCAATACCTCGCCCGTGAGAGAGAGAGAGAGAGACATTGAGTCCCACGCGCTCAGCTGCTCGTGTATAGAATGAGTAGTTTATATAGTATAATCACACACTAATTAAATTTAATTATTTTTTATTTTAATGATTTTATAATAAATCTTAAAATAATTGTTAAGAAATGAAATATCACGTTAGATAAATAATGAAAGAAAATTTAATTTGTAAGAGAATTAATTATCACTACTTAATAATTTATATTTTTACGTCGAAATACGGTAAACACTCTTACAGGTTAAGATGGCTATTTTTTAATAACCAAATTACATTAATTTGTGATATAACACGAGTATTACCCTGACAATGCTAATATATCATACAACCCCTACTAGTATGTATTGGAAATGGTGAGAAATCTGAAGATAAATATAAATTATTAGGTAAAAGTAATAATATTTTTATTATTTTTTAAAAATAAGATCAATTGACTCATGATGGATTGAATTCACCGAATCTCTCCACAAGGTCAGATGCACGGAAATTGTTCAAGAAGATAAAATTTAAGGGAGGACAACAGAAAATAATAAAAGAAAATAAGTTAATTTTACACGTGTCAAAATTTAAAAGGTAATATATATATATAAATTCGTTACATAATACAGGCGGAATACTTACATGGATTTGTTCGGGGACAATTTCTGCTCGATGAAAGTCCTAGTGATCTGATTGAATGGAGAGAGGGCGATAAAGAGCAAATCCAACGGTAAACATCAGCTTAGGATTAGAAGAGTACGGGAGAAAAGGGAGGCGCGGGAGGACACGCGCGGGAGCGGGGAGTGGGCCATTAGGGCTTGGGCCGGGGGGGTGGGGCCCACGTGAGACGGGAGGCTGAATCGTCTAACCTGTCATATTTTCACGCGAAGCGCGTTCGCATTTCCTTTAGGTGGGGGACAAGATATGCCTGACTCAGCCTTCCACTCTCTTTCTCTTATCTGCGTGCTCTGTCCCTTCCCCGACCTTTTTTTCTTTTCTTTTTAAAATTAATGACTTTCTTTATTTTTTAATACTTTTAATTTCCTTTTTTCTTTTTTAAGTTGAGGAGCCTCTAGCTCTTGTAATTAAAATAAGATTTAATAATCGTATTAGATCAATTGAAGTAGTAGGATACTAGAATGCAAGTAAGATCTCGGATTCGAGTCTTGTGAATGAGATAATTTTACACTTGAAGAGTTTTATCCCTAATAGGTCTTTCCGCTTAAATTGGATTAGGGTACTTCACCTTTATAATTTATTAATTAAAAAATTAATAAAACAAAAATGCTTGGAAAATTAAGAAATGACGAAATTTTATTTTAAAAAATAAGCAGTGAACTGAACAGGTGGCAGGAAGAGTCGGGCGCCATTGCTAGCACTTTTATAAGGTTTTTGCGACTTCAAAGAGGAGGGGATTTGTTAATTGACGGCCATGCCCTCATCTTTTTCCTCCGGTTCTGCAACTACATGTGTTTTTTCACAATTTTTTGAATAATTATATCACTTTGTTTACGCTGTAATAATAATGATTAATAAAATATAATTATTTTTAGAATTAAATTTTTATTTTAGTATTTTAGAAAATAATTTATATAAACATATCATAACATCGTTATACAAAAAACTTAATTGCGACCGCCACAAAACGTGTGGATCTAAGGCGGTCTTACGAGAAAGTTTTCATCATCCACTCAGAGCTTGTTGTAATTTAATAATATTAAACAAAGCTTCTTAATAAATAGGGTAAACCATCAATTGATTTTTAAAATTTTAACGAATTATCAGCTTGATCCTTAAAATTTGAAAACTATCAATTTGGTCCTCACCATTCACTTTCGTTAGTTAATTTGATCTAGACGTTATAATATCGCTTACATATGTTGATGTGGACGGTCATGACCACGTCAACAAGTCCACATGTCACGTGATGAGTTATGGATGGTTGACGTTAAAAACAAAATATAATTTTGTCCACTTATTGATTATCACGTAGCATGTGAGACGCACTAACGTGGTCATCACCGTCCACGGCGTTTTAATACATGGACCAAACTAATTGATGGAAGCGAATAATGAGGACTAAATTGATGGTTTTGAAATTTTGAGAATTAAATTGATAATTCTCTATAAATTTAAGGACCAATTTAATATTTACTCAAATAAATAAATCCCATGGAGGTCGGCTGGCATTCTTTCCATCCCTTCGCAGTTCGCCCTCCACCTCTCTCCACAGTCCACCCTACGGTCTCAAATCGGGATTGTCCCCACGCACTTACCCTGAGATGGGTAAGTTCAGTGCGCAATTTCCAAGGCATGAAACTCGTCTAGGTTAAAAGTTCGGAACTGGACGGAAAAAAATAACTACTCTATTCATGGCTGGTCGTATAATTCGAGGATAGAGGAGAAAGTCTACCTCCGTGTGACTCATGGTTAGTTGTCTCCCGTTGTCCAAGAGCGGAAGAAAAATGGTCGGCTTAAACTCAGTTATTAAGAGCGCGTGTTTAATGAAACATGACATGTTGTCACGTGAAAATGGATATTAAGAATTGATTAATATAGGGCAATAATAAGACGGATCATGGAATATATGAAGAACTAGGTATTGCCACCGGCGGATATTTTACATGGTTAGTTTTTATTATATCATGAAAAATTATTATAATATATAAAAATCAAGTATAGTAATTTTTCAGCCAACAGGGCAGCAGTCCCACCGGTGGGAAACTAGGGAGCTCACCTAAATCTCTCAGGTTCAAGTCCCGGGAGGGGCACTTCTTCGTTGGTGGGGGTTTTCAGTCATCTTGAACCCATTAGAGTCGTCTGACTTATCTGACACACGTAGTTTAAGAAAAAAATATAGTAATTTTTCATAGATTATCAGTCAAAGTCAAAATGCGATATTGTTGTGTGTCTTCTAGGTGTATATATCGGATCATGTGAAAAATGTAAATTTGATTTTAATGTCTTTGGGTAACGGTAACAGATTGTAAAGTCGATTTTAGTTCGAGAATTTAAAACATCCGGGTTCGAATATACCGAGAGGTCCACTGTATATCAAAAATTGTTGAAGAAAGAACAAGATGTTTAGTTTTTTTTTTTTTTTTTTTGGTGTGTGTCCTAAGCACATTCTAAACTCCAGCAAGTGGAACTGAAATCGGAGCACGTTTTAAAACGCACGTGGATCCCAGAACCACAACGTGCTTAAAATTGATGGTGGACACTCCCCAAACGGGCGCTCATTCCGAGGCTTTTTCATGGTGGGAGTGAGAGAGTTTAATCACGAAACATAATCCAAAGTTCAACTGAGCAAACTCTGAACTGTTAGGAATGCTCGACAGCACGTGACAAGCATGAGTAATGTTGTCAGGTGAGAATAAGTATTGAAAGCCGTAATTTCACGTTCAATGAATAGAAATCAATTATGTTATAAGTTCAATAAAAATTTTATAACACGGTATTTACTAGATTCAACTGTCAAGATCTCTATAGTCTGTACCGCCACCATGTTTGGATTGAGGTCAAGTTCGAAAATTGTTACCATGTGACAACGCTTATATAACGACACCAATAAATAAAATTCAGTTACTTTTTTTTAGGTTTTTATAAACTTGAAAACTAAAAAATAACCATAAACATAATTGAATTTGATTAGTTTGTATCATCAAATAAGAACTACCACGTCACGACAGCTTTAGATGAAACACATTCTATTCTCCCAAGAAAGGTATTCCCTTGTTTATGAAAAATCTAAAATGGCCATATTTCACGGTGATATGATGGGAAACAATCGATCAAATTGCTCCGATTTGTAACAATTAAGAGGTAAATGCTTGGATAATTAATATTAATTTACTTGTTTGTCACAATTTAATTGCTACATTCTCACGTCACATAGTAAAGTATGACCGCCTAAAATTGAAAAAAAAATCTTATGGTCGTACCTCACAATGACGCATCGAGGAACTAACTAAATTATTCTAATCAATAGTAATTAAGGTAACTGTTTGAGTAATCAACACTAATTTACTCGTTTATTACAATGTAGTTGATATTTTATCATACCACATGACATAACGAGATAATATTGTTTAAGAATTTCTCCAAAAATATTTCTCCACTTTTAAAAGAAAGATTTTACAACCTGACCATTTTTATTTCATATTGCCTGAATGAAATATCACATTTTCACCAACGTTCTTTTAACAGACTGGGCTTTGACAAATAGAAATGGAGTTAATCTAATTAGTCATAATTGATCAAAAAATTAGTCATAATTGAAAGTACTAAATTCGAATTTCCGGGATAATAAAGTAAGGTAATTTTTTTGAATCTTGTGAGTTAAGAAACCTATAATCGAGATAATCTTACCCGTTAATGACTCGGCCCAGTTCGAATGCAGATTTGCAAAGTGGCTGCGGGGCTTTTGGATTGAGAAGGGGTTGGAAGGTAGAGTCGTGTTGTTGTACCAATTAGCAGCCGATGCCTCCGGCACGAGCGACGTGCGGATTGAAGGCTGACGTGAACTGCAACACTGAGAAATTAAATCGGGGTGACAGTCCGATTTAGCATTTAATGTTTAAGTTAGCCGATAACTAATTAAGAACGATGAAGATTGAAAGCTTAGAGAAGAGGACAAAAGAGAATTTTTTTACTAGGGATCGAAAGTGTTATCCCACGGTGACGTGTCGCTATTTATAAAGAGGTTAAAAAGGTCATTTAATCACATGGGCCGCCCGAGATAAAGAAATGGTGCTTTTCATCCCGACATTGGTTGGTTCAAATGGTTCAACATCTGCTCCTCTTAAATAAGATCTCGGTATTGGGAGAGGCCCATCGCTAAGTGGGCCAACCCGGACTGAACATGGATTAGTCAGGACTCGTTATGTTTCTAAATACCGATCGGTATCGGTACGCAGAAAATAGATAATGGTGTTTCATGGAGCCACTCGTACAGGTCCCCGGTAGCTGTCACAGCCGGCCACAACATTGTGGGAGGGATAAAGGTTCATTCGGCCCAGCGGACCAAAACCAGACCCTCGTACTATGATGGGCCCGCCGTGCCTTCAATATAGGCTGTAGTAGTAAAAGGGAATTTCGCCTCCCCATCTTGGATGGATCCGTCGAATCGGGACTCGTATCTATCTAAAACGCAAAACTTATAAGCAGTGATATCTAATTCATCTTACATACCGGGGTCTTTTGCACCGTTTCTCATGTTGTCTAATTTCATGAATGGATGGTGTGATCAACTCCGAACGATAATTTTTTGACACGTCAGAAAAAGTGTCACCGCCATATTTAAAAAGCACGTATAATCAACTGATGGAAAAAAGTGAATAATGCTTTTAATTTTTATTGTCACATCAAACCACCATTGGACAAGTTCATGAATCGAGCTAGACGAGCTCGGATCCCATTATTACAAGCCACGTGGCATGAAGTACAGGTTAAAAAAAAAGGACAGACTTAGGAGTAAATGTTCAGTGTATTAAAATAAACTCGATATAAATTATACACTGAATGTTTAGTATAGACTTAAGTATTAATATATTATACCTAAGAGAGATGAAACTCAAATAAGAGTAAATAATGCTGTCAGGGATGCGAGGTAAGATAATTAATGAAAGAAAGACATCGGACATTTTACATATTTATCTATTTTTGCAAGCGAGTCATAAATATTTCAAAGTGATAAATCAAATACTATACGTTACATGTGTTACAATATCGAATACTTTCTATCGCCTACCATTTTTCACTGCTTTTTCCTGTTATGAGTGTTATCATTTTTCGGTACACAGAGAATGCACATAAGCTTAAAAATTAGAGAAGAAAGAGGGAATAAAATGGTGTGAAGGAAGTCTCGCGGGTGAAATTGAATCCAAGACTTTTAGGTCACAGAGTAAGAGTAATACGAAGACTTTTAGCTAATCCATGCATGCTAAGCTAATTCCAAGACATTCGTTTTTTCCTACAGTGATGAACAGGCCACGGGTGGCAGGAGTTAGGTTTTGGCATTTTAGGGTTTTAGATATACAAGTCTTCGATGCTTCATTTTATCATGACATCAAATAAACAGATACTAACTGTCAAATGCTAAATCTCTAACCAAATCAAACTAACTGGCTCCTGTAGCCATGCGTGAAACATGCGTACGGACTTTTGATGTGATAATTCGATTTTAAATCGATTATCGCTTTCGTACGAGGGATATCTAGACTTTGCCCGAATCATCTGTTTGATCCATGTATATACACTTTATAAGCCTAAAGGAACGATAAGCCGAGGGTCCGATAGAGGGTATTCTTATTTCCTATGTGATTTCGGGATATCTCGAGTTTGCATCTTAACCCGATGAGTCATGTTTTTTAATCAGAGAAGGATGGCGGTAGTAGGGTAATCTTGCTGGCCTGCTATGCCTGTACAGACTCTCGTATTCAACCGTAATTATATCAGACGAATTAAACAATTATCGCAAGTATTGGTCCCGTCAGCATAACACCACCAAGATTCAATATGGTTCATAGAAGTCGGGGTCTACCAAATACGGGTATAAAGAATATGTTTATATAAAAATTCCGATGAACAAAATTTGGGTTACGCAAGTTGCGAGATTTCTCTTGAGCTCCAATTAATTAAGATTTAAGTCGTGTAAGTTCTATAAATAATAAAGATTCTCCGATCGTGAATTTTCTATATTGATAATAATCAAATTAAAATTTTTTTAATTTGTGTAAATATAATTCCTTCCGGAAATTGAAAAAAGAAATCCCCAACAAAAGTTCTTAAACTGTGTTGATAGCTGTGGTTTGCCCTTTACTCAACCACGAAGACATTGAAGTTATTCTAGTTAGTCATAATTGATATTGTTATAAAATAATAATAAATTTATTGTAATTAGTAATGATTGTAATAATTATTCGAGCAATTATTAATAGTTAATTGTTAATTATTTCTTGCTTTCGCTCGTTGCCTTTGCATTGTGCAAGGAGAATAAAAAAAATTGACGACGTATTCCCAGTCCGATCCGATTTAATTATGATTTTCCATGTCATACGTGACGAGAATTTGAATTATTATTTTTTATTTTAATAAACGGGGACAATATAAGATTATTGAAAAGTTTGTCGAAATTGATGGACAAAGGAATTAGCATTTCCGAGGTTTGAAATCTCGGTAGATTCGTACATTTAATAAATAATAAATCTACTGCCTTCATCGTATGTGAGCATCCGACACATTTAATTTTATACACTAATAAAAATTATAATTTTTCTCAACTTTCCGGTGGAATTTTTGTGTTGAAAAATAGTTTTCTTTTTTTAATTTCTTCAATAAAACTTTTCTTTAGAATTATTTTAATTTGTTAAAAAAACTCCATGACTAAGCTTATCAAACTGACTATCTGCTTAATTAATTCGATTACGAGGCCACAAATAAATAAATAAATAATTATTTATTTATTGTTCCCTCAATAAAATAAAATAACATATTTATGACATGGAGCAGCATGACCCATTAGATTATTCTCTGGGGACCGAAGAGCACGTAGGCTTAGAAAAATGTGTCCGGCCCCGCCATAAAATATAACAATTCAATAATGCAAATTCCTCCACCGATTATCACTCTTTCACAGAATGGAGAAAAGATGGCTTGCTCTGCACATGGCCTCCTCCCATCAATTTTCATGTTTGGTCAATGTCCTAAACTTAAATCGGACCGTCTTCGATTTGTGACCAAGATATCCAGAGTTCGATTCTCGTCATTATAACTAGACAAATCTTCTTGCTCTCCTGTTTCTGCTATTCTCTTTCAGATCCATAGTCTCTTTTACAGTTGAAAAAGCACGTACAGTAACAGTGGCCGGTACGTGCTGCTGAAGCGGTTTATCGAATCTTTTCTTTTGAAAAGTAGAGTTTTGGGTTCGAGACCCGACAATGAAACAAATCAATGATTATGGCAACTTTATTCCTCAGTGGATCGACTTAGTTCGAACTCAAATTAATATGGACTTCTTGAATTTCTAGATGTCAAATTGTATTTAAAAAAAAAGAAAAGGTTAATTTTGGTCATAAACATATATGACCATGTTTGTATTTACACTTGTCTCAGTTGGTTTCGATCCCCAACCTCTTAGGTGGTATTCAGTTTTAATTCTTTACATTATATTTTATAATAAAAAGGTGGTTTGACTTTCTAATATTAAAGATATATTTTAATTAAAAAATAAAAGGAAAACCTCAATAAAAAAAAGGATTTAAACATGGTGTGGACAATATCGAAGAATGTCGATAACCTTTCCAAGGACGGTATAGAGTTAAGTCCCCACCGACTCCTCTAATCTTATATTAAGAGTTTCTCCTATTATAGAGTCAAATCTCAAACCTTTCTTCTCTTAAATTTAATATAAAGAGCTAAAATTAAATAATATTTAAAAATTTTGGACCAAAATAACCTAAAAATATTTGGATCAAATATGAATATGATCAAAATGTTGGGTCCAAACAAATTAACAACCCCCTGCTTCTTGGCCCTTTTCAATTAAGCATATGAATAATCTCCTTTTGTCATTTTTTTGCCCTTTTTTCCTTACCACATGCATACACATGAATAATACCCCACCCCCCCCCCCCCCCCCCCCCCCACCAAAAAAAGGACAAAATTTCGATGCGTTTCATTATGTTGTATTTGTGACGTCACCGCCTCTCTTTCTATCCAGAGAGCAATTGAAAAATCGAAATCATCATCAATTTGCGTGGGACACGATTATTGTAACTAGCAAAGTCGATCACGCAGCGAAGAGACTATTTGCACAATCGATCGCTTTCGGTGCCCCATGTCATCCACAAGTATTTATACAAAAAAAAAAAACCGAACTATGTTATGGTCGACTATGCAGCACGTGTATTTCGTCCTTACGTTATCGGCCGACTTTTTTGAAAGCGACAAGGGACCCGGAGCACGAACAAGTTGATAGGAAGAAAAGAGGAACCTCAAGGATACATTAAAAAAAAAAAAAGCAAAAAAATAAATTTTTAAAAAAAAAGGACAGAGATTTTTTTATTTACATATTGAGTCACAATACTAATTCACGTTCTCATTCAGGTCCCTTTCAAGGGTCCGTCCATCCCAACAGCCCCCCAACCCCCAACCTTCATTTTAAATACGTGCCCCACATATGTCTTCCCCGCAAATAATCTCTCCCCTCTCCCGGAGAAGATTCTGTTCCGTTTCATCGTACTTACTAAACATCGTAGGAGAATCGGCCTCCGCGTCTGAGCCGAAAAAGTTCCTCGAGACATCATGAGCAACCTCCAGCAGGGCTGGCCCGAGCCTGTGGTCCGCGTCCAGTCGCTCTCTGACAGCGGCGCATCGAGGATTCCTGACCGCTACGTCAAGCCTGTCTCCGACCGGCCCAGTGCAGGCACCTCTTTCCCCGATGGGGACAACATCCCGATCGTCGACCTCGGAGGGTTCTCGGGCGCAGTGGAGGACTGCCCGGCTGACATTCTGGACCGGGTCTCGAGGGCCTGCAGGGAATGGGGATTCTTCCAGGTCGTGAACCACGGCGTGAGCCCTGAGCTGATGGACCGGGCCCGAGAGGTTTGGCGCGAGTTCTTCCACCAGCCCATGGAGCTCAAGCAGGTCTACGCGAACTCCCCGAGGACGTACGAAGGGTACGGGAGCCGGCTCGGGATCGAGAAGGGCGCCATTCTCGATTGGAGCGATTACTTTTACCTCCACATCCTGCCCCTCTGCCTCAAGGACTACAACAAATGGCCCGCCGTTCCCGCCTCCTGCAGGTAACTAACTGAATTAACTGAAAGTAACAGAATTAACTACTTTTTCGAAAAAAAAAAAAGTTACCGGTTGTCGGAGGAAGACTCTTGCAGTTGCTAAAGTCTAGGACTGATAATCTCCAATATCACTCAGAGTTAATATCAACGTGTCTCACTTAAATAAGATCCGGGGTTCGAGTCTTATGATCAGAGAAATTTTAAGTTGGGCGGACTCGGCTCTAATCTGGATTGATTGGGATCCATTAAACTTATGGTTATCAGATGGTGTACACCGGGAAAAAGAGTGCAAGACTGATGTGCTCTCTGAATGCCGCTTCCAGGGAAGTGATCGACGAGTACGGGAAGCAGGTCGTGATGCTTGCGGGGAGGCTGATGAAGATCCTCTCGGTTAACCTCGGAATACCGGAAGATTACCTCCAGAATGCGTTCGGGGGAGAGGACATCGGGGCCTGCCTGAGGGTCAATTTCTATCCCAAGTGCCCTCAGCCTGACTTGACGCTCGGCCTCTCGTCCCACTCGGACCCTGGCGGCATGACCCTCCTCCTCCCTGACAGTCACGTCCCGGGCCTTCAGGTCAGGAAGGACGGGAATTGGATCACCGTGAAGCCGGCACGCCATGCGTTCATCATCAACGTCGGAGATCAGATTCAGGTGATTCATTCGATTCCTTTTTGCCCTCCCGCAAACTTCGTGGGCTATGGCACGTTTGGCTGAGAATTCTGCACGAATCAGAGCCAGTGAATTGCGATCGAATTTTCGGTTTATCCTTATTTTCCATGTGCTTTTCAAGCAGACAAAAATCCAACGTTTACCGACATTTTGATTTTGTTTTTGTCCCTCTCAAGTATCTTTCATTGGCTTATTTTCCCTTTTTAATAATAGTGATTTAATTGATTTATTTTAATATATATCAACTTATTCTTAAAAATTTAAAAACTCTAATCAATTGAAATTCGAAGCGGATCGATACACTTACTTTAAACAAGTGGGTTTCTTCCAATCTTAACAATTGATGTAAATCTTCATGGAAAAAAATAACATATAAAAGTAAATAATGACCAAAATTGGATAACGAAGAACATACGATCCTCGCATGAGGATTTGCATGTGGTATTTCAACTCTTTGAATTTGACGCAGACGTGTCGGAAAACCATTGGGTCATGCTTTTTTCCCCTTTCCTAGTCAAAATCATCGAAGAATTTGCATCAACAGTGGCCACGTCAGCATGTAAAAGGGCATTGCACCACCAATTAACAGCCACCTGGACCGAGATATCCTTGCCGCCGATCTGGGTCAAAATCAGATCAGTGACGGTTAGACGTGATTTTTGTTTGAAGGTTTTAAGCAACGCGATCTACAGGAGCGTGGAGCACCGGGTGATTGTGAACTCGTCTGACGAGCGGGTCTCTCTCGCGTTCTTCTACAACCCGAAGAGCGACATCCCGATCGGACCCGCTGAGGAGCTCGTGACGCCAGAGAATCCCGCCCTGTACACCCCGATGACGTTTGACCAGTACCGCCTCTTCATTCGGACGAGGGGCCCCCGGGGGAAGTCTCAGGTCGACTCGTTAATGTCTCCGAGGTCGACCGGCTAATGCGAGGTATATACGATGGCGATGATGCTGCCATAACATCGATGAACAGTTTGCGTAGATCAATTTAACGATTCAGATCCCTTTCGCTTGGTAGCAGACGACTGTTTTTTACATGGGATCGTGGACAAAGAAAAGAACATTGTACAGACAGGGAAAAGTTAAATCAATCTGATTGGTTGGCTCGTGAATGTTTCTCAAGGTCTCCCAGATTCTAAATTTTTCTTTCTTTTTTACATCAGACCCGTGCAGCACCAAAAAGGGACGGGAACGAGAGCAAGATTTGAAACAGCGATGTCGTTCTCGATCCGGAGCAAGAAATTCGGGTTCGATTCTCGTTGGATTCATCTGCATCTATCTTGTTCCCAACTGCACGTGGAACATGAAAGGAGAATTAAACGATGATCGGGAATCTAAAAGTTCTCCTTCTGGGAAATCGACTGAAGAACGTTACTACCGGTCCAGTTTGATATGACATAGAACATGTGACAAGCTGTATCAACACTGCATGTAAAGTGACTATGAGATGGTCGGATTTCCAATCACTTAATGTCACAAATTGACCCGCAATTCCAACAAAGAAATGCACTCACTTTACCGGTAAGGAGGGTGGTATAATGGCTCAAAACTGAATCTAAATGTGGAGGATACCGGTTTCTTCAGTTATATTAGATTCTTTACGGTACTATGCTGGTGAGCTAGTGCTGGACTCTAGCTATTTCATTACATGCGACAGGTTCACGATTAAACACGAAAATATAAATATTGCATAATAGGAGCGATAAAGTTGTCCTGACGGTTGTTCGCTCTTTACTGATAAGAAAATAAACAACTTTTGGGTGGTGCGTATTTCATCAGGTAAAAGTTTTGGGGGCTGAGCAGAGAAAACTAGAAGTTGTGGGCAACACCCCATGTAGCTAATTGAGGTTGTTCATCATAGACATTATTATATTATTAGATTATAACTTGATTGAAATGAATCCTAGAGGCATTTTGTAGAGATAAGATCAGATGAAAAGTTTCCATACTCACATGGCATGAAGAAGAATTAACCAAAAAAAGAAAAACATGTTTCTGTCTATATCTAGAAGTTCAACTTTGACTCATGGTGATCATAGATTTGACTTGATGCGAGCCATTGACAGCACCCCTGACGCACTCAGTAAGACGAGGATAAGCACATTCAATGATTCATCTATAGTTATTTAGCGAAATCATATTTATCAGTAAGTCTATACATAAAGTGAACCATTAGCAACGAGGCATCCTCTGTACCACTGAGAAGGGAATGGCGCCATAAAAGAGGAGGGTAACAGTGATAATAACCCGATCATCACTGTCACGTCATATGCAAGCTTTTGTATTTAGCCGTGAGCGAATGTGTCAGGCGAACCGAACAATCAAGCGCATAAAAATGATTCGAAGTCGGAACTATAATTCTACTAAATCACGTGAGAGTGAATTTTAGAGCGTTAGACTGAAGCCGTTGGTGGTGGAAGGACTCATCCCGAAAAGGAATGACAGTAGCTCGAGGATTTCACAAACATCTTGCGGATCGTTATCCATGTAAGAGCGGATCCAAAACTACTTCCCGTAATTGGATGGAGGAGAGGTGTCGAACCACTTCTTTTCAGTTTTTTTCTTTTTTTGTAAAAATGGAATCCCAACTAGATTTGGGTTTTTCTGGGCACAACCTGTCAATCATGCTACAAAAAGTCAACATGTCAATTGTTCCTGTTCAATATTTAAATAATAATAATAATATTTAATAATAGTAACATATTATATTTAGTATTTCATCACGTGCTCGATACTGTTAAATTAGTGACCATTCTGCTTCACAATATTATATCCAAAGATACTTCCAAGCTATTGCCGCATTTGGACAGACAGGACAAGACAAGACAGGACCCCGTAGTTTTGTCCCTTCCTAAGTCATCACCGAGCAGGTTTGATTGACCAGGATGATCTGGACGGCTCGATCCGCGGCCCGATGATCAATCCAAAAATCCGAACAATGTTATCCGACATGCAATGCTTTTGCACTTTTTGTGCATATTTAATCGAACTGACGGAACGTCGGCATTATCCCCGTGCATGTTTATCCGCAAATATCGAGGTGGATTCACACCGTCCACCTCGAAATGTTGGTTCAGTCGGTTTGAATACAGTGACACGAGAACGGCGGTTTAATATCAATTTCATAATGGTTTGATTGGTTGGTTGCGGAGGGGGCCAATAAAAATAATGGGCGGTGGTGATGAGTCATCGTATTCTATGTGGAAAAAACATATATATGATATCATGGAATCTGATATGTTTGATTAATTCGGATTCGAGTTAAATCGATATAATAATTAGTCATATTACATTTTTATTTTTAATTTGCAAAATTAAATTTGAGATGTTATTCGAAAAAAGAGGTACTAAATCATCTCAATTAAATTATATTAAATCAATTTGGGTTTTTTTTTAAAAACAAATTTCTGGATGATTAATTTCATGTAACTATTAGTCTTTTTTAAAAAAATTAAAGGGAAACGATAAATATTCCAATTGACAGGCATTAGATTGTGATGACTAATGTATAGTGAAAAGGATTGATAAAATTATTGGGATTGATGGGTTCTTCTCCCAACCACCTTTATTTGATCCTTTTTTTTTCGAAAATTTTACAGTCCAGTTATCAGACAGTTCAAATGTGTAAAACGATTGTGTGAGCCGTTAGATTTCGTTTTTAATTTAAATCATCGATTGTAAATCGTTGGATTAAGTCATTGAACGGTCAGGTGATTGAACCATAGAAGCTTCCTTGTCTTAAGATGTTTCTGACATTTTTGTTCGATGTTTTACGTTATATAGGGTTTGAACCGAATACTGGTTCAATTTCGATCTGGTTTGTAAAGCTCTAGGTATATGCTCCAATGTAAAAAAATCTGAACCTTGTAGAACCCATTCTTACGGCTCGGTTTACTGGCTACCTAATTTCTTGCACGACAAACATAATTCAATCAGTGAAATCCCATCAGATCAATTCAATCATCATAGTGACGCGATGATGAAATACCAATTAAATTATCTCGATTAATAATAACCACAATAACTGTTTAAATGATTAATGTTAATTTATTCATTTATTATAATTTAATTAAATTTTTTTCGCGTATTATATAATGAGATAAAGTCGTCTAAAAATTAATCCAGTGGTAATGGAGACATGGCAAAAACTTTTCATCCATTGGATCAATTGCTAGCTTTAGAGCTCAACAATCCTACGAGTTCATGAGATGACCGAATTATTGCCGGGGAGTTGACTCAGACGAGCACACGTCATCCTATTGACCAGAATCAGCACCTCTCAGCTTCCCCCTTAAAAAAAAGACTTTTCTATTAGATAGCTGTTTTGGACTTTCACGATGATCCGTTCATCCACTGTTAATATAAGACAACTATAATAAATTTATAAGATAATCAGATATCATAATCTAATGGTTTAGGTTTTTAGGTGAAAACGAGATTATATAATATAAAATTCAATATAGTATCAGTGTAGTTTAATCCTTAACGCATGTCATGCCATGTCAGTCCCGAGTATAGAGCTTCTGACCCATAAACCCGAAATCAAAAGAAAAATGCATGGCTCAAGGCCAGTTGTTAGTCCGATGACGGCAGATAAGGCCCGCCCTGTAGTAATTTATCTCATTGCCTAAGACCAGAAGAGAAAACATCCGACTCGAGGTCAACATATGAGCTTGAGCTTCTGGGTCAAATATGGGCTAAATATATTGTGAGACGCGTGGAAATTCCACATCACGACGACCAAGGCCATCGCGACCGGCTCGTGACTTATGAAAACCCAAAACAGAACTCATATTTATGTAAAAGCACGAATCGACTTTGAAAGTGGAAGATCGATTCTGTAACTTCATCATGGAAAAAAAAAAAAAAAGAAAAAGGCTTCATTATAAATCGAGCAAATACTTATTAAAGTCTGCCGTGCAACTACAATATTTTGATATTAATCAGTCAGGGCAAAGTGTACCAGAGCACCGGACCACTAACGGGCGATGTGAGCGAAAATCAAACAAATGAACGGATAAATTATATTAATATATTATTGGTTTTAGGTTAAATTTATGGAAATATTAATTAATGATGTGGTCTGAATTAAAACATATTGAATTGTACATACGTCAGAGCGGCTATCAGCACGCAGTGGCCCCATCCAATTGGGGCATGTGTATATCGACAGGGACATCAATTTCATAAAATGTCTCTGTACTTTGGAAAATTGTCCTAAGAGTACTGTCCCAGGTGGGCAGTATGTTACGAAACTTTACTGTGTATGAACTCCGAATCTTCACACTGATAGTAAGAATAAGAAAACTCGTAAACAAACAAAGTAACCTTTTCATGCGCGAACTCTGAATTCATTATACTGCTAGCAGGAAAAAGAAAACTCGGAAACAAAGTAACCTTTTCATATAGAAACTCTGAATCCATCACACCGCTAGCAGGAAAAAGAAAACTCGGAAACAAAACAAAGCAACATTTCCGTACGTGGACTTTGAATCCATCACACCGCTAGCCGGAAAAGGAAAACTCGGGAACAAACAAAGCAATCGAAATCTGGAGGCAACTCCAAGATGGTTGAATATGAAAGAGAGATGATAACATCATAGAATAGATGCAGCAAATTATGAGAAATTAACAAAAAGCTAAAACGCAAAAAAGCAAAAAAACCTTGATTGTTCTTCTCAAAGGTAGATGCTTCCATCCCCATTCTATCTCATTAGAGCCAAAGCACTGTGTAGGAAGATGCTTAGTGCACTTCTCATAGATTCCGCTCCATGTTTAAAAGACATTGATCACCAACACATCCGGAAGAGAAGAGGAAAGTCAGCTGAGGGAGGTAGCGGACGTGGTTTATAAACTACCTAAAAAACCATTGCATCGAGACAGATTTGTATGGGGGATTTTGCATTGATCATTTCTCAAAAAGTTTAAACCGTTAGGAAGCGGGTATCGAAGTACATATCCAGCAGAAGTATTCACAGATCACAATCCTTTGTGTGTAAGGTCGAACAAAAGCAGACAGAATAAACATGCTGAGCAAGTTACCAAGACTAAGAGCCACTCTCATGGGTTGAACTTGCTCAAGAAGTTAATTAGCTATTGGAAAAAGGTGGAGCATTTTCACTTTTCCTACATATGAAAGAACACAGAGGAGTCAATATTTCGGGCGCAGAAGCCCTATCCAGAATATCTGAACTTACAACAGCAGTTTCTCTCCTCATAAACAGACTCCTACCCAAGACAGGAGAGGCCGAGAAGGGCGCGCCCAGTAAAGAGACCACTAATTTAAGATACAATTTTGATGCTATGGTATAATTATAAGATGATAGTCGTATGATAATGTGATCATCAAGAAAGTGAAAATCAAACCATAAGATGAATCATTCTGTGTCACTAACCTCTCCCTGAAGCTTCCTCTAATAGTTACTGTCTGCTCCGCTTCGAGTTACAAGAAGGGCACTTGTATTGCTTGATGCTCTCGGCCTTGGCTGGCGTTATCTTCACACATTTTCCATGAAACCACTTCTCACATATATCACACCCAATCCAGAACTCATCTGCATTGTAGTTCCCTCCACAACTCCCACACAGGGTCTCGCTATGCTCGTCTTCTTCTTCTTCTTCTCTGTAGCTGTCCTCATATGATTTTGCCGTGCTTCTTCCCGGTACATCAGAGGACCTCTGAGAGCAGCATATAGGATTTATAAGTAGTGAAGCAATGGAGCTCTCGATATTTTTAGATTTCTTGATGCAATGTGAAATAAAACATTTGAAGAGAGGACGAGAGAGATGTTCACCTTCGTGCTGTTCCTTGATTTGCTTCCACCATCCATGTTAGGCTTGTCTTTGCTGGGATTCCTTTCAGTTACAACTTCAAAAAGAGTGGGCAGCTCGTTTATATGGCTAAATAGACGCTTCCTGTAAAAATAGTAGCACAGAGATATAAGAGACAAAACTACAACTGCAAGGAAAGCAGTATTAGATCCCTAACAGTGCATGGAAAAAGGGGGCTAGACTACCCGTGTTATACCAAATTCAAGCTGGGAACAAGAATATGTATACCTAGTTATACATGCAATGGGCATTGATGGATAAGTGGACACAAGAACATCGCGTTAGCTTAGAAGTTTAATTTATGGACTTACCAATTGAATGCTGAGAGAATTATTACTCAAAGGGACATAATATGCCCCCACAAAATTATGAAGCCAAACGGCTGAATAACACGATCAGCCAACAGTTATTGGTTCCCAACCAAAGGCTCCAACTATACCAGTCAATTAAAACATTGCAGCAAAACCAGCTGTATCCATTCCACTTAAGACTTCTAAAAGATACTACAAACAAAATATCAGTCCACCTCTCATTCCCCTTTCCTAGTTTGAGAGAAAGTCTTGCATATTTTTCTTAAATATTTAATCACTACGAAGAACTAAGCAAAAAGTTCTACACCATCAGAGAGGAAATGCAAGAAATAAACATTGACAGTAATGAAGAAAGAAGGAATTTATTTTATCAATAATTAGCAGAATAGATAAAGCAAGACATCAACTAACATCTTGACATGCTTCCTGCTATAGTGAATCAGGAGACGCATAAGATCACTAGCCATTTGGAAACTGCAGTCGCTCCCTGAACAATTATCTAAGCTTAACACCTCACACAATGTACCCTCTATACGCTCTGTGACTACCAGTATTTGAAAATCTGAGAAACAAGGGAAAAACAACTTAGAAGTTCCTAAACTGCAATAGTGCTTAGATCAAACACTCCAGTAAAACGTAGTAGAAGATGATGAGTACAACAGGAATGGCACGAAGTTAATGAATATAGGGATGAACCAGGTAAAAGAGTCTAATATCAACTTCACGAGGTAATTTACACATATAAAATGATAAGCCTGATAAGTCATAAACATCTGGGAGCTTGAATCAAGTGAAATCCACTCTACTTCAGAGAGAAAATTTTCAAGCTTCACCAACATTAAGAGAGGCCTATGAAATGGTAGAAGAGCATCCAATAGAGTGCTTAAACAAGATAGAGATCTAGGCCTATAAGAACAGCAAATGAGTATGTTGCAAAGGTAAATGCTAGAGATGAAAGTATCATAATCAATCCCAATTTCTGTTTATCCAAAAATAACTCTTCAATTTCTCCAACCTATCTTATTGCAGAAACCAATATTCCCTTAAGAAATGCGAGGAATGTGAGAATATATTATCCAGGTTTTTGGCAGTAAAGGAAAATATTTTGCAAAGATCGGGTTATGGACATGTAATTAAGTGAAACATTCAACATCCACGTGGTGTGTACTGCCTTTTTATCAGTGCTCCTAGTTCCTATCAAAGCCAGATGCTAAATGGCACCCCTCAAAAGTTACAGTAGACAAGGGTACAGTGAAGAGCTGTACCTCTCATTGGCATTAAGCCGTGCACCGAGGTAAAAGGCCACAGAGAGCAACCAACAATCACTGTGTACTGCCACCAGGGAAAGCCAATCTTTCCGCTTCATTCCATCTCTGGCAAAATTGATGCCTAAGGCAGGCTCAGGAAGCTCAGGAGGCACTTCTTCCGCTGGCAGAGTCACTTCCCACGACTCATTCGGGTGTCCATACAAACACAAGTTCTCCTTCTCTAGGATAAAATACGCGGCAATGGAATCTTATATTTAGCAGAAAACACATCAAATGAAGCTCAGGGGAAAAAATTAGTACGAGTGCTGCACAGATTAGAGTCTCACGGACTGCACTCTCAAAGTAACCAATGGAAGCAACAGAAAATTAATGATTCAGATTGGTGTATGGGAAAAAAATGTAGGATGTGGGGAAGATCCTCACACAAGAAGAAGAACAGAAAGCTGAATCAAACCCAAGAAAATCTGTCAGAGAAATTCAGAAATTTCAAAATTCCTTCCCTTTTTCCTAAAATCTTCTGAGGGATCGCTAATAGACGTATTAATTAGTTATATAAACACATCATCCCGTATAAAACCAAAAAAAAAAAAAAGGGCAGCTTGAAGAAGATCGATTTTGGTGGGGTTGCATAGGATGGCCAATGATAAATTCTCAGGTAAGCCTTCCACCTAACAAATTTACTCTTTCTCCACAACTAAAAATCAAAGGAAGAATAAAAGCTCAAAAATTGTGCATTGTTTCCTCTTCCTATCAATCCAAGACAGAGTTTCAATTCGAATCGAGCTGACCTGGATCGCAGAGCGAGTAGAACTCATCGACATCTGATGGAGAATTCCGGACAAAACAATGTGAGGCTCGGAACGAGAAAACATGTAAGATGAAGAGGAAGCGCAAAGCAAGCATGGAGGCAAGAGATCGGAGGCCACTACCGTAGGTGAGAGCGCGGACGAGAGCGGAGCGCCGATTGGCGAAGTCCTTGTAGATCTCCTCGACCGTCCGGGGGCTCGGCGACGAGATCGAAGACATCCTCACGAGATCCCTTCCTCGATATCCTCTTCGTTGTCGGCTTCTTCTTCTTCCTTCAACTGAGCTCAAGATGGCGTGTACGGCTGCATGCCCCAAAACAGTTGTTCCCAGGAACAGTTCCCCTCTGAGGAAGAAAATACGGACTTCCTGCATTCCTGTTTTGCTCCCCAAAGTCTTCTTCGTATCCAATTAGACCCTATAACGTTATGTAATTACAGTTCAAGGCGTCTACATTTTGCTCTTTCTAAATTTACGCCCTACATTTGATGCTTAGAAATTCTCTTCCCATGTCTTATTGCTTTCGGATAATCTGAACCAAAGAGCTAGTCCTTTCAGGCCATCGAGACGGTAGATGCTCTCATAAGTTGACAACATATAGTAGATTAGGGTTTAGGATTTGACTTTCCCGGGAACCGGTACCTAAGAATTAATAGCGGGTCTCAAGTTGTATAATACACCATTTGGTAAATTAGTTGGTTAAACGAACCATTCATATCTTTGCAGTTGTCAGGAGATCTTGTCAATCTGAGTTAAGGGACCGAGCCTGATAAGGACGACCGCAAACAAAGTCACTTCGGGACGATTCGTCTTGCCGGTTAGAATTCGAATTCCTGCATTAAGCAATCGGATATCCCGTAACTATCGTATCACCAACTAGTCTCCATCGTATTCGATCGGTCTTGAATTCATAATTGGGCATCTTCAAATTCAAAGATGCCTCTTGACTTCGTTTTATTAATCATTATTAATCGAACAGTCATCGGTCAGAATATGGCATCTCGTTCGTTTCATCTAAGCTTATGAAAACATATTCAATAATGTGAATGAATGCTAGACTAAAGAACGGGTCATATAAGAGCAAATATATTGGAATTCGATCTATGAAGTGTTGAAAAAAAATATAATAAACTACGGAGGTGTGTAGGGGTGTAAACGGGTCAGGTCGAGCGGCTTTTTGTCAAAATTATCGATCCCCGAACTTTTTTGGGTCATTTTTTGGAGTTAAAAACCGTCCCGAGAACCATTTAGTGGTATAAAAACTGACCACTTCAGGTTAGGTTTTTTCGGGCCTGATTTTAAATATAATAATACATTAAATACAAAATTGATAAAATATGTTTCCTTATAATAAATGAGACATACTAGTTATAAATATTTTTATAACATTGAGAAGATGAAAAAATGTAAACATCAATCAAGATTCAAGTTTAAAAATATCAAGTATATTATTGTGTTATCAAAATCTAATAATAAGATAAATTATTACATATAATATTATACTTAACATAATTTTCGGATCCATCAAGGACCCCATTAAGTTTTCTTGGTTGGGATTCAATTTTTTTACCTTAAAAACTGTTTCGAATTTATCGCAGAATCTATAAATTCTTTTTTTTTTTTAATTTGGGTTGGGATGGTTTTTCATGTTTTCAATTTTTTACTCCTGGCAGTGTGGAAGGTTCGAACTCAGGATTTTTCCCAGCGGTCCAACATTCAAAATCGAACGAAAGCGAAAGATGGGTAAAGAGAAAAAGGGAAAATAAAAGGTGTCATAATTATTCGAAAGGGAGAGAAATAATAAAAAAAGTGGAAAAGCGTGGCTCAGTCGAGCTTTTAAAAAAAAGTAAAGAGGAAAATTATGATTTAAAGAATTTTGAATTTGACTCGGTTAATTTAATTGAGTCTTTCTACAGTTAATTTGAATTTTATTTAGTCGTGACTAATCAAATTTATGAAAATTACGCACAACAGGAAAAAAAATTTAAAGGAAGGGCATTATTGGAAAACAACATTATTATTTTCGGTTGGCAACATTATTCGTTGATGACCCGCAATAATTAAAAAGAGCCAGAGTCCCACCTTCAATTTGCCCCCATAATTAATTGTGACATATTTCTAATATTGATTTTTATTTATACTGCCCACGCAATGTGTTTTTAGTGAACATATAAATAAATAAATATATATATATTTACGGGACGGATGTAGGATCCCGAGCCAAGGACGACAAAATTAAAAGAAGAGTCAATGGATAGAGTTTAGGGAGAACGAAATAAAATAACTTAATAAAAATATAAATAAAATCAGTAAATTTTATATAACATTTCACGAATTTTCTCAAGCTCAAGAGGGGACGATCACCTCGCCCACTCTCTTAAATTCATCCATGTATGTGCATATATATATACACATACACACGCCAGATAGTGACCTGCTCTGCAGGGAATTATCAATTATGAGTTATAAAAAGGTATAAGATCACCAGAGAAAATAATATAATGATCAAAGTAATGAAATTTAATATTTGAGTTGATAAAACTAAGCAGTTGAAATCAAGTAAAATTGAAATAAAACGGATAATTATGAGAACTTCTGATGAATAAAGTAGATATTTTATAGAAATTACGAATGTCGCAAGAAGTCGGAGGATTTTAAAAACGTTAAGAGAATCGTATGAAACAATTGATAAAATTGTGGAAACATTTCAAAAAATTGATAAATTTTTATAGTTAAAATTATAAATATTGATTGGTATGGAGTGAGAACAAAGAATCTCAATAGTTAACAAAAGAATTTTTTCTTTTAAGATCGCAGATATGGAGTGAGAAGAAAATTACTGAAATTACTATTTTATCCATAATCTTGAGGATTTTCATAAAGTATAATTCTATTATATATTACTATATTTAAATTAGATTATAGGTAAATATGAAAAATAAAAATGACATCAAACTTTTCATAAGATTACACATAATAGTATAGATATATACAGGGACAGATGCAGGATCCCGAGCTAAAGGGGGCAAAATTAAAAGAAGAGTCAATGGGCATATTTTACGAAGGCAAAATAGAATAATTTAATAAAAATATAAATAAAATCAGTAAATTTTGTATAACATTTCGTGAGTTTTCTCAAATTCAAGCAAACGATCACCTCGCTCACCCTCTTAAACTCATCCATGTATGTGTGTGTATGTGTGTGTGTGTATATATATATATATATGTATGGCGTAATGATTGACTTTTTTGTTATCCTTTCAGTCATTTGATTACAAGAATGACTTCCTAAATATTATTAATTATTATTGTATAGGTGATCATGTTTGGTATGGGCACGTGAAGATCAAGCACTGTCTCATCCGTGAGAAACTAAAATGAGTTTGTTAAGAGTTAAATCTTACATGGATATTATAAAAGAATTGTGTATCAATCAGCTATCAGTTTAGACTTTTGGGTGTGCTCAGCCTTTTGTAGGCCTAGTGAATATTTTATATGGTACCAGAACGGACCGATCCTAAATGCACACCATCGTGATACAATCAATGTCCGATCGACTTGTGTTCAGTTTATTGAGTACGGAAAAAAGTTTGACTCATGTATTAACCCGAGGACATAAGAGAAAGCTTGCCTCTCCGTAGTTTGTCTCTTCTCGTGTGAGGCCGGAAGAAAGATACTTGGTTCGATACCGGTTGATGAAGGCGGGCGTTTAATAGTATGTATCAAGTGTCAACACTTTATCACGTGACTATCAACTTAGGCTTTTACCTAGAAATGGACTCAAAATTCTTGTAAACTCATGTGAAATTTTTTGATAATTGCAGCCTTTCATTGATCGGCCAAAATATATACAAAATATACAATGGATACTGCTCACTTTCAACCATTTTTCACTCTTTTATTTGAAAAATTTACTGTAAACGATTACGTTCTTCAATCATACAAGTAAACGATTACGTTCTTCAATCATACAAGCAGTCATACCATGTGTCAGTGTTGACGTGATATATCAATCTAATCAGAACTTGACATATAATCAATTTAACTGACACAACATCAACACTATCACGTGGTATACATGTTATATACAGGTGAGGCATTAATGGACTTAATTACTAAAATAAAATTAAATCATAGAAAATTGTGGAAAAATTTATTTGGATTCTCTTTTACCTTTCTCGTTTGTCCTCTTTTTTTTTTTTTTTTAAATCGAATAGATCTATTTGGCTTGCTTGTTACTATTGACGTCTAATCAATCTATTAATTTGAGGACTTCTAGATTGTGATTAAGATGGCGATAAAAGAATAAAAATAATACCTATCACAATTTGGCATTGTCCCACCCACTAACAATACCCGTGAATTAACTTCGAGAAGATATTGAAAATCACATAAATCCATAGTTACATATATATATATATATATATATTCAGGCACGTGCCCAAAAAATTTAATTCAAGAATACGGGCTCGATAAAAGAGCAATAAGTTAAATCTAAGGGACGAAATACAATATTTCAATAAGAGTTAGATAAAATTAATTATAATATATATAATTTTTTTTTATAGATTTTCTTGTATTTAGAGGCTGATCGCTTACGCTCCCAAATCCATCCTTGTTCGTATTTCTCTTTGAGATCACTCGGTACAACGAACCATTAAGTTGTTATACTGTTTTCGAATAGTAAAAATCGTGCTTTACTAATCGTTATATCGATCGATTAACATCAATGGCTTTCGCCACCTTTGTTGGATCAGCCGAACGCACATGTCTAATAATTCCGCGCAGGGAATCGAATAAACCTTCACAAATCAAGAAATATTCATTGTCCGTAATACTATCAGAGACTGATTAATTTACTTATTTGTCATAATTTAATTAGTATTTTTTCACTTCATGTGATGTGATGAGGTAGGATTAGGTAAGATCTCTTTTTTTTTTTTGGCTTACCAAACTGTTTCACTATCCACTGCTCCCATGGCCAATTCAGTCAAATCATGTAGGCTAGGAAATTCATTTTTGTAAATATAAAATAAAAAAAGAAAAGGAATCCAATCGACATCGGACATTGAAAAATTTGAAGGGGGGATGTTGGGCCAAGAAAAAAGGTGGTGCGAAAGAAAAAGGAGATTGTCAGGTCCACTCCACTTTTCACCAAATGAAAATTATCAAAATTAAGTATTAACGATAATCTTTTTGAATTAATTAAAAATTATAATATCACAAAAATCATTGGGAAAATTATGTATTTTTCTTCTATTTTTACGAAGCATGACATTAACTTGAAATTTGTTTGAAGGAAAGTATGAAAATCTCTTCTACCCTCACAGCCTAAATGGTAATTTTACTTTTTGACTGAATTCTCATCTTTACAAATAAATAAATAAATAAGTAAATATGCGATATATTTATTATATATAAATTTTTTTAGTGTAGGTAAGGGGTATATAAATTTAGAAGAGAATAAAAAAATATGAAGTAAAGTAAAGGGATACGAAGAATTAATCCTCTTAAACCCGCAGGGGACAGCCTCTCTTTTCAAAGTTGGTAAGACAATTACCCCTCCCATGGCTTCCTAATTACAGTGGACTCCTATTTGCTAGCCTGGAGAAGCTCCCTTCCAGCATGCTCTCTCCGGAGCAAGAGCACCTTCCCCCAGCTCCCTTCAGCAGCAGTTCCCATGCTCCGAGTCTGACCCTCTCATGGCGGCATCGGAGGTGGATGCGGTGTCGGAGTTCCTGAGGAAGAATGGCTCCCCGGAGGCGGAGTCGGCTCTCACGGAGGACTTAACGGACAAGGGAGACATCGGCTCCTTCCATTTCGAGAAGTTCCTCTTCCCCATGGTGCCCCCGCCTCCGCCTGTGAGGATCCCTGCGAGGCCCCACGGCGCCGGCGTAGGCGGCGGTGATGGGTCCAGTCGGTCTTCCTCCGATGATCAGTTCATGAGCCTGGGTTCTTCCACAAGTGATGTTTGCTCATCGTCAGGTCCATTTCCGATTACTTTCTGCTCCTTTCTTATTGAAGATTCTTAAATTTACCGATTTTCTCTGCCGCCTCCGTTCTTGGTTATGGTGACCATACTAGCAGACTGGCCGAAGTAATTTGTTAATTTCATCATTTTTCTCGGTTTCTGATCGCGAGCCATCTCGTATTCATCTCTGGTAATTCCATATCATGTGATATTCGAATCCCTTTTCGATCAGGTTATAGGCTTCATAGCAAAAATCTCTTCTTTAATTGCAGGCTTGTCTTTTGCCGTTTAGTTTTGTGTGCTGTGTCGTGAGGAACGGTACTAAGATGTTCTTTTTCTTCTTTAATGGGGAAATAGCACTCTCCATAGCAAAGATCACTGTGCATTTCCGCTATAGAATTTCGGATCTTCTGTGCAGCTTGCTGCAGATTCTGATCGAGGTTGATGCGAAGCTTCATTCAAGATTTATCTAGATTTCAAATTCTCTTGTCCCCTGTAGAATCTCTGAAATGTCTTTTTTTTTTTTTTGCTCTCTAATTAACTGCCACCTGATTTCTTGATCTCCATTCCATTTTTGCAGACTTTGTGAATCCATATGGGCTCCAGTCTTCTTCCACACCGAATTCCAAAACATCCTCGGATGGTATGTCTCAGTTTGGCACAGCACGTGCCTACGACGACTTTGAATTTGAAATGCCAAATGACTTGTATGATGAGAAGTTGGATGAAGGCGGCCATTTTATAAGTCCGTTCTTCCAAGAGCCGGAGCCCTTCCCGGAGCCCACCGAGGACAAGTTTGTCATGTCATCTAGTACAAACGTGAACGATGATAATCTCTGTAGAGCATCCACAGAGGAGGAACATGAGACTCGAGAACCTAATTCTTTCAGTTTCGACCAACGAGACCGATCACTTGAGGACCAGAAAAAGGTTCCACCTGATCATTGCTTGTCATTATATGGCGGGTGTCTGAGAGAAACCAATACGAATGACTTGGAGACCAAGGAAATCAGCAACGTTTCTATTCCTGATGAGTATGCTTCTGCAGAGAAGGATCTCTTGAACGGAAATCCTGACAGCAACGTGATCAGGGATTCCCGTGAACCTTTGTTCAACAAATCAAAACCAGACCTGAGATCAGGAGAAAAACTCCCCGGGAAAGATTTTATGGCGACTGGAGATCTTGGTGAGGGTGAGACTCCTCCTGGTGGACTAGATCAAGAAGGTGACTCTCTAGACGAAGCTTTGATGGTGGAAGGTTTGGAAGAGGAAGATTATGAAGTGTTCGAGCTGAGGGTTGTACACAGGAAGAACAGGACAGGGTTCGAGGAGAACAAGGATTTTCCGATTGTACTGAACACTGTTATAGCAGGGAGGTATTACATGACAGAGTACCTAGGGTCGGCGGCCTTCAGCAAGGTTGTTCAGGCCCGCGACCTCCACACTGGAATGGACGTGTGCCTCAAGATTATCAAGAATGACAAGGACTTCTTCGATCAGAGCTTGGACGAGATTAAACTCTTGAAGCTGGTGAACAAGCATGATCCCGCCGACGAGCACCACATCTTGCGTCTCTACGACTATTTCTATCACCAGGTGAACGCCATGAGACCTCCCATTCCTTTACTCGAAACTCTGTCATATGGCAACTCGAAATCTGGACGTTGTACCAGTCCGACGGCTGCCAGAGTTTCCTCTGCCTGAAAATTGTTCGTGTACTAATTGCCTGCTCTTGGTACGGACTTTCAGGAGCATCTTATCATAGTCTGTGAACTCCTCCGAGCAAATCTATACGAGTTTCAGAAATTCAATCAAGAGTCCCGTGGCGAACCTTACTTCACGCTGGGTAGGCTGCAGGTTTGTTCTGCTGGATCGATCATAAACATCACAGAAAGTCCAGGAACCTCCTTTCCGAAGAAATCGGAATTCTTTTGATCTTGGGGCATTTTTAATGATTTTTTCGAGGTTGCAGGTGATAGCCCGCCAGTGTTTGAAGGCACTCGACTTTCTGCACGGTCTGGGAATCATTCACTGTGATCTGAAGCCCGAGAACATCCTCCTTAAGAGCTATCAAAGGACCGAGATTAAAATCATTGATCTCGGGAGCAGCTGCTTTACATCAGATAACCTGTGCCTCTACGTGCAGTCTCGGTCCTACAGAGCTCCCGAAGTCATTCTCGGTCTCCCTTATGACCAGAAGATCGACATCTGGTCTCTGGGTTGCATCCTAGCAGAGCTCTCTTCCGGTGAAGTATGCCTGAAAATGTTTCCAGAAAATTTTCTAGAACATCTCTGAACTATTTGATCTCAAGGAATCGATTCGCTGTGATCTTGATAGGTTTTATTTCCGAATGATGCGGTCGTGACCATCCTGGCACGTGTGATCAGGATGCTCGGTCCAATTGATCTCAAGATGCTCCTGAGGGGACAAGAGACATCCAAATACTTCACGGAGGAACACGACCTTTACTATGTCAACGAGGTAACACCGGCAAACTATCCCCGACTGCTGTCGAGGAATTTCCGGGACATACCAGCATTCGGTCTTGACTTGGCATTGGTTGGTGGTTCAGGAGACGGACCAGGTGGAGTACATCATCCCCGAAGAATCATCATTGGAACGACACCTGAGAGTGGCCGACATCGGGTTCACCGACTTCGTGAGGAGCTTGCTTGAGATAAACCCGAAGAGACGCCCCAGTGCTAGGGAAGCAATGGAGCACCCTTGGCTTTCGTTTGAATACTCCCGCTCTTGCTGATCGCTCATCTACAGGCATGGTTTACGTTCCCTTCGCGATCTCAGGATCATCATCTAATCGATTTCTGGTTCTCTGGTGCAGCAAAGCAGGAGGAAAAAGAAGTGCATAGTTTGAAGGTTTTTATTTTTTTTTAAATAATGAATGAGCGTGAATTAATTTAATCGCATTTTTCACGTGTACATTTTTTTCCTGTATACATGTACGAATGTGAAATTGCTGGAAAATTCATTTGACTGTTTACCTATAGAACATATGGGAAATCGATTTTTTTTTTTAATGTTTAATAAAAGAGTTACTGTTTTACTAAGCACGTCAGCACCTCCACTGTACGGACAAATGGCAAAAAGTAATTTAGGGGATCGCCGTTGCCGGGGATCGAACCCGGGTCGCCCGCGTGACAGGCGGGAATACTCACCACTATACTACAACGACTTCTACGGGTAGAGTCTCATTCCCACCCTCAGCCTTCTCATTTTTCTTCCTCCCCCTATAAACGTATTATTTGTATTCAGAGGACTAATTTGTCTCAATTTTTTTAAATTCAAGTCAGATCAATCCATTAATTAATAAAAACTCTCACAATTATGAAATTTTCTTATTTATAAGATTTGAATCCAAGACTACATTTAAGAGAAAGAGATGCCGGATCACCTCAGTTTATCCACATGATAATCTCACGGTCGAGCTTCCATACACTGAACGGTCAGATCGAAAGATTATCATGTGGATCCAGTGAAAGCCCTGTGGGGTCATGATTAATTCGAATTTAAATGAGATCCATATGTTAAAAGATGCAAATTTATCAACTCGGATTTTAGGCATAATTCAGGAAAAAATTGGAGTCTTTATTTTTTTTCAAATCCATTTTTATATTCAAGGAATTCTTTTTTGGTCATGCAGAATCTCCACGCTAGCAGAAATATATCTCGAGATTAATTTGCGATTACTTGTCAGTGCACCAGTCTCACGTGGGCATACTCAAGGAATTCGGACGTCATAAATTTCTCTCTCATTCTCCAACTTGTTCATTTCGCGCGTGAAGGCACTGCCCAAATCAACCGCTCGTCGGCCTTGCAATTGCAAGCAGATCCAATTCCGGAAGAGCGGCACTCAGGTGGGCCCGTTGTTCTCTTCGTTTGTGTGGCCATTTACGGCAAGAATGAAAAAATTTTAATAGTCTTATCTCACGATAATATAATAAAGAAAGAATTAATTAAATTATTAGTAATTATAGTAATGACTCAGGTAATTAATATTAATTTACTTACTTATCACATTTTAATTTATATTTTTTCATGCTACGTGATGAGATAAGATGATTTGAGAATTTCTCCGCAGCAAGGGAAGTTAACATATTATATTATTATACTTTATAATAAAAAGAATTATTAAAATGACATAAAGAGAAGGAAAAAAAATCCCATGCTGAAAATTGCGTTCATTCCTCCGTTTTTCTGTTTATGTCCACTTTTCTTATTGCCTCAATCTTTTTTATTTTGATGTATTTTCTATCTTAGCTCACTTTATTTTCATTTTTGCCTCCCTTTTTGCTCGATCATTTCAGACAAATCTTTTTATAATTTGACTGTTTACTTCGTGAAAGTTTTCGATGATATGTAACGGAATGAATACATCTTATTCAAGCTAATTAGAAAAATTATTTTGTGATAAAATTTTCACTCAACTGCCTATATATTATCATGCAATTGAAATTTATATAATGTTTTATTATATAAACATTAAATGAATATTTCTTGATTTTTTTGGTGATAAATGAGACCTATGATAATAAATGATATATAACTCTCACAGTAAAGATTGAACTTAAAAAATATTAATCTTGGAGTATCGTATCACCGTATTAAGACCAGTTCCTCGATGTTTCCTAGATCTTTTGTAATGACGGGTGGCACTGACCGATTAGTATTTCTTTCTCGAGCGAGGCCGGGCCGCCTTAGCAGTGGGCCTGATGCGATTTGCTAGCTTGATGAACGGGTTGTGTCCCCCGTTCAACGGACCATTGCTTTTCCACCGGGTATTCAAAAATTTAATAATTTTTAATTAATGTAAGTCTGAGTAGGGACCCATTAAAGAATGCAACCCTCGTAGCGTGAATTTTTTATATTTACAAAGTTTTAGTCATGCTTTATTATGAAAAAATGTTAAATTATTTCAACCTGGGCTGATCCTTACACGTAAACCTGGTCCCAGGGTGCATGCACCCGGTTCTTTGTCGCGCCAATCGCCTGACAACTAATCATTAAGTTCAGTCACTCGTCTGTTCGGCGCGTGTTCCTCTCTCTCTCTCTCTCTCTCTCTCTCTCTCTCTCTCACTCTCACCCCCTCCCCCTCCCTCTCTCTAGACTGTTGAACCAAAAACGATGACCACACACAACCCGGAGAAAGTCCAGATTGGCTCCTCCTTTCCTTCTGTCGTCGTCGTCGGCGGCGTCTCGCAAGCTTAAGTTCGGTTCGCTGCACAGACATACTCCCGTCCTTTAGATTTTCGAAAAAGTTCGCAGCCGGAATAGTCCTCCCAATGGCTGAGTTTACTCAGGCCGAGGTGTACTCCCCGGGTTGGACACTCCAGGTGTGGAGGACGCTCTTGAACTGGCTCGCCTTCTTCTTCCAGATCTTCCTCCGGATCCTCCAGGGCTTGGGCCACCACCCTCTCCTCTCTGGCTCCGCTCCCTCCTTCAAGCGCCTCCCAGTCGTCGAGCTCCCGGACACCGATCCGCTTCCGCCGGTCAATGCCTCCGTCGACATCTCCCCTGCCGCCCAATCCGCAGTCGACTCCGCTGACCGCGTCGAGAAACTCACGGTACACTTCGGATGCACCCTTATAAGTGTCGCTGGCTCTTGCTGTTGACTCTGCTGCCGTGGTTGTTGTTCTGTCTCTGAGTATTTCTTACCGTTATTAGGCGAGATTACATATGTCATGTGTGGAGGAGAAGTTATTGGGTACCAATCAAATTACACAAATGAACTAATGAGCCTTAATCTCCATACTTGCAATAAGTATGCTAATTAGATAAATTTTCCTGGTTATTTCTCTCTGTGGTTTTCTCCACCAGTTTGTTTCCAACCGATTCATCGAGAGTTTGCTTACGTTCAACATAGAGAACTTCTATTTGAATTTGATTGCTTTTAAATCAAATTTCTTCACTGTATGTCGCATTACAGTTCTAGCCAGGAGGAACTCTGGAGAAGTGATCCTGAGACTGTTAATTTTGGAGCTGCTTAGTTTTCTGAGAACCACAGGACTTGCACTTGGAGAAGTGATCCTGATACTGTGTTTGTTAGTTAGAAATATCTTTAATTCTTCAATGGTAGTTGTTTATCCTCTTCCTCTGAGAGTATCAGTGGTAAAAGATGCTGTATTCCGATTTCCGGGCTTCTAAGTTCTTGGTTTTGGGTATTCATAGCATCTCGTGAAGGTTAACAGAGACAATAATGCAATTTGTAAGTCTTGGGAAGTTTATTGGAAAGGGATGTCATCAAGTTAAAATTTTAAGCAAGTTTTCCTGGATAAATTGCAGTTCCTTCGTTGGAGTTCAACTCTTTGTAAATCAACCATTCTAAAAACATGCATTTCCATGCAATGAAGAGCAATGAAATAAGGTGCTATTTGGATTGTATGTATAAACATTATTTCCAGGAGACTTGAGTTTTTACTCGTGACTTGCAGGTAGTGCTCGACCTGGACGAAACTCTCGTATGTGCATATGAGACATCAAGCCTGCCAGCTGCTCTTCGTGACCAAGCGATAGAAGCTGGGTTGCAGTGGTTTGAGATGGAATGTGTCTCTTCTGATAAGGTGCTTATATTTAAAGCACTGTGTTAAAATAATGCAGTTGGTATATGCCAGAATAGATTTTCTTAATTTGGGTGTGGTTATAACTGAAAGGAATGCGAAGGAAAACCTAAAGTCAATTATGTGACGGTGTTTGAACGACCTGGATTACGAGAGTTCCTGAAACTGCTCAGTGAATTTGCAGATCTCGTGCTATTTACCGCTGGCCTAGAAGGTTAGTATACTTCTCCATCACTTTTCAGCCTTCTGTCCTCCTGGTTATGTTTGATAATCCGTCTTCTATTCTCTGTTCTCAGGATACGCAAGACCACTCGTTGATCAAATAGATGTAGAAAACCTATTTAGCCTGCGCCTCTATCGACCTTCGACCATCAGCACGTAAGTTTGGCCACCTACTATCTTTCCTTCCATAAATATTGTATAGAGAATGAGATGGCAATAACATCTGTTTCGTGAATATGACCTTTTGCCTCTTCATTTTGGGTAATCAGTATTCACAAAGGACTTTTAACATAAATTAGAGGATAAAGACTGATATTATATAGGCAATTGCTCAATATTATAAAGACTGAACTATAAACACTCAATTTTTTGCACTGAAGTGCCACCTAGTACGGCATTGTATTATTTTTGTTTTTTGAAAAATTCTTTAGAGTCTCACACGGATAGAAAATAGAAAATGGTTGGAATCATGTATTTACATTCGGAATTTGTTAGGGTTTATTACATATCGTGCAAGCATCTGCATAACCATTAGTAAATCTCTCTGGCTCAGATGAAGATTAAACCATATTAGCTAGATTACTGATCTGACTTATCTGTAAGAGGCCCCAACACAGGATAAAACCCAGCTTATCGCACAACTACAAGAGTAAATTAACCATCCTTTTGGCTTTAAAAAATTGCAATGCTTTTATTTAAGAGATTTTTCACTGAATATGTTTAATCGATGATAACTTTTGTTTGGAAAAAAAAAAAGGTGCTTGTTGCCTGCCGGCCAATTAATTACCTACATGTAATTGTTATACATGTACAGGGAATACCGGGACCATGTGAAGGATCTTTCCTGCATATCAAAGGATCTATGCAGGATCGTGATAGTTGACAACAACCCATTCAGTTTCTTGCTGCAGCCATTAAATGGGATTCCGTGCATTCCTTTTTCTCCTGGACAGCCACATGATGACCAGGTAAATATACTCATTGTCCCTGTAGAAATCAAAACTTGAAATTTTTGCTTAACCAATATTTACCTAATGAATATCTGATGGTTTTTTGCATTGATGAACAGCTCTTGACTGTCCTCCTCCCACTGCTCAAGCACCTATCTCAGCAGAGTGATGTGCGATCTGTGCTTTATGAAAGATTCCGCATGCCCGAGTGGTTCCAACAGCACGGAATCCCTTCCTCCCCTCCAACACTGTAAACTATAGGCATCATAGACAACATTGAAGCTGCCATTCTTTGTACAATTCGTCAAAGCCAGAGAACAACAGAAAATTGTGGCCCCGTTGCTTTCTGTATAGCATCTGGCAGGCACTGGTGACTGCCCGTGATCCCAAAGTCCCATTCTCTAAGATCCAACTGCTGCATCCCGGGCCATACTTGTGAACTTCCAAGTGTATGTGTTATGTAGAATCAATTCGTATGTTATATTTGTTTATATTCTTGATGCCCGTATATTCTTTCAGCTTTTGTGACATTATTGCTTTATCAATATTTATTCCGAAAAAAGAAAAAGGCTGCTTCTCAGTTCATCATCTCATCCTCATCACATTCTGTTAACTGCCTTGGTTCTGCTCTGGCCATTTGTCTTTCAGTTCTGTAAACCTTAGACCGCACCAGCATGTCCATCCCTGTCAGAAGAAAGGAATAAAGGAAAACAGTAGGGAGCTGTCCTGTTGGAACTTTACTGATCCTCTCTTCTGTCCATCTTTGTTTATTACTCCGCTGTCTCTCCCCCACTCTCTTCTCCGGTGCTGTGTCTTTCTTGCCATGTCTGACCTTTTGCTGCCACACAGCCTCATTCCAAGCACTGAGGTTGTCTCCTGAATTATCACTTGACACATTATTAAAAGCTAATATGATTCCCTAATGATGCTTGCTGGACTCGAACTCGGTTTTCCGCCAGCTTGCAAGGAACATCCTGGTCGACAGCGGTACATCTGATCCAGTTCTGAGTTGGGTCTCTTCGAGCTGAAAGCGATGGTCAGCGGGGAAGCTCGTGCAGTCTCCTGAGGAAGCAGTCAATTCGAGAATGGAGAGCAGTTACGGGAATTGGGAAACGGTCATTTTTCGTAAGAGACCGTCATGGTCATGATTTCTTTTCCTCCTCGAAACTAAACGGTCAAAGCTGAGAACTCTCAAGAAATCTTGAAAAAAGAACCAAAACTGATAACGACATAAAGGCCATTCATTGAAGCCTTTTTTAGGTTGAGAAATTCCATCGTACCAAAAAAATTAATTAAAATGATTTAATATATCTTTTTTAAAATAAAATTTTAATTTCAGTCTTATAAATAAAGAAAAAAATTTATAATTAAGGGAGTTTTACTGCTCAATAGTTTGACCCAACTCAAATTTACATCAGACGTGATCCGCTGTATTTTTAAATAAAATATAATACAGATATGAAAAAAAATTGTAAAAAAGAAAACTTTAAATATTCTATCATTAAACTGAAGGTGCCAAATTTTGGTTTGGATTCAGTAGGAAAGTTTTACCGATTTGGTCTAAAGGTTTGGTGGGTTTATCATATGGTTAGCCCTGAGATTATCTGCTTGATGGGGGTAGGAGATTTCTTTTTTCTTTTTTTTTTCCATCTTTTTTATTATTAAAATTATAAACCTGTAAAGTCCATCAATCTAATAAAAATATTAAAAATTTAATTAATTCAGACTCAATTCAATAATTGAAAAATCGAACTCTTCCATCCTCCCCTGACCCGTTAGTTTTTAAAAAAAAGAGATTTTCAAATCTTATAATTTGACTTGACGTTTGCTTTTGCCCCTGAATACGTATCTTCGCCGGTGCTTTACGGAGTTCAATGACATCCTTCATTTTCACACGTTGCTCCCCCACACGGCGATATTTATATATATATATATAGATATAACTCATTAAATCGACGGTCAACATAATTCTAGAATTTCAAACTGCATTTTGTATATTTTTCTTCTGACATAATAAAACGGATAGAATGGGCGATTTTCAACCAAACACAACCTCTTAAAAAGAAGCTTTTTTTATTTAAAATTATTTTTCTTGTAATTCATACGCCGTGGAGAAAAATATAAGAAAATAAAAGGGTACGAAAAATTATATGCCAGTAATTATGTTAAGATCCTTTTTGTTGTGTAATATTGATATGCAAAAAATTCAGATGATCCTCACTGTTCTGTTTCCGACTTCAGCTAACTTTACAAAAAGATGTGTCTAATAATCATAACTCGAGATATTACATATGAATTTTATTATTTACTGAAATTAATGAAGAGGTAAATTCAGTAAATAGTTAAATATGGTCTTAATTATAATTAATTAGTTTAAGTACGTGATTTTTTGACGCATTAAATATAAAAGCTAAGTAATAAATTAAAAAGAGTGGAGTTATGTTTACTTATGATGAAATGAGTACAAGTAAAGAGAGAGTGATAATTGGAAATGAGAGTTACGTTAGTGAATTTACCATCTCGCCATTATTTTTATTTAATTTAATAAATGTATTAAAAATTAAATTTGTATAAAATAAATAATTTAAAAAAATTTTCTAGCACAATTTTTTATTATTTATAAAATTTAAATTTGAGATATTTATTTAATAAAATTAAATACTGAACTACTTAAATTAAGTTATGTCTACGTTCCTCATCCATCTCCCATTAGGAAGTATCTTATTTATCGCTGCAATTCCATGGAAGGTTTTTAACCAAAAGGAAGAAAAAGCATACTTCCTCGGATGGAAATTTCTTAGAAAATATTAAAAACAAATAAAAACTATAGAAATACAAACATACAGAGAAAAAGAAACTAAAAACCAAAAAGCCTTCCCTATCCAAACACAGCCTAAACCTTCTGCGAGTAACAGCTCTTCTATCTGAAGCCTCCTCTCCCTCTCTCTCTCTCTCTGTCTTCTCCAATGAACCGTCAGACCGAACCTGCCGAACCTCCCCGCCACCGGCCCCTTTAAATGTCTCCCCTTCCCTACCGGTCCTCCTCCTCCGCCGCCGCCGCCGCTGTCGTCTTCTACACCATCCTAGCCCTCGCATCCTTCGCCCCTCCGTCGGCCAACGCCCTCGGCTCCGGAGCCACACTTGCAGTCGCCTCCGACTCCGCCACCGTCTGCGGCATCTCCGCTGCCCGTCCCACCAGGAGCATCCAATGCTTCCGCCGCGGACAGTCCCAGGCCTTCGCCGCCCTTCCCAACGACTCCTTCTCTGCCATCTCCGGCGGCCGCTCCGACTTCTGCGGCCTCCTTGAGGGTGGCCGCAGGTTCTTCTGCTGGGACACAAACACCAACTCAACCCTCTCCCGGAGGCGAGTGTACAACGGCACTGTTGCATTGGAGACCATCTCCGTCGGCGACGACCACATTTGTGGGATCTTTAACGCCACCAGGAGAATCATGTGCTGGAGGAACAGTAGTGCGTTCAAATGGCCCTCAGATGACGAGGGTTTCCTGTCGGTTTCTTCCGGCTCCGGGTTTTCCTGTGGGATTCTGGCCAACTCGAGTCTAGTCCGGTGCTGGGGGAGCAATCTCCGGGCGGTAGCTTCGATCGAGACTAGCTTCCAGAACATTACGATGACTAGTATTGTGGTAGGGAGCTCTCATGCCTGTGGATTGAAATCGACAGGATTCGTAATCTGCGGAGGGAGCAATGAGAGTGGACAGTTGAATGTTCCTTTTAATTCGGCTTTCGAGTATTCAATGTTGTCTCTTGGAGCCAACCATAGCTGCGGAATTCGGTCGGTGAACAATACGGTGGTTTGCTGGGGTGGTTTGAGGCAGTATCGAGTGACGGGGTCATTTGAGACCATTGTGTCGGGCTCGAGATTCGCATGCGGGCTCATGACGGGCAACCTCTCGGTCCAGTGCTGGGGCCCTGGCTGGGCCGCCGCCGGAGGGCTCGTGCTGCCGCTGGAAGGACGGATCCTCCCCGGGCCTTGTGTGCAGACAGACTGCTCTCCTTGCGGGACTTATACTCAGGATCAGATTCTCTGCTCCGGCGATGGCAACATTTGCAGGCCTTGTAATCAGCCAGATATCATGCCGAGAACACCGCCCGGTCAACCTCCGTCCCTCCCGCCATCAGCCTCCCCTTCTCCACCGTCCAAGGCCCTGAGGAGGGGCCTGCTGGCCTTTGCAATAGTCGGTTCGGTCGGGGTGTTCTCGGGGATCTGCTCTGTGCTCTATTGCCTATGGGTCCAAGGCTGTTTCGGGCACAAGAAGGTCCACAACTCAGTCCAGCCGACGATCACCCGGGATGGCTCGAATAACATTGGAGGGTCGCACTCAAACCCAAGCCCGCCCTCCCGGTCCTCCACCCTCCGACGGCAGGTGTCGAGGGTGATCACAGTGAGGCGACAGAGGAGCGGGACATCCTCGAAGCACCCCGAAAAGGCCGAGGAGTTCTCCTTTGCCGAGCTTGCATTGGCCACGGACAGCTTCTCCCTCAATAACAAGATCGGAGCTGGGAGCTTCGGCATCGTTTACCGGGGCAAGCTCCCCGATGGCCGGGAGGTGGCGATCAAACGTGGTGAGATCGGTGGCGGGAAGACGAAGAAGTTCCAGGAGAAGGAGAGCGCGTTCGATTCCGAGCTCGTGTTCTTGTCCAGGCTTCACCACAAGCACCTGGTCCCGCTGGTCGGGTACTGTGAGGAGTACGAGGAGAGGTTGCTGGTCTACGAGTACATGAAGAACGGGGCGCTCTACGACCATTTACACGACCGGAACAATGTCGAGAAGAGCAGCAGTCTCATAAATTCATGGAGGATGAGGATCAAGATTGCGTTGGATGCGTCAAGAGGGATCGAGTACCTTCACACCTACGCCGTCCCTCCTATAATCCACAGGGACATCAAATCATCCAACATATTACTCGACTCGAATTGGACCGCCCGGGTGTCGGATTTCGGGCTCTCGATGATGGCGGCCAACAATGTCAGGCCTTCCAAGGCTGCCGGGACGGTTGGTTACATCGACCCGGAATATTACATTCTGAACGTCCTGACAGCAAAGAGCGACGTGTACGGGTTCGGGGTGGTACTCTTGGAGCTGTTAACGGGTAAGCGGGCCATATTCAAGAACGGGGATGACCATGGGAACCCGACCAGCTTGGTCGACTACGCTGTTCCTGCGATCATGACCGGGGAGGTTGTCCGGGTCCTGGATCCCAGGGTGGGGCCGCCGGAGCTGAACGAGGTTGATGCAGTTGAGCTCGTAGCCTACACAGCGATGCATTGCGTGAACCTCGAGGGCAAGGACCGACCCACGATGGCCGACATCGTCGCGAACTTGGAACGGGCGCTCGCGCTATGCGATGAGAGGCAAGGGAGCATCTCCAGCTGGGGGACAATCTCGATTGTTTCAGAATGAAGGGCTCAAAAGATTTTTGGGGGGAAGTTGCATTTTGATTCATAATCCGCAGGTTTTTTTTTTTTTAACTTAATATTTTTGGGGATGATCGATTAATTTATGTAGGTGGGTTTTCTTCTGCATAGGATAGGGAATTTGATTTCACCTCTAACACACTTGACAACTTGTGAGAATGATTTCAATTAACAATCGATTTTTGCTTCTCGGTCGGGCCGGTCGTTTCATCTTCCACGCTTTTTGGATCTTGAGTATCGATGCCGGGTATTGCCGGACATGACCCTTGGACAAGACTATGATCGTCGCTGATTCCGGGCTATTTCAATTTGTGGGTTGGCTACAAAGTTGAACGTGTGGGATGGTTGCGATGAACACGTAGGTAAGGGGCAGGTGAAGTCTTGACTTCGAAAATTCCATTGAAGCAGCCGTCAACGGGGCAGCAGAGCCAAGCCTCCCTGTGAAAGGGAAGGACCACATGCGGGTCAATCTCACCCGATTGCTTTTATTTATTTATCTGATATTTTGCAACTTTAAAATAAATAAATAAACAAATAAATTCCTTCTTTTCCCCATTTTTGTAATGTTTTGATATTTCAAGACTAATATAAATTCTACCCAAATCGTTCACAAACGGGAGAATCTTTTCAATTATGTATTTTGTATATTCAGAAAGTAATCGAATCGGATAATTTAATAAGGAATATCAAAGTATCTCAATTTATTGGTGTTCTCTTTTCTTATTTACTTATTTATTTTTAATGTGGGGCTTAATTACTTTTTTTTTTATAAAGAAAAAGAAGAGTAATAGTAGTGGTAACCTAGTCGCCCTGCTATATAATAGTTGAACTCTCGTATTCAGTCGCGAATATATCAGATAAAATGAACAACTAGTACTAATGCTGGTTACGTCAATGTAACATCATGAAAATTCTAGTATAGTTTAAAAAATCGATATTCGCTGAGGTGTAAATTCAAGAATTTCTGAGAATATTTTAACTTTCATCAAATGTAGAGGCCAAATTCGCTCCCCCCACCCCGCCCCCACTCCAGCGGCTTGGATATGCTGCGGTTTTTTTTTTTATCAGTAAAGAAGTTATATATTAACCTGGGTCAATAGAAGGCCCCCAAAAATACAGATTATTATTAGAGTTGTTGAAACCAGCTTTACATAGAGAGTGAGCCAAGCTATTTACAGACCTTGATATCCAATAGACATTATATGAATCAAAAGCAGTCTTAAGCTTAGTTAAATCAAAAATCATATTCTTAATCTCCCACTGTGGACCGATCTTTCCTTCAACGGAATGAACCACCAGTTGAGCGTCAGATAACAAAATGATCTTCTTCCAATTCTTCACAGTGGCCACTTTGGTTGCCAAAAGGAGGGCAAATGCTTCAGCCTGTGTAGAGGACGATAACAGCAGCTTTTGATTCCAAGAAGCCAACCATTCGTCACCCTGAAATGCCACTCCAGCCACCGTAGCGCCCCTTATTGACCATGCTGCATCAACATATATACTAATGTGATCATTCGCAGACCGACTACTAAATTGTCCATTTCTAACCATATATTGCTTATTCTTTAGGGATGCAGTAGAATCTTTATCAAGGACAGCTGAATATTCCATATATGTGTTATTCAAATATGTTAAAAAATTTTCCAGATTTGATGATTCATTCGAAAAGATTAATCTATTCCTTTCATTCCATAGGCAGTAGAGCAAAATGGCACCAAATAGAGAAAACTTTGTCTTTTCATGTATTCCCAATGGAAATCCAGGTGGTTCACAAATAAACTCAAAGACCTCAGTGATATTATCAGCAAGAATATTCATAACCTTCCATGCAGACTCTCTCCAAGCTATTCTAGTAAAAATGCAACAATTGAACAAATGTAAATATGTGTCCGATCCAGCTTCACACAGAGGACATACCAAGTTCTCCGTGTTTGCCCAAGGAAGACACAATTTGGAAATCCTCCAAAGATGGAGTTTGAATCTATTATGAATTTTGAGTTTCCAGATCCTATTCCAGAATTGTTCTCTACCTTTGTTAAATGTATTGTCTTGATCAAATAGGTAGAAACTTTTGACTGAATGTTCCCCACTTGTACTTGGGAGCCATACCAATTCATCCTCTATATCATTTTGGGGGATGTATATTTTTAAGATATTTAATATAGTGGTGCTATCAAATAAATTATTAATGAGATGTATGTTTCAGGATTTGGATGTTGGGTTAATAAGTTCTCTAACTAATCGAGTGTTATTAGCATCAATTGTGTGAGATTCCGGAATAGGCTTAAAATTTGGGTTTCCAGGTATCCAATGATCCTTCCATATTCTTATAGCTGACCCATTTCCTAGTTTGTAGCATGTTCCTTTGATGATGCTTGATTTGCATATTTGGAGATCTTTCCACAATGCTGAATGAGTTCTTCTATTAATGTTATCGTTTTGTAAAAAGTTTCCATATTTTCTTCTGATTACTGGTGCTGCTACGCTAGATTTGTTCGTATTAAGAAACCAGGCCGTTTTAGACAACATGGCTTTGTTAAAATCAGCGAATTTCCTAAATCATAGTCCACCATATTTTTTTGGTTAACTGATAGAGTTCCAGCTAATGGAGGTAAAATATTTGCCATTTTTATCTTGCTTGCGCCACCAAAAGTCTCTAGTTATCCTATCCATTTCAACACATATCTTATGTGGAATTTTGAAAGTGGCCATTTGATATATAGGTATTGTGTTTAATACTGATTGTACTAGTTGTTCTACCAGCCCAAGATAGGGTTTTTAACTTCCAAGGGGCTAATTTATTTAGAATTTTTTCAATAAAAAACGGAAAGGATTCAAATTTTTTCCTTTTAATAAATAATGGATTTCCAAGATATGTAATTTCCTGGCTTAATTTTTTTTAAGTTAAGTAGTTCTTTAATTCTTCTTTTATTTGCCCCCTTACAAATTTGGAAAAAAAAAACCCCAGATTTCTGGTGATTGATCTGTAAACCACATGGATATGCTGCGGTTAAGACATAATGAGGGCTACCAATTGATGCCTAAAGGAATTAAATGACGACGAATGAATGAAGGGTGGTGAGAGAGTCAATGTTATGAATGTCGGTAGGGCACACGGTGGGCCTAGGGATGGTGGCCGGTGAGCCTATTTGGCCCCCCGCTACCGCCGCTGCCGCCACCACCACCTCACCGTACCCTTCTCGCAGTTCATTTCAAGTGTCCGCACTTATTGCGAGCCCGACATTTCACACCCTAACTTAAAGTCAGCGTGGTGATTTATAGCTCTATTTTTTCGATTCTATAGCTCTCAGTGGTTCGCGTCCATGCGAGGTCGGCTGCCTTTTCTACACTACGAAAGTGGAGGATGGTGGGATTGATAGTCTCTCATAGAGTGTCACTAAAAGGAGCCGACGCGGTTTTTGATATTTTTTATAGGAAAAATTCTTATATGTTCGTCCATTACAATGACGTTTTGGGAAAAAATTAATTAAATTATTTTAATTAATATAAATTATGATAAATACCCGAATGATTAGCATTAATTTACTCGTTTATCGTATCTTGATTAGTATTTCATCACATCACGTCGTAAGACAGAACCACCTAAAAATTTCTCCTTGTATAGTGTCTGAATGAAGTGTGTGAAAGTGAGGGAAGAAAAAGAGTCGACCGACGTGGGGCATCCAACGACAGAGGAAATGAAAGGAATGCTGCTGTGCATTTGAACCCATCTTCCAAGCAATGCCCAGGAAGATCACGGAGAAGTCTCCATGAGGGGTCGCAACTCCGGTCCGTTCTGAGCCGAGCCAAGAATCTCGTAATCATATTCCAGTACATTTCCATATACAAATTAAGTGTTATGGGTAGACAGACCACTGGGGACAGTGCACACAACATGGCACAAGTAGAGCAAATACTTACAGCCACAGGAATGGTACAGTCCATGCATATAGACAGATTTATACAGCCTTATTGTCTCAACTCGTCTCTCGGGCTCATATTCTCAAGTCGGCTACAGTAGACAGACTAGACCAAATCAAAGCGCATAAGAAGTTTAACCGAATTGTACTTCTTTCCCTTGCGGTCGTGGAGTGGTACCGACCGGATGCCCTTCCTTATTTCCCAGACTGGTAGGCAGGTCTGGCCCCCGAAGTTGTCCTTCTCAGGCATATCGTACTCATGGACCTCCACACGAAGCAGGGCAAGCTCGGGTACAGTTAATGGGAACTCGAACACCTCGCTCCAAGCAGGGCTCCAGTCGTCCTCCAGGGTCTTTGTCTTCTTCATTACAGTATCAGCAGGGACTCCAGCAATTCCAACCTGCACAAATTAGGAGCAAAAGAGGAACTACAACTCAATGGCAGTCTGAATGAGCAATCAAAAGGAGCGAACTGTTTCGTGGCAGATTTGAATCCCTGAGAACTTGACTAACATGGTGAAGGGCACCCATATGGTCTAGTTGTGAGTTAGTGAGCATAGGGAGCTCCTAACAAGATTTATTACAAGAAAGTGGTGAACAGATGAAGTTTGCATCGGCTTACCCTGGCATAAAAATCAGTAGGCAAATACAAATCAAAGTGTGTGTGCTTAAAATCGTAATACCAGCCTTCCCCGGCATAAACCGTAACCTGAAAAGTAGCAACAGAATCAGAAACAGAGTGAATCAAACAGGAATCACTGTTCAAAAATTTTCAAGAATTTTAGGTAGCTGTCTGCTCAAAGCAGTGAATCATCCACAACCTTCAAAGTTATCTTCACATGCAGACGAGCATTCGGATCAAAGATCTCGTTATCCAAGCTGGGCCTCAATAGAAAATCGGGCTTCTTGACATAGCCACGCCCACCATTGGCCCTGAACATACCTTGCATCAACCACAGGGATCTTCCATATCCCTGCCTCGGGAAAAATTAACAATAAAAATCATCAATGAAAGATCATTTCCAGGAAACATAAAAATCTCGATATAAAATATTGAAGATGAAGAAGGAGGAAGAGGGAAAAAGGTACCTGCATGTTAAATGCAACCATTTGTGCTCCATGTGACCACCCAATAAGTGGGTTATAATTGGAGGAATCGATGCGCACTCCCTTTGGGTATACTCTAAGTATATTCCTCTGGGTGAACCTGTAGCAGGAGAAATAATCAGACTCAAAGAAGAAGATTGTGCCAGGCCAACGGTAATTTAGTCAGTGGTATAGATAAGTATGCTTGAGCCAAAAGATGAGTAATGAAACTAATGATAAATGAAAACCTGACAATTTGTTTTCCATGAGTAATGATAGCCTTCTCGAGCTGCCGCTCACTCAAGCTAAGGCGCCGAACCTTGTCAGGGTCAACATGTAGACAACCATCTAATCCACCTTTCGGCTTTCCCGCATGAATAGCGATCAAGCGCTTATACTCTGGTGCTGCTTTTTCTTGTGGTTTGTCCGCATCATCATCTCCATCATCATCTCCATCCTCATCATCCTTATCATCCACATCTAAATCATCCTGCTAGAAGATCCACAGTGAGCAAGCAGAGGATATATGTTACAATAGAAATCATAGTATTCTCAAGCTGAAAATAGCTGAACTGTGGGTTCATGGGGTTCAGCCAGGGGTTCAAACCATTCAACCAGATCAATGGAACATCAGTTTATACTAATGAATAGATTTAGACAGAATCAGGCTAGTTGAAAGCAAGAATAAGCGCATTCTTGAGCAAGAACTGGCTGGTTCAACAGTTTCATTTGCATATCTAAGCGGATCTCCAAGTCATGATTGAACCAGTACGACCTGCAAAGCTTGTGCTAGTTATAAATTATGACATAAAGTTATCAATTAGAGTAGCTTCTTCCGCACCTTGTAATCAACTTTAATCTCCCCTTTGAGACTGGGGACTTCTTTTCCCCAGGCCTCTTCATCTGGTGGTGCATCCTTTCCCTTCTGTGCATCAGTCCCTTTTTCATTAATTTCTTTCGCCTCGAGGTACTCTTTCGGTGGTTTGGTTGATATGATAACTCATCGCTTCAGTGATTCAGGGGAAGGAAACTCCTTTAAGCATTCTGAACCAGGAGTAAATAGTACGTCTCCAAATGTTTGAGTGACCATCTATAAATTGACAACAAAAGCCATTACTGAGAAATTATAATATCTCGTTGCTTCATAAATGTAGAAAACTCCTTCCTGGGCCACATGAAAATACAACAGTCACCTCAGCAACTTTTGCCTGGAGATCTGGTGTGAGGTGATCTTCCAAAGTAATCACGACGGGATAGTTGGAGGCAACAAAAGCATGCTCTTTGATAGACCTTAAGCATTTGATAAGTTCCACTGGGGTAGTTAAAGTCCTAAGCATGGAGAAAAAGAAAGACATAAAAGTTATTTATCACATGAAAATTATTGATAGTTCAGAAGTAAGCTCTCAGAGATAAAAGAGATATGTGTGTTTAAACATGAAAGTATCCCTAACTTTTCGTATCATGGAGAAGCATTCACTGGCAAGGACATTGAGAATTTGGGTCCGGCTATTTAATTGCTGAAACAAAAAGGGGTAACAAAACACATGGAATTCATTCGTGTAAGTTTGATGCTGTACCTTCCATGAAGAACGTGAACATCATCTTTGTCGGAGTTTGGCCATATATCTAATTCAATTACTCTGACACCATCCTTGAGGGCATTTATGATAGGAACATCACTGCAATCGCTGCTAAGTTGATTACCCGTCAGATACGAATTATGGCCTGTGTATATGAAATAATGCGACAGAGGAGCATTCATATCTTGATGGGCCTAACATGAGGAGGAACAAAAGAATATTGAAGGTTAGTGTTCATTCCGACGATAAGAAGAATCATTATAATATATTGACTTATAATTTTACTTCTGTTCAACAGGAAAAGAATACCTCAGGAAAGTTCCTCACAGGGAACAATAAGAACAAAAAAACTCAGGAATGAGCTGACCCTTTAAATGTGATCTCAGTTCACGCGAATCAAAAGAATGAATTCTTCACTTATTCAAAATCTTAGCATCAAATGTGTAATTGTTGCTCATGAATAACTAGTTTATGCGCTACAGCCAAGCTCATCTCTGCCGCACCTATACACTTCACCTGCTATGTCCTTCAAGATTATTTCTTGCACCTGTATTGTGATATCTAAAGTGAGAAATCACTTTCTCGAAACAGATGAAATGCACCAATACCTTCTGTGGAAACACCTATTCAAAGTGAATTGACGCTCAATGATTGGAAACATTCCACATACTTCCACTGTTCCACAACAAATTTCCTCTTCCAACCCGATGTTACTACAGTTCTTGGAGGTTTTTCAACGTGTAATATAGCATTTCTAAAAGTGCCAGGCTGCAGAGCAGATTAACCATCCAAACAGCAAGCTTCCAATTTTCAACTCTAAAACTCTGTCACAGAAACTTCACTATCAACACCAAAAAAACTCTCGAAATACTAACACAAACAGCAGAAATAATACTGTCGAGGCATCATCAAGAACTCAGAAAGAGCCAGAATCGACAATAAACAAGGAGAAAACAGTTAAATAAGAGAAAGCATCATATTCGTACCTCATGCTTAGGAGGCAGAGGAGGGTTGATGTCACCGAAGAGGTACGAGAAGAAGTCCCCCAGGTTGACGCCATTCCTGAAGATGTGACGATGCCGCTGCTTATGGAGCCAGTCGATGATTCCCTGAGCGTCCTCCCTGGTGGCATTCTCCTCCCCCTGGACCTCGACCAAGAACCTGCGGAGCTGATCCACGGTCATGATTCCATTTTTGGAGTACTGCTCAAAGAGAGACCTGATCTCCCCGGGCGCCTCCGACACCGTCACCGGGAACTTCCGCCGGAAGCATAGGCACACTCTGTATGTCTGCTTCGACATCCTTTCCACGGTACAATCCGCCGAAGGAAATCTTCCAAGAAGACGGCGAAAGATGGGATTTTTACGCGCAGGATTGAATAGTTGTTTTCCCGGAGAACGTGGAAGGGTAGACGGGGAAGAAGAAGCAGAGGATGAGAGCCATTCAGTTACGTCTGAAGTGGTGCGGTTATTTGACATATGTAACATATTTTTTCATATTAATAATATTATATAACGGGAAAAAATATTTTAATATAAGTGATATCACTCTTGATTTAAAATTTAGAGGTCTTGGCTCGATTTTAACTATAACACTTCTCGTACCCTTTTACTACATCGTCCTTCTCCCTTTGATCTTAGCTGTGAGGTTTTCCTTACACCTTTTTAACCATTCAAGGTGATCTTGGTCTTTTTTTTTTCATTTTCAAAACTATTCTTCATCCTGATTACATTACATCAAATATCCGAATCATTCACTGTAATTTGGAGTGTTTTAAATAAATAATTACAAAAAATATTTAAAAAAATTACTTCTCTTCGCACCCCATGTCTTTATCTTCACTGTCAGCTCTCCGCTAATTAATTATATAATTAATAATCGCAACGAAGCAGGGGTGATAAATTTAGTTATTAATTAATAGGATCCATCAAATCATTCGTCCACTCGGCTCTTCCTGAAATTTCTCAGATAGCTATTCGTGTCGGCCCCTGTTCTGCTTTGGATTTAATCGTTAAGGAACAGTGGAGATTATCGATGATCATGGCTTTGATTGGCTGAGGTGGTTCGCTTCTACTCGCGGGAGCCGCAGCGGCTCATTTGGAAGATATGAAAAAGAAGTAGATCGAGAACGATGAAAAAGGCAGAGGTGATGGACCTGTCTTGAAATAACTGTATTTTCCAGTGGCTCCATTGCAAGAAGTCGGATATCATTATCCGGTAACTGGGGTTTTCATTATTTTCCTTCTACAGTGACTGGTCCTGCCGAGGAGTCAATAATTTATTTATTTATTTTATACCGATGATATCCGGTAACAATGGAGGGTCGCACTCAAACCCAAGCCCGCCCTCCCGGTCCTCCACCCTCCGACGGCAGGTGTCGAGGGTGATCACAATGAGGCGACAGAGGAGCGGGACATCCTCGAAGCACCCCGAAAAGGCCGAGGAGTTCTCCTTTGCCGAGCTTGCATCGGCCACGGACAACTTCTCCCTCAATAACAAGATCGGAGCTGGGAGCTTCGGGGTCGTTTACCGGGGCAAGCTTCCCGATGGCCGGGAGGTGGCGATCAAACGTGGTGAGACCGGTGGTGGGAAGACGAAGAAGTTCCAGGAGAAGGAGAGCGCGTTCGATTCCGAGCTCGTGTTCTTGTCCAGGCTTCACCACAAGCACCTGGTCCCGCTGGTCGGGTACTGTGAGGAGTACGAGGAGAGGTTGCTGGTCTACGAGTACATGAAGAACGGTGCGCTCTACGACCATTTACACGACCGGAACAATGTCGAGAAGAGCAGCAGTCTCATAAATTCATGGAGGATGAGGATCAAGATTGCGTTGGATGCATCAAGAGGGATCGAGTACCTTCACACCTACGCCGTCCCTCCTATAATCCACAGGGACATCAAATCGTCCAACATATTACTCAACTCGAATTGGACCGCCCGGGTGTCGGATTTCGGGCTCTCGACGATGGTGGCCCACAATGTCAGGCCTTCCAAGGCTGCCGGGACGGTTGGTTACATCGACCCGGAATATTACATTCTGAACGTCCTGACAGCAAAGAGCGACGTGTACGGGTTCGGGGTGGTACTCTTGGAGCTGTTAACGGGGAAGCGGGCCATATTCAAGAACGGGGATGACCATGGGAACCCGACCAGCTTGGTCGACTACGCTGTTCCTGCGATCATAACCGGGGAGGTTGTCCGGGTCCTGGATCCCAGGGTGGGGCCGCCGGAGCTGAGCGAGGTTGATGCAGTTGAGCTCGTGGCCTACACAGCGATGCATTGCGTGAACCTAGAGGGCAAGGACCGACCCACGATGGCCGACATCGTCGCGAACTTGGAACGGGCGCTCGCGCTATGCGATGAGAGGCAAGGGAGCATCTCCAGCTGGGGGACAATCTCGATTGTTTCAGAATGAAGGGCTCAAAAGATTTTTGGGGGGAAGTTGCATTTTGATTCATAATCCACAGGTTTTTTTTTTTACTTAATATTTTTGGGGATGATTGATTAATTTATGTAGGTGGGTTTTCTTCTGCATAGGATAGGGAATTTGATTTCACCTCTAACACACTTGACAACTTGTGAGAATGATTTCAATTAACAATCGATTTTTGCTTCTCGGTCGGGCCGGTCGTTTCATCTTCCACGCTTTTTGGATCTTGAGTATCGATGCCGGGTATTGCCGGACATGACCCTTGGACAAGACTATGATCGTCGCTGATTCCGGGCTATTTCAATTTGTGGGTTGGCTACAAAGTTGAACGTGTGGGATGGTTGCGATGAACACGTAGGTAAGGGGTAGGTGAAGTCTTGACTTCGAAAATTCCATTGAAGCAGCCGTCAACGGAGCAGCAGAGCCAAGCCTCCCTGTGAAAGGGAAGGACCACATGCGGGTCAATCTCACCCGATTGCTTTTATTTATTTATCTGATATTTTGCAACTTTAAAATAAATAAATAAACAAATAAATTCCTTCTTTTCCCCATTTTTGTAATGTTTTGATATTTCAAGACTAATATAAATTCTACCCAAATCGTTCACAAACGGGAGAATCTTTTCAATTATGTATTTTCTATATTCAGAAAGTAATCGAACGGGATAATTTAATAAGGAATATCAAAGTATCTCAAGTTATTGGTATTCTCTTTTCTTATTTACTTATTTATTTTTAATGTGGGGCTTAATTACTTTTTTTATAAAGAAAAAGGAGAGTAATAGTAGTGGTAACCCAGTCGCCCTACTACATAACAGTTGAGCTCTCGTATTCAGCCGCGAATATATCAGATAAAATGAATAACTAGTACTAATGCTGGTTACGTCAATGTAACGTCACGAAAAGTCTAATATAGTTTAAGAAACTTATATCTGCTGAGGTATAAATTCAAGAATTTTCGAGAATATTTTAGCTTTATCAAATGTAGTGGCCAAATTCTCTCTCCCCCTCCAGCGGCTTGGATATGCTGCGGTTAAGACATAATGAAGGCTACCAATTGATGCCTAAAGGAATTAAATGATGACGAATGAATGAATGGTGGTGAGAGAGTCAACGTTATGAATGTCGGTAGGGCACACGGTGGGCCTAGGGATGGTGGCCGGTGAGCCTATTTGGCCCCCCGCTACCGCCGCTGCCGCCACCACCACCTCACCGTACCCTTCTCGCAGTTCGTTTCAAGTGTCCGCACTTATTGCGAGCCCGACATTTCACACCCTAACTTAAAGTCGGCGTGGTGATTTATAGGTCTATTTTTTCGATTCTGAAATATGGTATCTAGAAATGTAATAAGCTCTTAGTGGTTCGCGTCCATGTGAGGTCGGCTGCCTTTTGTACACTGCGAAAGTGGAGGATGGTGGGATTGATAGTCTCTCATAGAGTGTCACTAAAAGGAGCCAACGCGGTTTTTGATATTTTGTATAGGAAAAAATCTTAAATGGTCTTATCTAATAATGGCGTATTAAGAAAGAATTAATTAAATTACTTTAATTAATATAAATTATAATAAATTCTCGGATGATTAATACTAATTTATTTATTTATCGCATCTTAATTAGTACATTATCACACCATCACATAGTAAGATAGAACCACCTAAGAATTTCTCCTTTTATAGTGTCTGAATGAAGTGTGTGAAAGTGAGGGAAGAAAAAGATTCAACCGACGTGGGGCATCAAACGACAGAGGAAATGAAAGGAATGCTGCTGTGCATTTAAACCCATCTTCCAAGCAATGCCCAGGAAGATCATGGAGAAGTCTCCCTGAGGGGTCGCGTCTCCGGTCCGTTCTGAGCCGAGCCAAGAATCTAGTAATCATATTCCAGTACATTTCCATATACAAATTAAGTGTTATGGGTAGACAGACCACTGGGGACAGTGCACACAACATGGCACAAGTAGAGCAAATACTTACAGCCACAGGAATGGTACAGTCCAAGCATATAGACAGATTTATACAGCCTTATTGTCTCAACTCGTCTCTCGGGCTCATATTCTCAAGTCGGCTACAGTAGACAGACTAGACAAAATCAAAGCGCATGAGAAGTTTAACCGAATTGTACTTCTTTCCCTTGCGGTCGTGGAGTGGTACTGACCGGATGCCCTTCCTTATTTCCCAGACTGGTAGGCAGGTCTGGCCCCCGAAGTCGTCCTTCTCAGACATATCGTACTCATGGACCTCCACACGAAGCAGGGCGAGCTCGGGTACAGTTAATGGGAACTCGAACACCTCGCTCCAAGCAGGGCTCCAGTCGTCCTCCAGGGTCTTTGTCTTCTTCATGACAGTATCAGCAGGGACTCCAGCAATTCCAACCTGCACAAATTAGGAGGAAATGAGGAACTACAACTCAATGGCAGTCTGAATGAGCAATGAAAAGGAGCGAACTGTTTCGCGGCAGATTCGAATCCCTGAGAACTTGACTAACATGGTGGAGGGCACCCATATGGTCTAGTTGGGAGTTAGTGAGCACAACAAGATTTATCACAAGAAAGTGGTGAACAGATGAAGATTTCATCGGCTTACCCTGGCATAAAAATCAGGAGGCGAATACAAATCAAAGTGTGTGTGCTTAAAATCGTAATACCAGCCTTCCCCGGCATAAACTGTAACCTGAAAAGTAGCAACAGAATCAGAAACAGAGTGAATCAAACCAGAATCACTGTTCAAAAATTTTCAAGAATTTTAGGTAGCTGTCCGCTCAAAGCAGTGAATCATCCACAACCTTCAAAGTTATCTTCACATGCAGACGGGCATTCGGATCAAAGATCTCGTTATCCGAGCCGGGCCTCAATAGAAAATCGGGCTTCTTGACATAGCCACACCCACCATTGGCCCTGAACATACCTTGCATCAACCACAGGGATCTTCCATATCCCTGCCTCGGGAAAAATTAACAATAAAAATCATCAATGAAAGATCAATTCCAGGAAACATAAAAATCTCGATATAAAATATTGAAGATGAAGAAGGAGGAAGAGGGAAAAAGGTACCTGCATGTTAAATGCAACCATTTGTGCTCCATGTGACCACCCAATAAGCGGGTTATAATTGGAGGAATCGATGCGCACTCCCTTTGGGTATACTCTAAGTATATTCCTCTGGGTGAACCTGTAGCAGGAGAAATAATCAGACTCAAAGAAGAAGATTGTGCCAGGCCAGCGGTAATTTCTGTCAGTGGTATAGATAAGTATGCTTGAGCCGAAAGATGAGTAATGAAACAAATGATAAATGAAAACCTGACAATTTGTTTTCCATGAGTAATGATAGCCTTCTCAAGCTGCTGCTCACTCAAGCTAAGGCGCCGAACTTTGTCAGGATCAACATGCAGACAACCATCTAATCCACCTTTCGGTTTTCCCGCATGAATAGCGATCAAGCGCTTATACTCTGGTGCTGCTTTTTCTTGTGTTTTGTCCGCATCATCATCTCCATCCTCATCATCCTTGTCATCCACATCTAAATCATCCTGCTGGAAGATCCACAGTGAGCAAGCAGAGGATATATGTTACAATAGAAATCATAGTATTCTCAAGCTGAAAATAGCTGAACTATGGGTCCACGGGTTCAGCCAAGGGTTCAAACCATTCAACCAGATAAATGGAACATCAGTTTATACTAATGAATAGATTTAGACAGAATCAGGCTAGTTGAAAGCAAGAATAATCCCATTCTTGAACAAGAACTGGCTGGTTCAATAGATTCATTTGGATATCTAAGCGGATCTCCAAGTCATGATTGAACCAGTACGACCTGCAAAGCTTGTGCTAGTTACAAATTATGACATAAAGTTATCAATTAGAATAACTTCTTCCACACCTTGTAATCAACTTTAACCTCCCCTTTGAGACTGGGGACTTCTTTTCCCCAGGCCTCTTCATCTGGTGGTGCATCCTTTCCCTTCTGTGCATCAGTCCCTTTTTCATTAACTTCTTTCGCCTCGAGGTACTCTTTCGGTGGTTTGGTTGATATGATAACTCGTCGCTTCAGTGATTCAGGGGAAAGAAACTCGTTTAAGCATTCTGAACCAGGAGTAAATAGTACGTCTCCAAATGTTTGAGTGACCATCTATAAATTGACAACAAAAGCCATTAATGAGAAATTATAATATGTCGTTGCTTCATAAATGTAGAAAACTCCTTCTTGGGCCACATGAAAGTACAACAGTCACCTCAGCAACTTTTGCCTGGAGATCTGGTGTGAGGTGATCTTCCAAAGTAATCACGACGGGATAGTCGGAGGCAACAAAAGCATGCTCTTTGATAGACCTTAAGCATTTTATAAGTTCCACCGGGGTAGTTAAAGTCCTAAGCATGGAGAAAGGGAAAGACATAAAAGTTATTTATCACATGAAAATTATTGATAGTTCAGAAGTAAGCTCTCAGAGATAAAAGAGACATGAGTGAAACATGAAAGCATTCAATGGCAAGGACATTGAGAATTTGGGTCCGGCTATTTAATTGCTGAAACAAAAAGGGGTAACAAAACACATGGAATTCATTCGTGTAAGTTTGATGCTGTACCTTCCATGAAGAACGTGAACATCATTTTTGTCGGGGTTTGGCCATATATCTAATTCAATTACTCTGACACCATCCTTGAGGGCATTTATGATAGGAACGTCACTGCAATCGCTGCTAAGTTGATTACCCGTCAAATACGAATTATGGCCTGTGTATATGAAATAATGCGACAGAGGAGCATTCATATCTTGATGGGCCTAACATGAGGAGGAACAAAAGAATATTGAAGGTTAGTGTTCATTCCGACGATAAGAAGAATCATTATAATATATTGACTTATAATTTTACTTCTGTTCAACAGGAAAAGAATACCTCAGGAAAGTTCCTCACAGGGAACAATAAGAACAAAAAAGCTCAGGAATGAGCTGACCCTTAAAATGTGATCTCAGTTCATGCGAATCAAAAGAATGAAGTCTGCACTTATTCAAAGTCTTAGCATCAAATTATGTAATTGTCACTCACGAATAACTAGTTTATGCGCAACAGCCAAGCACATCTCTGCCGCACTTAGGCACTTCACCTGCTATGTCCTTCAAGATTATTTCTTGCACCTGTATTGCGATATCTAAAGCGAGAAATCGCTTTCTCGAAACAGATGAAATGCACCAATACCTTCTGTGGAACCACCTATTCAAAGTGAATTTGATGCTCAATGATTGGAAACATTTCCACATACTTCCACTGTTCCACAGCAAATTTCCTCTTCCAACCCGATGTTACTACAGTTCTTGGAGGTTTTTCAACATGTAATATAGCATTTCTGAAAGTGCCACGCTGCAGAGCAGATTAAACATCCAAACAGCAAGCTTCCAATTTTCAACTCTAAAACTCAGTCACAGAAACTTCACTATCAACACCAAAAAAACTCTCGAAATACTAACACAAACAGCAGAAATAATACTGTCCAGGCATCATCAAGAACTCAGAAAGAGCCAGAATCGACAATAAACCAGGAGAAAACAGCTAAAGAAGAGAAAGCACGATATTCGTACCTCATGCTTAGGAGGCAGAGGAGGGTTGATCTCACCGAAGAGGTACGAGAAGAAGGCCCCCAGGTTGACACCATTCCTGAAGATGTGAAGATGCCGCTGCTTATGGAGCCAGTCGATGATTCCCTGAGCGTCCTCCTTGGTGGCATTCTCCTCCCCCTGGACCTCGACCAAGAACCTGCGGAGCTGATCCACGGTCATGATTCCATTCTCGGAGTACTGCTCAAAGAGAGACCTGATCTCCCCGGGCGCCTCCGACACCGTCACCGGGAACTTCCGCCGGAAGCATAGGCACACTCTGTATGTCTGCTTCGACATCCTTTCCCCGGTACGATCCGCCAAAGGAAATCTTCCAAGAAGACGGAGAAAGATGGGATTTTTTCCCGCAGGATTGGATAGTTATTTTTCTGGAGAACGGGGAAGGGTAGACGGGGAAGAAAAAGCAGAGGATGAGAGCCATTCAGTTACGTCGCGGTTATTTGACATATGTAACATATTTTTTCATATTAATAATATTATATAATGAGAAAAAATATTTTAATACAAGTGATATCACTCTTAATTTAAAATTTAAATGTCTTAGTTCGATTTTAATTATGACACTCGTATCCTTTTACCACATCGCCCTTCTCCCTTTGATCTTAACTGTAAGACTTTCCTTACACTTTTTCAACTATTAAAGGTGATCGTGGTCTTTTTTTTTTTTTTCATTTTCAAAACTGTTCTGCATCCTGATTACATTACATCAAATATCTGAATCATTCACTGTAATTTGAAGTGTTTTAAAGAAATAATTACAAAAAATATTTAAAAAAATTACTTCTCTTCTCACCCCATGTCTTTATCTTCACTGTCAACTCTCACGCTAATTAATTATATAATTAATAATCGCAACGAAGCAGGGGTGATAAATTTAGTTATTAATTAATAGGATCCATCAAATCATTCGCCCACTCGGCTCTTCCTGAAATTTCTCAGATAGTTATTCGTGTCGGCCCCTGCTCTGCTTTGGATTTAATCGCTAGGGAACAGTGGAGATTATCAGTGATCATGGTTTTGATTGGCTGAGGTGGTTCGCTTCTATTCGCGGGAGCGGCAGGGGCTCATTTGAAAGATATGAAAAAGAAGTAGAGCGCGGACCATGAAAAAGGCAGAGGTGATGGATCTGTCTTGGAATAACTGTATTTTCCAGTGGCTCCGTTGCAAGAAGTTGGATATCGTTATCCGGTGACAGGGGTTTTCATTATTTTCCCTCTACAGTGACTGGTCCTGCCGACTATCCAATAATTTATTTATTTTTTTATGTCGGTGGTATACAGCATCATAACAGCCAACGAATCTATCGAACAGTGTATTATACAGCTTGGAACTCGCCATTAATCCCTAGATATTGGTCCTTGGAGAGTCGAACTCTATACCTAACATACTGCATGTTGTCAGTTTCCATGAATGCAATTTAATAATGTATTAATTTCTCGTCTGAATTATTCCCACATATAAATGTGGTCGGTCCCTCCTCCTCCAGAAACAACAAAAGTCATCCGTTATTAAAAATTCATAATTAACAAAATTTTAAACTCGATTTAAATATAAATTAATTTTTAAAAACTTCTGAATGTCCGAGAGTGAATGCTCCCTCACCTGCAAGAAAATAACAAGCTGCTTATCTAGAGGGTGGATGAAATCGACATGTCAGCATGTGGTAAAGTCGAGGCAACATTTTCTCCAAAAGCAAGGATAAGGATAAGGGCGTGTTTGGTTGCAAAGATAACCTTAAAGCAAGCAATTCACTGTTGTCTAATCTTGATGAGATCAACAAGGGGTGGGGAAATTACTCGAAATGCAATCTATAATCTATTATTCTATCCAAACACTACTTATTTTCTGTGTTCTATCGTCAATGTAAGTATAAAATGCTACGAGTACAGAGTTAGTGTTAATGGTTTATCAGTACATATATGGTGCTGAGCTTCCGTTCTGGGATTTAATCTTTTCAGTCGGTTGATTTTCTCTTCGTCCGGAGAACGGATGCAGGCTGAAGCCTCGGGCCAGTGCAACCTTTATGCCACTGATTGAAGGCTGCCACTGAAGACCGTGCAGCCAGCCACATGTTTACCGCGACATGGCGGAGCTGCCCGTTAAGAATCGATAAATGGGAAGCTAGAAAGACCTGTGCAAGCAAGCGCGTAGAAGTGCTTCTCGCAGTTCACTTCCTTCTTTCGTTGATCGGGGAAGGACCGTGGGACTCGCCACATTTCCTGCTATGCTGCTGTGCGGGCTTTGGGTAGGACATCCTCGTGAGTCTCTTGAATGCCGAGAAGAGAAGAAACCCAATTGTCCTGTCACCAGTACCGTCGCACAGAAGAACATAATCAGTAAAAGCTCATGGAAACTAGCTTAGCTGGACTGTAAAATGCGACCAATGAATTACCCTTATTACGCACGGAGGATATCGTAAAATACAGTTGAAAAAGATAGAAATGATACTATGTACAGATTAAATAAATCAACCGACCTCTTCCCATTCCCAGGAGAAATTATTTAGCGAAGCAGTCACATCACGTCATACCACGTAGGCGATACTGACGTAGTACATTTGTCTAATCGGAATTCATTATTTACATATTTTTTCAATTAGGTTTCACCATCCGTTAGTTTTTTTAATATTGTTTATCATTGATATATTATTTCCAATTGAGATTCACAATATCTTTATGATTTTTTTAAAGATCTTTTAGAATTTAATAACCATAATAGTATAACTATTGATAACATGTTAAGTCTCGATTGGACGGACACGCATGCTATAACCGTTCTACCAAAAACTTTCTCTATTCCCAAGAGTCAGAGCTCTTCGGATGAGAGACTGTGCTAAAATATGGTCATAAAACAACATCTTGTTGATGAAGAACTTCGTATAACTGTAATTGTGAAGAGATCTATGTACAATTTCAGAATAAAAACTATCGCGGAGAGAGCGGAGGAATGAATGAGTAAAGTAAAAACTATTGTGAAGGAAAAGTAGCGAAAACATGTGGAATATCTGTTGCGAAATAGCTGAAATAACATTAAAGAAGAATTGTAATAGAAATTAAATTAGGGCAGAGGAGGGTACTCACTTCTCATTTAAATAATAGAGATGTTGTATGTCACTGAGTTAATGAGCACAATAAGAAGAATCGGGCATCACATCGGACGGTGCATGGATCGAATCCTGGTTCATAAAAAGATTCCAATCTCGGCAGCAATTGGGCCTAAACTGTAAGAGGAAGTGGGAAAGGCCCACATCTCCCAGAAAAGGATCGTGGTCGGGGCCCATTTAATGGCCTTCCAGTTTAGTTATGGGCTTTTCTTAATCAGTGCAAAGGCCCAAATTCTGGCTCTCGCTAAGGTCAAGGTTGGTCCTCCAGCTCCAAGCCCAGTCGGAACGCGCCAGTGTCCCCGAGAGACATGGCATGGCAGAGGAGGAATTCAAGTCTGCCCGAGCCTTAGGTCCAGTGTCGATGGTCCCTCTCTTCTTGGGTCCAGTGGCTAGTTAGAAGATGTTCATCCGGTATCTCGGCGAGTGCGCGATGGCTGAGCCCAAGCATGTCTAACTTGATGCCTGAAAGCTGAGGATGTCGACCGATGGAATCTATGTAGACAGCAAGTACTTCTATGGAGATGTTCGATAAGTCAGCACGACAGGCAGCAGCGCACGGTGTTGTGTTGGTATACTACTGAGCATGCAACGCACATGCGGGACCGACCCATTTAATTTTCCATCTCGAGTCGACCTAGCAGCTCTTCATTTTTTTTCACTTCCATTGTCGGTACCCCTACGGCCTGACTGGAGCATCGGAATGTCGAATCAACTGCTCCCGATCTCAGATTCCGACTTCTTTAGTTGATACAACATGCTCGGCTTATTATGGCATCAAGATGACAATTCATCCCTAAGGTTTTACGTTAGTGAGGAGTGAATGATCCGATACTGTGAAGGAGTGTAATCAAAATGGTATGGTCTTTAAATTAAATAGTTTTATATTTGAATCTTGCAAGTATTTCTTTATAGGAAAGTCTTTTGTATAACGGGTATATTATATGATAGTACTTACGTAGTATCACAAATCAATAAGATCAAACTATTCTAAGATATTTTTAATAAAACCTTAAAAATAAAAAAAACTAATTTAATTTTATTGGTTCATAATACAAAGCGCTGAAATACTGTGACGTAATATGCCTATTACGTACAAGACTTTCTCCTTCCTCATATCCTCTTCTAAACTCATCAACCTCATTTGAAATTATATATATATATATATATATAACACTATCTTAGGAACATGTGTCTTTGTTTGATGTCACCAAGCTGACATTTATCCATTAGAAAAAACTGATATTCAACGATCATAGGACTAAAGCGCGATTACGTAACTCGAAAACGAAGTGAACAAATCAAACATAAAATATTAAGGTTAAATTAAGCAAACACGTCATCGCGCAAGTGGCATGAAAGTGGTTGGACAATTGTTACGAAAACCTCATCTGAGTTAATCGAATTCCACTGCTTCTATCCGTTCACGCTCAAACATGAAAGCCCGGATTATCATTGTTATTGTCGTCTTTGTTACTGAGGAAAAAAAGAAAGGACAGACAACTCGTGGATGGGTAATTTGCGTTGCTTGTTATAATGTTAGTTCTCATTTTTTGAGTTTTGCCCTACATCAAAGACTAAAAGATCATGAACAGAGTAAGTGGTCTTAATGTGGTGGTCATACGAGGCTTTGACTCACAGTAAAGAGGTCCTAAATTCGATCCTCGTCGTGAGAATTTTGTACCATAATTTTTTTTATTTCTTATAATTGTGTTAGACCTATCAACCTTTACTTTCACCGGAAAAAAAAAAAAGATCATAGAGAATGATCGGAGTTCTTTTCCAATAATTTGCTGTTGCTGGCGCATAGAGATTTGGTGGTGCGACATATATATATATATATATATATATATATATATTTATTTATTTCGGATTAAGAAAAGCACCCGTGATTTTAGAAGGAAATTAAAGGAGTTGGAATTAATAAATAGATATGAACAGTCTCTAATAACAAAAAACGAATTTAAGAATGCTTAATTCTCAATCGAGAGCGATACTATACCACTACAAGGTATTAATCTTAATTCTTCATATTTTAGGCTCTCAAATGCAATGAAATTCCTGATTTTGTTTGCTCTTCCACGAGCAAATTCTTGACTTCGTTAGTCTGACCTTCCTGTTAGAGAATTTAAAGGGGAACTTAAATTGGGTCGACGTGCAATTAACTGAGTTAACTGCCGCAACTGTAACTTTTTGGCGACGGAAAAAAACATATCATTTCGTTAAATTCTTTTTTTTTTTTTTTAAATTTTCAGTGGCAAATGGGATCTCGGGCCACTTATTAATAGAAACAATTACGAAATACGAAGATGAGATGCAATGAAACCCTATGACATCGCCAAACAGTAGAAGTTCAAGTCAAGAGCATGCCCAGAAGGAAAGTGAATGCCCGATTCGATGGCCAATCTGTATAAGCCTTCCCTTTTCAGTACTTGTTTTGTACCAGCACCGTCCAATTTCGAAGTGAAAGTTGTCGAGTACATCTGCCACGAGTGATCAATCGTGCCCTAAATCTTTCTAAAACGAGTTAAGGAAGCGATTGACAATTTCCAAATCCACCTCCAAGACCAGCTTACGGCACTCGAGATTCCATGCAAGTTCAAGGGTCGATTTTGCTACCCAAAGCTCCACTGTGACAACCGAAGAAATTCTAACATCTTAGGTGAGACCTCCTGGCCATCTTGCAAACACTTCAATAATAAAATTCTCTTATTTACATCGCTCGGACTCAATATATTATTTAATGAGGAAATATATCGATTTTCAATCGATTTACACTGGCATTTATCATCGTTTTCTAAGATTTGTTACAGGATTCAATCCCTTCTTTAATTGCTTGAGAGATTATTACTCTCCAAAATTGAAATTACACCACTTTTAGCACAAAAAGTGGAAACCAATGTCGAAAGTATCGGCCAGAGCACAGCCTCGACTACATGCCTTACGCCTTTCTCTACTTTATTAAAAGCGTAAATAAATTAGTAAGTAGGGCTAATGATGGGTTTGCATGATAAAATAATATCTATATTTTTTTTATCTGAAAAGAGGGTTTATTATACTACTAATCAGCTAGAATATCTATATTTTTTTAATAATAAATAATATAGATGAATTTAATAGATAAAAAATAGAGAAATAAAGAGCTAGAAAAAGGAATACATAATAGCATTTTTTGTGAAAAAAAGGAAGAAAAGAAATAAATGGGGATCAAATGGCCTGTATCATTTTTAGGTTAAAAAGGACAAATTACACATGAACATGTAACATTTTTTTAATGTAATATAAATGTCTTTATATTAAATGTTAACACCAACTACCAACCCTTGCATTGTATGTATAATGTACACAGAATCTGACCAAACAACATTCTTAATTTTTGTTATTTTATTTAATTATATTAAAAACTATTTATCCCATGAAACATGATACATTTGTTGCATGTGAGCACATGATCCCAATCGCGTTGGATCCATCATTTTTGCTTGATTAATTTACAATTTAAAAATGAGAATAAAATACAAGAAGAGGGAAGAAGACAAATCTGAATTAATTAAGTTATATTGAATTTCTGAATGTTAAGTGATATGTTAAAATATAAGAATCGATAAAAATCTCATAATCATTAAAATAAAAAGAATATATAGAAAAAAACACGAGATTTGGTGGAGTGATAAGACTCTTGATTAAATTTTTTTTTAAAATTCAATTCTATTAAGTTCATGAGCCTTTTATTATCATATTTATTCAAATATATATATACACACACAAATCAAAGATACCATACTATAAAAAGATTTTATTATTTAATAAAATTGGTGAAAAAGTAAGCATGTCAATGACTAAATAGAGTCTTAATTATAATTATTGTCTCGAATAAGTAAATTCTCAATAATATAAATATGAGAATTAAATAATAAGTTGAAAGATAAATTTGATTGATTTTATATTTATTGAAAGAAAAATAATAGTGAAATACGAGAGAAGAGAAGGAGAAAGAGAAAATGATAATGAAGAGTCGGTTGGTCGATAGCTAAGCGTTACCAAATTTACCATTATAATCATATTTTTTCAATTTAATAATTGGTAAATTTAATTTTTATGCATTACCAAGTAATTAAAAAGTGAAAAATACACTAATTTGATGTTAGTCTTGCGGTTCCCTCATCAGACCCTCAAATGGGTGATCCCATAATTGATTCTCAAGTTGGGAGGGTCGACGAGAATTTTCCTAAATATCTCAACCCGGTAACAAATTAGTCTCGATATGCACTTCAGTTGGTCCGATAATATTGCATGGTGTAAATTAAAAAAATAAAAAGGAAGAAAGTGAAAAATACGTGAAGAATGCGTGTGGGTGTATATCATAAGATGTCGTTAACTGTCGTTTAAAACTTCTAGGAATTTCCGTTAATTTGACCGGTAACTTCCTTGTCAGCAAGGCTCCGGTCTTCTCCCCTTCGCCTTCGCGGACAAGCTCCTTCCCGGACAAGCTCCGTCGCTGTCAGCCCGTCCTCCGTGAAATCTCTTCCCGTCTTCCTCTCCCGTATAAAAAGCTTCGACCTTTCCAATCTACTGCCTCAATTTCTCCAAAACCCAGAAAGAAAAACCATCCCCGCGCAGCTCACCCCGCCAGCGGATCGACTCTCCCGGCGTTCTTCTCCGACATGGGCTCCTTCCCGAAGGAGGAGAAATCGAGGAAGCTCCTCAGGGCCGTGAAGACCGTCTTCTTCCTCATCACTATGCTCGTCTCCTTGCTCCTCTTCTCCGCTCCTGTCCTCCTCGTCATAGCCGACACCCTCCTGCCCTCTGCCCTGCTCTCCGCCTTCCTCTCCCCCGCCTCCATTTCACTCGAGACCCTGTCGGCCCACTTGACCAACTATGACTTCCGTTACTCCGTCATTGACATCCCTCTCATTTCGATCGTCAGATCGGCTGTTATCATTTGTAAGCTCCGCTGCCCGAAATTCTCGTGGTTCTTCCTCTTTGCTCTTCTTTTTTGCGAGCCAACGACACGTCTACGTAGTCTTATACCATGCAAGAGGATCAGTTACTTGACGTATCAATTGGTTCGTTGATTTCTGATTCTGTAATGTAAATAAAGTTTCGAACTTTGTCGTGAGCCCGAGCTCTCCAGAGCTAAATCTTTACGCATTGAAATTGAAACACCTCATAATATGGTTCGGTGCTTGACGGTTAACAGTTCTGTAATTTGTTTTAACTGTTCATAGGATGTGTTTTAATGTGTATTTCAATTGGGAAGACTCGAAACTTTTGCTTTGATATTTCCTCTCTTTTTTCTCTTGGGTTATTGCTCAGCAATTTGCAGTAGAAACAAGAAGATACTGTTAAATTGGTCCACCAAGAGCATCTCTTTTGACTTCTAGCTATTGCTTGTTTATGAAGGTGTTTACAGCTTGTGCGATGGGCCAAGGCTCTCCCGAGGGCCGTATCTGGCGATCACCACAATGTGTGCAGTCTCGTCTCTGGTGTTTGTCTCGCTCAAGGCTTCATTCGTGCTCAGTGACACGAGGATGGACCAGAGGGGATATGTCAGGGCTTTGGTGATGGCCCTGTTCATCTCCTCCTTCCTCTTTGCTGTTGCTCATATCGTCGTGGCTTACAAGATTAGCTGCAGAGAAACAAGGAAGCTTCTTGTTTACAAGATTGACAGTGAAGCTGTAAGTCCTCTCCACCTTCTCTCTCTCATTGACCCAGTTGGATAAGTCTTGATCTTGTGCTTTGCTTAGGTGAAGAAACTGTCAGGACTAATTGATTTAATGACATCATTGATGTAGCGTGTGTTTAATAACTGATAAACGTCCTGATTTTTGCTTGTCCGGCCTTTAAAGGAAACCAAAACATGTCTAAGCAGGAAGTACACGAAAATGGAAAAGAGAAGAAGAAAAACGAGTTCTTTCCCTTGTGGAATGTTTGGTTTCAGTCCATCTAGAAGGTCAAAGTTTTAGGACTGTTACGTGGCTGTGGAGGCATCATGGTTGTGTGACATGTTGTCTGTTCCATGTGCTCGCACGATTGACACTTCTTAAGCAAATCCATGCCCAGATCCTGTGTTAATCCCATCCACCATCTTGGCCCTGCAAGTTTGGATAATTTGTCTTCGTGTTGATGGGTCTAGAAAAGTTGAGCAGCTGTTTCAAAGTTCTTGTCACCAATACCAATTGAAATTGCTAGTTGGAGTGGCAACAACAAATTGAAAAAGCTCAGCATTTTCAGGCCTGTTTCATTTGCTGCAAGATGCTATAACCCAATGAAGCAACTCATTCAAGTGAAATTTTGGTAGTGAAAAGTAAAACTAGTACTTTAGGAGAGTTCAACTTCGTGGTGGCGAAATTCAATTCAAGATTTCCTTATGTTCCATGCCTGGGATTCCCCTGCTACTATCCGGAAAAATGAATTCAACACAGGATCAGACACCCCGGAGATGGGGCCACGGGACATTTAATTTCTGACCAGAACCCCCAATTTACAATATTATCAACCTTGTCCACTTCTCATGGAATCTTTATCCAATTCACCAGCAATCCCTCTTTCTCTAATAGTGTCCTTTTGCTCTTTTCCTAAAATCGATGATAATAAATCTATTTTTTCAGTGCATATATATCCAGAAGTCTAATGGTCCATACAGGTATAAACCATAATATGTGCTCCTTCTTTCTTGCTACTAATAGTATGTGACATCTGATCATCAAATATGATAAACATTTGACATAACTTCAGTGTATTGGAAAGGCAGTCAGTCATTTCCATCTTCTTTTTCATCATCTCTGGCTGTCCTGGGGCCAGCCATGTCTTTGCTTTATCTCAGTGGAATAGAACTTACCTCGACCAAATAACATATCGTGCCAATATCGAGCTGGCAAAGTTTTATCTTCTTTATTAATGAGCTTAGTAAAGATACCATTTTTTTCAACGGCAAGTAGTTTACATTGTTCTGTTCCATTGATGAATATGTTCTGTGCGTGTGACCAGGTTACTGGATTTGCTAGATACCAGAAGATTCACCAAGCTGAGAGGGAGAGATGACGTAACTCACAGTTTGAAGGGATACAGATCTCTCGTACATACTTTTTTTTTTCTAGTTCTTCTCGACGAACTGATCGCGCTCCTCAGGTTCGGGATTCAGGTAATGAGGTTTTCTCCCTTTTTTCGTTAATTTAGTCTTCTTTACCAAACACGGCATGTTGCTCTTGTCTTTTCTGCATCTGCTCCATCTCCATATGCTCCTCGGACATCAAACAGTCATCTAGGACTGCTGTCTACACGGCTTGGTCACAGACATCTAGTTTAGACTGCTATTTGGCACAGTTACTTGTGTCCAACAATTCCCCGGACATCGTCCTTGGGGGGTACAATTGCTCGATAACCGGCTTCGTTCTAGTGATGTTGGAGCACCCGACCGATCCCCCTAGCTAAGGCTCGAGGATCACTCAGAGGAATGAGTGCCCTCTGAGCTATTCTTCTTCGACAGTGAGAGTGTTTGACGGGTCTGAATCCTCTTAACGACGGCATTCCTTGGAAACATTTGCAGGTGGGTCCGAAGGAGAAATCTGAAGCTGAGAGGCTGCATGGAGTCACAGCTAACACGCTGGCGTTTCGCTTACTTCATTGACGGGAAATTTTTGACTTCCTATAAGATGTAATTACACTACAAGAATTCCTTTGATTACCAAGAGAAAATTTTCGAGAGAAGGCCGGTCGGACAAATTATCGATGGAAATTCGAGAGGATACGGTCGGTTAAAACACACTCTCGAGAGGAATGCGAGAGATGATCAAGGAAAAATTCGTGCATTTGAAATCCGAGAGACGTTAATCGGAAATCGGTCGAATATTTTGGCAGGTTATCGTGAGGAGAGAGATCGAATAAGGGATAAGGTTGTGTACGTGAGTTTTCTCTCGTAAGCTTCTCGGAATATCCGAGAGAACTTTGAGAGATATCTCCCGGTTAAGTTTTCGAGAGTTTCCTCTCAAATGTCTCTCGGATAATTCGAGAGACAAATTCGAGAGATTACTCTCGGATTCTCCTTTTGATTATATGAAAAATTCGAGAGTCATCATCCCTCGAATTTTTCACGAACTTACCGACGTAAATCCGATGACAGTCTCTCGAATTTCCTCATAACACCAAAAGTTTTTAAAAAATTTCACTCCCCGCCTAAATCTCCCACCACTCTTTCTTATAAATACCTCTACTCAGCCACACACTCTCTCCATTTTCTATCTCCATCTTTTCTTTCTTCTTGTTCTCATTCACAGCAAGCCTTTGACATTCCCAATTTTCCACTCTCTTATATTTCTATCCTCCGCTCTCTTTTTCCATATTGCTAACATTAACTACTCTTTGATCTATTTTTTAGGGTATATACACATCTTAATGGGTGGAAGGAGGTTGGAAGATTGAAGTGAAGATGAAGGACATATCTAAATGTTAGTTTATTACTTATATTTCATTATTTTTATTTTTACTTCTCAATGAACATATCTGTTATTCTGTCTCATTTTTCAATGTGTTTGTCTATGTATGCAGAGATATTTTTTGAGACCAACTTTTGCCGGATGAAGCATAACTTCATCATCCTAGAAGCAAGCAAAATTTGGGGTGTATTTAAACTTTCATGATTTCATTTTAATTTTGTATTTAACAATACAATAATTACTAGTACTGTTGTAATATATATTAGTTCGTATAATAATATAGCTTTTTTTTAATGTATTGAGTTTAATTGTTTATTTGTAACGTGCATATTCAATTGTAATATTCTTTTATCGTTATATCCACTTGTAATGTAAATGTGTTATTTTTATTATGATATTTTTCAAAAAATTGGCTAACTCTAAAAACCTAAAAAATACACACACTTGTAAAAAAATAACGTAAATATATGTGAATACAGGATTGAAACGGATTCCTCACAAATATATTAATAGACAACGTCCCCTCAATTTAGTCATGAATTTATTCGTGGGCAGGTTTCTCTCGCTTTTCTCACGAATTTATTCGTGGGTGGGTTTCTCTCGCTTTTCTCACGAATTTATTCGTGGGCGGGTTTCCCTCGCTTTTCTCACGAATTTCTCGACGGTTACAAGTCTCTCGGTTTTCTCACGAATTAACCGACGGACAACGTCCCCTCGAAAAATCCAACAAGGCCTTTACCGAGAGATTTATTTTTCACGAAAGGCGGTCGAATTTTCTCAATTTTCGAGAGAAATTCGACAGCTATTCGACCAAAGTGTCCCTCGGAAATTAGAGGAATTCTTGTAGTGTTATTCAATATAGGAGTGTCTAAGCTACACGCGTAATACTTTGTATAATATTGGCTGTAATTTCAGCAGATCAGCGCATGGCAAAGGTTTTGTATGTGAGCAATACAAGTTACAACTACCCTTTTTTTTTTCCAGAGATAAAACAGAAGTATATTGATTGAGACAGTAGACCGTTCCTTTCCTTAAAGTAAAGTCTCATATTCGAGCACTGTGAACAGAGATAAGTCACCCGACTCGAATTAGATTAATTATGGTTGATCTTCTGAAAATCAGTGGGTCAAACAAAAAAAAGATCCAATTCATATTCATTCAAAAACTTAGACTAAGAAGAAATGGTATTTAATTATCTTGTACCCTTACGGTAGTTCATTAGACAGGCTAGACATAACGTCAAGGGTTTTACTAAACTATGACACCACGTTAACCATTGTAATATACCGTTCTTAAAGGGCTATATTGAATTTGCTCCGATACCATGTTAATAAGTGTCGCACTTAATCATTGGACTTTCAGGAGATCGTCGAGTACGCGTTCTGGCAACGTAATCATAGTAAATATGGCAGCAGACGTTCGAGTTTATCAGAGGTCGTTGGAAGTAGATTCCGATACAACACTGAAAAATTATTATGGATGTTAACGAAGTCTACCTGTCGAGATAACATGAAAATGCACGCTCGAGAGAGATTGTTTTTTTGCTTTGTAGAGGCAGTGATGCAATCGCTCCATGGTGGAAGAATTCTCCTCGGCTACCATTGCAGCTAAGTATAATATGTGATGATCTGCCGCACATTACCTACTTGTACACATACTAATTAATAATTTCAGTCCAGTCCCCAAAAAGATGCAATTTTACCTTCCTAGCCCTCACAAAAGAATTAACTTCATTTACACCCCTGCTAGATCTGGTTTCACTGCCGCAATAGTGTCACTGCAGTTCGTTCATGTACATCTACGCTCTACATTCATTCACCCGCACTCTTCATTGCCCGACCGAGTCCTCTCGCCTTTTCACGATTATCGGATACCGCTTCTGTGTTCGGGTCGTCGGGAAGAACACCAGCTTATCCTCTTCGGCCGGAACCCAACTATTAGCAATCAATAATCGGATCGGTTCTCATGGTCAGTCACTCTTGCATGCAGATCGGTAGACACTACTGTATGATTTTATTCGAGAAGGTTACCTGAACCGGGTGACAAGCCGGTGGAGGAAGACCGAGAGTATCACCCTAGCTAGCTCGTACCCTGGGCACAGCCTCGGGCCGCCCCCGAACGGCGTGTAAACATTTCCTGAACTCGTTGGTCCCAAGCTATTCTGTAGTAAGGAATTGCTCGCTGAGCTTAGAAGTCACATGCCAAAATCATGCTACGATCAATTGAATAAGAAATCATATTACCTGCCATCTCCAGGGGTTGAATGTTCGTGCATCTTTGAAGTGCTCCGGATCCAGATGCACGGCTCGGAATGAGGCGAACACCTTCCATCCCTTCGGGATCGTGTAGCCTGATCGGGATTTAGAACCGATGGATTAGTCTCATCTCTAGGGGAACACCACTTAATTTGAGAAACCGCAGGATCGATTGATTACCTTTGATCTGAATATCAGTCATTGCACGTCTGAACACACCACTGATTATGTTGGCCACCCGCAACGTCTCGTTGACAACCTGAACGTGGCATGGCAAGTAGTAACGTGAGATAGGGGAAGATCTTGGAATGGATTGTATCGATGAATTCACTCACACATTGCGTGAAAGGCATGGACTTGTAGTCGGTCCACTCGAGTCCCTCGGACGTGCCTTTCTTCGCCCTGATGTTGTCGTGCTCTTCCTGTCAAAAATTCGTGGGGGGAGAAAAAAAAGAAGGATCAGTGCACTACGTGTAATTTTCTTAGAAATTAAATTCCAAAAGTGGGCGAGAGGCCTATCAACTAGCTGTAGCATAGGCCCATTAAGACGGTCGGACGGATTTAAGAACCCTAGAAAGGACCAAACCGGTCCTAGGTATGGAACTGTTCCCAGAGGCCTCTGACATCATCATTCACTCTGCACCGTCTGATCACCTCGAAATCGGCAATCGCACGGTCCTCGATGCTCCTCCCTCCCGACAGATGGGCCCGGCACTTAATTACGGCCCATGGGCAACAGCACAGCTACCACTGATCACTGACTCGGTGAGCCGGGATTCCGAGAGCGCCCCTAGACCGACGGGACTGTTTAGGGGCTTTCTCGTCATTCCGGTGACACAGTCAAAGAGATCGGACGAGAAAGGAGGTGAGATAAACGACAGATTTTTCTCCCTTTTTTTTAATCTTGTTTTGTTTTTTACAGCGGCATCTTTTTTATTCGATGCGCGTGCGGTTCAGAACACATCATTCTGTCTGGTTCCATGAATGCCTGCTCTTTTTCTCCGTCCTTTGACTTCTCTACCGTCAGTTAAATTAAATTATCCCCCCCCAAAAAAAAAACAAAAATAGCTATCCCTCTCAATAAATTTTTACCCAACTGTCCCTTGAATTTCACCCAACTTATACAAAAAATTCTCATTCCACGTTCAAGTTATAGAGCAACTAATTATGAATTGAAATTTTATTTTTATACTCGGACTTAGTAGTTATTATTACAAATTTTATAATCGAATCTGATAAATTAACACTGACATAATATTAAATTTCTACAAGAATTATAAGATTAGACTCATAACCGTCCAAATATTAAAACCGAAAGTGTCATGTCGTCTCTATTATATTTTTACCCTCAACAACTTTTACTTCTTTTATTTATGATATTATTATTCTAGAAATACGATTTTTATAAGACATCTCGGAGTGAAATTTTAATGAAATTATATTGTCAACCCATTAAAAATTATGCACTTTTATCTCGCGAATTATTATACGATATTTCCATAAATATATGAACGAATAAAATAGTATTTTATTTCTTTTATTATTTCCGGACTGAAATTCGATAAGACAGAGTGGGAAAGTATATTATTTATTTTTAATGTCACATTGAAATTTTAAAATTAAAATCGTGGGTCAGCCTTCTTTCGTATCTTTCCAATAAATCATGTGATGTGATATAACAATGTAGTCTTTATCCTATCGCCCTATGGATATGAACGGTTCAAATTACAGATAACGAGATTGAGGCTCCTAGGGCATGATAATCGATCGGATCCCTGCATTATTCGTACGGTCCGCGCCTCAATAAAATGCTGAATTCGGGACCGACTGATCGTGAACTAAGATATAACGTATTTATAACACGAATCTTATAGGATCACGGGGAGAACACGGCGTACCTTCAGCTGTGCCAGGGCGAGAGGGGTCTCGGTCAGGAACTTGACGGCCAGGGTCATGATGGTGGAGGTGGTCTCGTAGCCGGCGACAAGGAGGGCCACCAGGAAGTCGATGATCTCCTCGTCGGAGAAGTTGTCGTCTCCGGCCAGCAGGGCTCCCAGCATGTCATTCTTCGTGATCCCTTCCTCCCGCTCCCTCCGCCTCTGACCGACGATCTTGCTCAGCACCTCCGCGACTTTTGTTCTCGCCTAATCCGAGATCAAATTAAAAAAAAAAAGGAAAAGAAAAAAAAAAGAGAAAGAACACCAATTTCTAATTGAGCACGATCGAGTCGGAAGAAACTTTGATTGGTTCTTTAATTGATGGGATGAGAGGGACATGACAGCTGATGGCTTTTTTCTAACTGACACGTGACAAATAACTTAACCAAAATGCTTACGTGAATCAATGATATTGAATTTGGGTTCAAATTAGTTGATTTATTAAAAGATAATTTTCTTTAACATAATCATTTTACTTTTAAAATACTCGAATTTAAAATCTTCCTTCAAATGAAGTGATATTAAAGAGTTTGTTAATGTTGGTTATGATTGTTATTTTGTAATTAACTCAATGTCGAGGACAAATCAGAGCGTTGCGTCATCAATTAGAAAAATGTCCACTCTACCTCACGTGTATATGGGAATAATGGTGGAATGTCATTTTCTCAAAAGATAATATCCACAGACCCTTTTTACCTAAAAATGTTCACATCCTTTCTTTTCCGGTGACATTTTTTTTCTATTAGCAAGTTCCCATTTTGCATCCGTCTCATATTTCTTCTCTCTCATTTTCAATTAAATAAAAAATAATTACGCAGGAAAAGTTTAATTTAATTGTAGGGAATTTAATATTTACTGAATTAAGTTGTGCATACTCGAATGGCGCGGCGGTAGGTGACGGAGAAGAGCCGGAGAGGCACGGTGAAGAAGCCCTCGATGACGAGCACGTACTCCTTCCTCAGGCTCTCCGTCCACTCCCCAGGATCGAAGCTCATCAGCTGCTTCATCGTCAGCTCGAACGTTATCTGCACCACACCGGTGAATAAAATCACTCGTCGGTCCGACTCCGACCATTGTAAATGGGTCTCGGCACGGTAAATCGATGTAGTAGTCCACCGTGGATCTAAATATTAGGTATGATGAATTCTAATTTAAGTGATATTTTTCTTGAAATAGAATATTTTCTTTTTAAAAAAAAAATGCACGAGAGAGACAGAGAGGGAGTGATGAGGATAGAATAATTAATGGCCGCAAGTACACTTTATATGTCCGAACGTGAAGCTCCATCAATGCTACCCACTCACCCAGTCGCTCGCTCGCCCATGGGATCTTTTTTTTTTTTTTTTTTGGTCGCCAGCCACGGTATCCAAGCAGGCCCCACCAGCGGTGAGATGGCATCTTTCAGCCAACCATACTTGACTAATCCGTTGGTCGCCCCGGGTCGCACGCCTGGCAATGGCGGGTGAGGCTCCCAAGAGGGGTGTCTGCGTACGTGAGGTCTCGAACCTGAGACCTCCTTAAGCGGCACCGAGCTGCTTACCACTCGGCCCAACCCCTCTTGGTCGCCCATGGGATCTCACTTCTTAGTCATCTCCAAAATCATTCACTCCCAAATACTTCTTTTCAGTAAAATAATATAACATAAAATAATATAATATTAATTAATTAATTAAATAATGGAAGAAAATACTCAATAATGTTGGGCACCGAAGAATCAAATTGCGAGATTTTTGTGCACATGCATGAACAATTGGTGGAACCGGACCTATAATCTTGTATGCTACTTGTAAAATGTAAGCACAACTTGGATTTCATTACTGTTTTTTAACTGTATAATATAACATTTAAAAATCTAATAAATTACGATTAATTCAAGTATAAGCTCGATTAACCAACGGGGGATTAAACACTCTCAAGATCATATATTGCTTGCATAAAATTTTTTCTAAAAAGAAGATGAATCACCGAATGGTCGAGCCATGGAATCTCGCTCGATAAGATAATTGTGTTTTTCAGTTAAAAAAAAAAGGGAGAGTGAATGTAAATGGAGATTGCCCTCGACATCGAATAATTAAACCTCACCCTGTGGGTCCCACGGACAATTATACTTGTAAACGTGTGAGAGGCAATCAGTAAATCCTCAACCATCGGATCGTGTGGGACCCACGAACCGGACGAAGGTGAGCGCACGATCCCCTCCCTCGCCGATCGGACGGGACGATGAATCTTAAATTATGTTACCTTCTTGGCCTCCTCCATGAGGAGGACGCGGCCGGACCAGGAGTCGAGGTTGAGGCGGATGAGGCGGTCGATGTCGACGAGGACGTGGTCGCGGATGATGGCGGAGCTGTTGAAGCTCATGGTGAGCGAGTGCATCCGCTTGTGGAGCCCGCCCTTCATGAGCAGCAGAGAGTGGCGCCCCAGCAGGTTGCTGATCGACCCCGGGTAGCTCACCTCGAACAGCTTCCCCTCGTTCTGTAGTATGAACCGGTTCGTCTCCGGCTCCGCTGAGAACACCGTCGGCTCGCCAAACAGGTGGGTCGTGAACACCGGGCCGTGCCGCCGCACCCGCTCGTCGATGAACGGCTCCGGGTTCTCTGTCTTGTACGCCGCGATCAGCTGCAGGGTTTCCCCGATCAGCGGCAGGCCGAGGCTCCCGGACGGCAGTCGCCGGAGCCGCCTCCGCCGGGCTAAGCGGAGGAGGAGGAGGGTTGACGCGGCGGAGAGGGCCAGGGACAGGAGGAGGGATGTGAGGAAGTCCATGTTCTAATTGGAACTTCTTGGGAACACGGAAGAGTGTATATATATGTTATATGCGTTGTATATATGAGAGAGAGAGCATATGTCTGTTGGGAAAAATACATTTTAAAAGATCTTACCTCTCAATAATTTAATTAATAAAATTAATAATAATAAAAGTAATTGTTAGAGCGATTAATATTAATTCATTTACTTGTCTTAAACTAATAAATATTTTCTCACATTATATAATTATATATGATAATATAAGAATTTCTCCAGGTCAGGGAGTAGGACACTAGGATGGAAGTCTTCCATGTAATAGGGCTCGAGTAATAGTACTGATCAATTAAATATGATCGATTTTTATATTTTTTATCAAATTCTAAAACTAAAAGATAATTTTAAAATTAATAAATTTTATTAGCCAGTATAAATACATAACCACTGCCATAATACGATGTGTAAACTCTCTCAGGGGAGAGGAATCTATAAGAAGGGGAAAGTAAATTTTTGAACGATAAGAGTCTGCGGTACTAGTTAGCAAAATGAAAGTAATTAAATGCTTTTCAAGCCTTTTGTCCACTTCTATCAATAAGATTGATTGCTTGCAAGAAAATAATAAATTTATCTGTGGTGTTAATTAGCAAAATGATAGTAATTAAATGTTTTTTTTGAAGCCTTTTGTCCCCTTTTACAACAAGATTTATTACTTACAAAAAATAATAATTTTTTTTTGAAATTAATGAACATGGAAGGAAGGTGCCAACCAAATCACTGCGAGATCCAAGTCAGCAGTAAAAGCAATCACTGCCCTCATTTACAGTGACAAAACACATTTAACTAACTCAAGTTACTACAAAATACCAAAGTCTGGTCTGATCCTTGGGTACTAGGAAACACTAGGTGTTTGGCCTTACCTAAAGATGGAACTATAATGGATCTTAACATGAAGGTATCAGAACTAATGCTACACCAACCCCTGAGATGGAATACTGATCTGTTAGCAAATTTATTTACTCAGCCAACTATTAGCAATATTCTTAACATCCAACTTAGAGAGCAAAGTGACCAAGATGAGTTCATTTGGCTTCCAGATTCTAGTGGCAAGTTTACTGTTAAATCTTTTTATAACTTGGATCAACAAAGTAGATTTCAAGCTAACACTAATAGGGCTGAATTGAACTGGAAATCCTTATGGAAGTTGAAAGTCCATGAAAGATACAAAGTCTTCTTATGGAGACTTGCGAACAAATGCCTCCCCTGGTTTTCAACAATAGAGGATATATGTCCTTTGTGTAAAATCAGCTCCGATAAGGAGGAACACCTATTTGGTGAATGCCTCTTTTACCGTGTTGCTTGGAGGGAATCGCGATGGAAGATCTGGAACCCCTTATGTTTTGGAAACACTATTTCAGAACTAATTGGTTTTATTTGTTCACCTCCTCTTTCTTTTACCCAGAACATTGATAACATACAAGAATTTCAGGTTTTTAGCTCTATCTTACTTTATTTATTATGGGATTTTAGGAATAAAACATTGCATTCAGATTCTACAACTGACATCTTTCAATTTATGCTTACATTGGATAAAGCTTGTTTGGAACACAATACTACATTAACCAAATTTTCACTATTTGAATCAGAGGCATGCTCACATTTAACATTGGGTGCAAAAGAAGAAGCTGACAGGTTGTGTGAAAAGGGTTGGATTATTATTAACACAGATGCAGCATTTGACATAAATGGAGCTTGTGTTGCAGGTATAGCTCGAAAACGTGAAGAAACTTTGCTAGCATGGTTCCAAAAGATAAATGCAGCCACCCCTGCTCAGGTTGAAGCGAAGGCAATACATAGAGCTATCTCGTTGGCCATATGCGTTGGATGGAGGAAAATCTTTGTGCTCTCTGATGCTCTTCATGTGGTAAACACATTGAAGAATTCTTTTGATTCATCTTGGGACTTGAAGTTTGTATTTGGTTGTATTAAGAATTAGATTCATCCTTTGGATGGATTCAAAGTTGGTTGGATAAGTAGGGAGCTCAATATAGCTGCCCATAAACTAGGACAGATGGGTATTAGATCTCATGTATTAGATCTCTGTACTTTTGAGGTATTACCTATTACTACTCACCCTCAATAAGATGTATATGAATTTACGCACCAAAAAAAAAAAAAAAACTCAAGTTACTACAAATTAACAAATTACTACAGCACAGAGTGTAGCGGTGGTTAATTGCCCTCAATATTTCTCTTTTGATTTCTTTTCATAATACCTCTTCTATAATATCCTAATATCATTAATTTCCAAATATCGACCCTGTCAGGGAGTCAAATCTTGGATATGTCTTACTGTATATTGTCAGTTTACTAGTGGGTTTATCCATCGGAAGCTTACTAATATGGTGTAACTAATAAGATTCAATCATTTTAAGATTTTATAATAAAAATCCTAAAAATAAAAAAGAAAGAAACATTAAAAATAACTGAATTTATTAGTTTGCCACAATATGTTAGCACTGTTACATGGTATACCCGTTATATACAGTATTTTCTCCGAAATGAGAATGATGTACCCCCAGTTCATTAAATCTTAAGGGTAAACGACACTTTCGTCTCAAACCTTTTAGCTGTTATCATTTTCGTCATAAATTTTTATTTATTAAATCTTAGGGGTAAATGACACTTTGTTCCTCAATCTTTATCTTTTAATATAAATATTGTGTGAAGTTAAAAAAAAAATTAGAAAACTCAAATGGGAAGTAAGGAGTAAAATGGGGTCATTTCTAATTAAGGAAGTGTTGGTTACCGGCAAACATCTTTTCTAAAATTAGGACTTATTCTTGCTTAGAATGAGTTATGATTTTGTAGTGATGGTAGCCACCGATCAATTCTCAATACGTAACGGTCCCCAATTTTGGAGAGGATATGGCCACCAATGATGCTGTAACTATATTTTTCTTTTTTAAAAAAAAAAATTGTGTTATTAAAACATTATTTTTGAGCAAAATATGCTTTTTTTTATATGGAAAGGTAATAGTAGGATCAAAGTAGCAAAAACTCAAAAAATTAAGAATATAAATGATAAAAAATAAATATTTGGGATAAAAATAGTAAAAATTGAGGTGTAAAAGTATTTTGTTCTACCAAAATCCTATTAATTCAAAATGAAAAAGCTTTCGGCAGCTTTTTCTTAACTTTTCTTGATGTGCATCACTCAGTATATAAAAGTATAGTGTACATTAACTAATTCAAGTTGAGTTGGTCACCCATTCACTAATCAAGTACCCAATATTCACACTTACTGAATTGGCCTCGAATGTCGAAAAATTTACAGCCCATGTCACTTTGTGATCTATTATGAAAATCATTTAGAATACTTTTAATTGGATATAATATAGCAAACTCTATGGGCTAAAAAGCATGTGAATAAATCAAGCTAAGAGGAAGTTAAAGCACTGCTAATCATCATGTAATGTACGTGTTGATCAATGATTACATGTGATGGACCAATGTGGCACGTACACTTTCTCTCAACCAAGAGGAATCTCCATTTATCTTAATGGTGAATGAAGATAAAAATGCAACGAACTTTCTCGAGATTCCGAGTTCAATTCTCAGTGGACCGACGGGAAATAATTCCACCTTAATAGCAAAAAATTTACTCCATCGATGCATAGAGAGTTGAGGTGCAACAATCTCAGCACTTTCCACTTTCGTTTTCGTGGCCGAGGTCCTTTTTGCCCCGGTAAGCATGTGCTAGTCTTGGCCCACGCCTCATTCTAGAAGTAGTAGTAGTAGAAGAAGATAACGTCGTCTCGACCGAGTCCTGGACCCCCTCCGCCTTCCTTATCGCCGTGCCCGTACCGCATCAGATCCCGACTAACACATACTCGAACTCGACGATAAGAGCGAGCCCGGAACATCATTCACGGGAGGAGATGTCGAACGGAACAGAAGGGCGTTGTCAATTTTAGGAGAAGCGAGAGAGATCGGGAGAGTGCTTCCGTCATCATGAATCGGTGCCCCCACTTCCCCCAACTTTAGCGTCGTTGATTAAGTAGTTAATTAATTAAGCTATTTAATTATGCATTGGGTGTGGACAATCTGATCTTATCAGACATTCTTAAACCACATAATTAAATGTTTAATCAGGATGTCTCTTTAAAGCAAGTCTGTGGCTTTCCGATGCTCTCTCTCTCTCTCTCATTATTTTTATTATTCATATTAAAATATCCGAATTTATGAAAGCTTGTCGTCATCCATGACAGTAGCTACCTAAGTTATTTTCATGGGAAGTTGGGGGTTTGGTTAATTTTTCATAACAACCATACGAATCGACACTGATGATTCAATACATTCTTTTTTTTTTAAATAATTTTATTAAAGGTGTTTTAAATTGAGAAAATATATAATTTTGAGAGTTTTATATACAGTAACCTAATACAAATCTGTATTTACTAAAACTTGTTAAATTTTTGTTATCGAATAATTCACACCGGAGAAAACTTACATTTACTTTGCAAAGGAGATACGAAATATTTATAACAACCTTGTTATTTTACTAGGATGATTTTCGTAGAAGCACGAATACCGGTATGATTAAATATCGACGGCCACCGGACGCATGCGAGCGAGTCGATGATTCGATACAATAATTCAATTGCTTATCGTCACGTACCTATCTTCTATTTGCAACATCGTTTTCCTCGTGTGATGATGATGGCGACTTCACATGCTAGCTAAGGTACAAGACACACCACAGATAATAGACGACCTTTTGTTAAGTGGCATCTTTTACGGGAAAATTTTCTTTTTCTTTTTTGGTTTTTTCTTTCCTTTTTTTATTATTCACCTCTCTACTCATTCATATATCCTTTTCTCAAAGTTTTTCCTAGAGATTAAACACGGAGGATGTTCTTCAGTTGTTTTTTTGTTAGTGAATATCATCGAACACAATTGACAGTGATAAAAATACCGTTATGCGCTAATTAAACAAATCAACCGAATTTCTCCAACCCCAAATGCGAAAACTCTTCGAATGAGAAAATGTGCTAAAATACTGTTGTAGAACGACATCCAGTCCATGAATAACTTTAGATAATCGATATAATGGAGAGATTACAATTTTAGAATAAAAACCAATGTCCAGAAAAGGCAGGAATATGGATGACTATATTAAAAATCATCTTCAAGAAAAAAAAAAGTAGTTTTAATGATTTAAGTAAAAAAAATTTGCTGAAAAGTAATTATAAAAAAATGCTAAAAAATAACTGAAAATTCAATAAAGGACTTAAAACTATAGTGTAAATTAAATTAGGATGGAAGACCGTTTTATAAATAGAAAAAGAGATCAAATTAGTCATTTTTTCTTGAAATAATAGAGATTAGTTCGACATGTACTATGTGCGAATTTTATTATTAAATAAAATGGATAAAAATGACTATTTAATAAATAATTAAATAAAAATTTAATTACAGTTTACTTTTGAATATAAGATTTTTTTTTATAAATCAAATATTAAGAATAAAGCAATAGATTTAGGAAAAAATTGTGCGCTAATGAAAAGGAGAGTGAAAGTATAAAAAGTAAACGTAAAAGAAGAAAGGAGAGAGCATGAGTGTGGAAAGATTAGATAGTTATATATTAGTAAATTTATCATTACATATTAATTTTTTTAATCCAGTAGTTATTAAATATAAAATTATGTGTTCATAGCTAATATCAAAATGTAAAAAAAAAAAAAAATTTAAAGAGGGAAATTGCCCTCATGTATGTATATGTGTGTGTGTATATATATTGTGAGAAATAAATGAAAAGGGTTATGGAATATCTCCTCACATGCTTATTAAAATTTCTATTTGAGGAAAAAAACCCGAAAACAATAATTGAACGAGCCAAACACGTTATATAGTATTAGTGGATCAACTAGTTCGATTATATGAAAATCGCAGATCACTTTCGATCTTAAATCAAGAGTCTCGAATTTAATTTTTACCATCGAAAATTTTGTCAAATGATTTATTTGTTTTTCCCTAGAGAACTTTGATTTTACATTTATGGTCGACTAGTAAATGTGGGCATATTATATTATATTATGTTATACGTATATGTGTGTGAATGTATGGTATGCTGGCTAGCCATATCTATGCGGGGAGCAGCTATAATTGGTTGGCTCGTTCGAAATTATTCTTTTGCCGACACAAATCTTCTGCAGGAAAGGATTTTCAGAGATTCCCAGCCAATTCTTTTCTCCACAAATTTAATATTTTTTTCTGAAATTTCCTGAAAACCCAGGTCATATTTCCTGCTAAATCGGACCGGTTCATTAAAATGGTATAATTATTCCGGTTAACATTCGAATATAAAATCTCATTTAAAGAGAATAAGTACGAACTCCATTGCTTAAAAGAAAGATACCTATATTCACGTACAACAATATGCATTAATTCAAGATATAGAGCCATGCATCTACCATGCTAAAAATTAAATCTGACGTCATTAATATAGTTGAAAAATCTTGAAACAAATATAAGAAAATTAATAGATTTGAGTGAATATGAATTTAATTCCATGTAAATTTATTAATAATATTTAATATTATATGCTATAGCTTCGCTGGCCCCCGACCACTTGCCCGATACTTGTACAAGTTTGAAGGAGAAAACAATTTGAAAGAGCCATCATAGCGCAGTGGCGATGGACCATCTTGTGCCGAATCATTTCTTTAATTGAAGGCCATGAGATCTTTTCTAATTAAATTCATATATATCAACAAGCTGAAACATTGGACCACTGGACGATCTTCTCTTATCAAATCTTGATGTCTCGTATCCATTTTTCCCCCTCCCGGGACCAATTAGATAAAGTCCTTTCGGACTCGGCGATCGGAACGTTCGACGGTGACACGGCGGAGCACGCAACGCGACATTACCCGGTTCGAGTAGTTTTCAGAGGTAGTTGCCATCAGATAATAATCCAAGATTTACAGCACCCGTAAAGTGTAATCATCAAATTTTACGGTTACCGGACAAGAGATCGGGACCTATTTTTAATCCAAATATTGACAATGATAAATGGGAATATTTTCATAATTTTTTTGCATATTTTTTCTATGCATGATCGATCGCTTTTGAACCGTGTCGGTCGATCTGGATTTATGTTCCATTATTGTATCACTGGAGCAGACCTGTATGACTTTTAACTTAGCAAGAAGTGTAAACCAGAAAAACTTTCTTTACACATACATAGTCACATTCCACGTTTTCGAGAAATTGAAGAAGCGAAGTGCACGTCTCTTATTAAGAAATCGACTCGTCGAAAGTGCCAACTCGAAAGCAGGTCTGTCGTAATTTGAAATTTCACATCTTGGACTATATCGAACATTCTCTGTCAGAGCACTACATGGTTGTCAATATCAAGAACCTCGTATTATTTCGAATAGAAAAAGAGATTAGATTCTAAATTTAATTTTTATTCATATTCAGCTCTACCATTTTGTATCTGCGAGACTCGTCGGAGATTAAAATGAAAAATGAGGGGGGGTGGGATTTGTGTTGTTCTCTCGTGCTGGGCGGCAGGTGGAAGAGGAGTCAAACTGAGGGTCAACCACGGGACACGAGGCACCGGGCACACACACACACACGTGTGAACAGTGAGCAAAAAGGCAGTACAAAAAATTCAGAGAAATACTGCTATTCCCGATGCAATGTTCCCTGAATTTCTCAGCCGATATGGGCCTCGGCTGTCAGATCCCCGCACGTGTGAGATTTGATATTTATCGTCGCATGCAAATTCATTTTCCTTTAAAAAGAAAAATCTCATGCACGTTTTTTTCTTTTTTTTTTCAAATACAGAGAAGGACCACATATTTAAAAGGACATGCAAGAAAAGGTAAATAAAAGAATATAAAAGATTTTATCAGTGAGAATTGAGTTAAATATTTCTTAATTCTAAATCGAGAAAGTATTACTGTATTAGATTCTCTTATTTTGTACCTTGTATTTACCAAGAAAAAAATGTTCGCATTTCTTACCTTTAAATAAAAAAATAAATGACATTATAATTAAAAAGTAATTTTTTTACGTCAAACGATTCCGATGAACCTAAATCTTTGCTACGGTACAATTCCATGTCCAATGCCCTTCTCAAGGTTCCCATGCAATTCTTAAAAAAAGGAAAAGAAAAGAAAATAATATAATTTTATTTACCAAGAAAAACAAAGAGATTTTACAAAATCTTGATGATGATATTACATTATAAAATCAGTTTAGAGAACTGTAATTTAAGTTCAAAAGAGTTTGTAAATAATCAGTAGTTGCAACTCATTAAATTGGTTACAATTCCATGTCCTTCTAGGAGGCGCCTTTTAATAATTTGGTGAATAATAAGGTTGGTGGGTTGTCGTCTCCGAATTATTTGCGTGTTCGCACGAGGGTCGGGCCATTCCCATATGTACGCGGCGGTGTCGGCTCATGTCCGCACTCTCAAATTGCGCTGAAAAAGAGGCTCGTCGCTGAATCTCTAGTCGATTGCGAGCCGAGTTTATCATTTTCGATGCAGGTCCTATCTACCGGAGATTGGAGGGATGGGGGAATACATGACAAAGATTTGTGGTGTCACACGGGGGGATGTTGGCAATTTGTGCCCGATAATTTTGCAGGTCTGCACACTGAATGGGATGCGAATAAGGTGCAATTTTTTTAAAAAAAAATTATAAAAATTCATTGCAATTTAATATTATAAGTGAATTTTTATATACAAATTAAGATATTCGTTATAAAATTCACTATAGTATGAGATAGTATGTACTGAAATTTTACGGTGTGGTTGGCGAAATTTTTAATGCAAAGCATATGAAATTTTTCAGATTATATCTAACTTTACAACTGTTTCATCTAAATCTAGGAAACTACTGACAAAGTACGGATTTTATTTTATCGTAAAATTCGTTGTAATTTGATTGTAAAATTGAACTTTACACCATAGTTTTTGTTCTTTCGTTGCAAAGTTACTGTAGTACGAGATTATACGAGTTAAAATTTTACAGTAAAAATATTCAAATCACGTGAAATTTTCAAGAGTATATCCAACTTTTCCAACCATTTAATCTATATTAATCAAGCTTTAAGACCTTTTAAAAAAAAAAATTATCGAACACAATAATTTCATTTCATATTTCGACTAATAACTAAAGAATTTTCTTCTGTTTTCGAAACATTTATTATAATTTTAACGTTCTCTGTAATCTGACGAAACTCGAATCAAACGATGCTGGCTTGGAGCTAAAAAGAGGATGGCCAATGATAAGGGTTATTGCAATTTGATTGGTGATCAATCGGGAGCTGATCTCTCATTGGAGTGTCAATTTCTTCACAAATCTCATTTGAAATAATTTTTTTTTTAAAAAAAAAAGATATTTATGTTGAATCTTTAGTAGATATCAATCACAGTTCATGAACAAATTCTATTCAAGGGTTTGGTGATAAATCCCTATCAAAAGATCCCCACCGACATTAATATCATTAATTTATTATTCATTTCCCCCACAAATTTGGGAAAACCATAATCAATTCCCTCTAATCGTGTAACATTTGAGATTAAGATATTTTTAAATTTTAATTTTGATGAAAATTTAAAGTGTAAATAAATTTAAAAAAGGAGAAAAATTTTTATAATTACAAAAAATTATTCTAACTGGGATGTAAGTTCTTCTACTGTCCAAACATCAGCTTGAAAGAAATAAAGAAATTTTTACAACGCACTCTTTGGATAATTCAATAATTTAATGAAACGGCTTATGATTAATTATACGGATGAAATAAAAGAATCTGACAGCTCATAGTTATTTTTCTCACTTATTATTAAATGACCCAGTGACTGGATCGATCCAACAATCGAATTATAGATTTCTCAAGAAGGAATTAGCTAATGAGAAAAAGAGGTCACCTCTCTCTCTTTTCCCTCTTGGTGAAGTGAAAGATTAGATTGATTAACATTTGCCTCCTCAATTGCCTACTAAGCTCTCATCATGTTCTTGCTTTGTCCCTAATCAAGTGGGCATTACACAAAATCGTTCCTTCCATCAAACTCCACAGGGAACATTCGGGCTCGTTCAGATGATTTTACACTTTTTTTTTTCTCATGACTAATGTCACACGTTCGAGGTATGTGAATGGAAAATCCACACGGTCTGTGAGTAATTCTAAGGTAATTCTCAGATATTTCTCCTTCGCCACGTAGTGCGAGGAAGTACTAATCAAAATTTAACAAAAGAGTGAATTGATGTTAATTACTTCCGTAGTTATCATAACTATTACTAATTAAAGCAATTTAATTGGTTTTTCATCACCACGTCATTGTGAAGTAGGACCATCTAAGAGTCTTCCATGGTTTGGAGTTCTAATGGATCCACTGAACTTGAGTTAGAATTAGTCGAAAACTATTGAACTTTGAATGTTGTATAGTATATATGGAAAAACAATCGTCCATAAAGATCGATTTTTCAATTTAGTTAAGGGAAACCATGCTATCCAGGTGATGGATTGTTAAGTACATGGTAAAGGTGACTTCGAGCTGTTGAAATCTTTTTTTTTTTAATTTGAATTATTGGTGACGGACTATTATATTAAGTTACTGGACAATCCAATAAATGTAGATAGACAGTAAAAAAAAAAAAAACTTCTCTCCACTTATGAAAAGCCCCAGATTCCATTTGTACCAATGAAAAGGGGAGCTGGCACCCCATTAGCAATTTGAAAGAGTAAAAAGTCTAAAAGGGAAATCAATAAATTATTAGCATCAAAATGCCCATAATTCAATTTTATGTTTGATGATCTTTTGATTTGGAGGGGTTTACTTTCTTGCCAACTTGCTTGGTAAAGGGGAACACACCCACTCAATGGCACAGCTATGTTATGGGGTTTAAGGGAACAAAGACACTCTTCCAACTAATTTATTTAATTGAGTGGGCAATGACTATGATATCTTGGGTAATCATTCATTGTTATTAATTAAGCCAGTTCACCAGCACGAGTCAGTTGAAATGTTTCGAGTCATTTCCCCCTAATCAATGCCTCAAATTTGAGTTCTGCAGATAGGGAAAATTCGTAACTGAAATAGTTTTACTCTTCAGTATGCCAAATTGACTCAAATTACAAAATTTCATAATTCCTTTGATTTTTAGATATCGGGTGGTGATACAGTAAGAAATAAGCAGAAGCCATGATTCTCAGTGGGCTTATAGCTCAATTATAGGAGGGAACTAACCGAGAATTGCAAAGTTTGAGCTCTCCAATTTTCCTCATCTACTATAATGAAAATAGAAGAAATTGAAAGGACAGACCACATGGCTATTTTTGTATATTAAGTCAATTGATAATATTAATGTTTTCAAAATAGATAGCTGTGAAATTAACAAAATGTCAAATCATTCATGAGAGCCATAATCATTAGTAGGTAGGTTCAGCTCGAATTTGAATCAATTAAAAAATATTAAATTTCTGTATACTGAGTAATATAAATCTGAAAAATAGCTGAGATGGCATTGATTTTGTCTAGCGTTTTAATGTGATAATTACCGAAAAAAATTGTTTGATGACCCTTCTTTTTAAAAAAACTTTTTTTGAACTTTTTTTAAATTTAATTTTAATATCTTTCGATTCGAGATCGGAGGGAGGGAGCGGGGGTGGTGGTGTTGATGATGACGGGGGCTGAACTTTGAAGGTTGTCGTCCACATAAGCGTGTCCCTAGCGCCATGTGGCCGTCGCTGTCTTTCTTTTTCTCTGCGACATGTTTCGACACGGCTTACGTACACGTACGCCCCCTTCTAAAGCTATGGTGATTCATGGAGTTCTTCTTCCTTTTTACGGCACCATCAATTACTTACTTACCACAGTATAAATTCTTGGAATTTATTAAGCTGTCCCATTTTTTGGTCGCCAGCCACGGTATCCAAGCATGCTCCACCAGCGGTGAGATGACATCTTTCAGCCAACCATACTTGACTAATCCGTTGGTCGCCCCGGGTCGCACGCCTGGCAATGGCAGGTGAGGCTCCCAAGAGGGGTGTCTGCGTACGTGAAGCGGCACCGAGCTGCTTACCACTCGGCCCAACCCCTCTTGGTAAGCTGTCCCATTTACCGACGAATCATCTAGAACACATTCACGTACGCATTAGATGTTCCGATCCGTACTTCCAAAGGTGGTGGCGACTCAGTGGTTTGGGACTTAGTATTACATGGTTTTAACCCAAAAATTTCAAATTTGAATCCTCTCTGTCAGTTTGCCTGAAAACATTTATCAGAACTGTAATCTTTACACGGAACTTACATACGCGCACTCCTGTGAACTATAATATTGTACTGTATACTCGGGGGTACTGAGCTATTAAGAACCGGTCCTTGTGTTGGTTGTACAGTTTGTCTGATTGCTCATGGTTGAATACAAATATTACGTAATGAGGTGACCGGTTGTCATAACTATTTCCTCCTTTTTTATTACACAAAAAAATAAATAAATGTTAAAATCCTGAACTCATATTTACCTAAAAATCTTAATTTATAAGTAATATTAATTAATTCTTCTCATAAACCATGATTCTTTTTATTCTGCTGCTGCTATTTTCGATTCCGACTCTATGCATCGAACGAACGAGGTCAGACTAGAAAGCAATGGGCTGGCGGTACAGCGGACGAGTAGGTGCCACTTGGGCCTATAAATTCGACATTATTTGTTTATAATTGGGCTTTGGCCCACTAACCATGGGCCCAGGCCCGAACTTCTCAACCATCCTAGAAATGGCACGGACAACGCAGACCTCTCATGCATTTTTCCCCTGTACAAATTTCGATCCAAGAGATCGGTGTTCGTTTCTCGTTAAGGAGGCTTTCTGCATCTCGTTCTTCCCCATATAATCAAGAAGAGGTGAGCAAGAAGAAGTCGAGGATGTTGCTAAAATGTCAGTCCACACGCTTAAACACATTTAACTGAACAGGTTAATCTTTTCTTAACGGGCAATGATTGGGCCAAACCTACCGCAAAATTCTACCGTTCATGCCATGAATGAAGAACTTTTGTTGCAATATGCCAGGAAGTGCACAATGAACTCTTGAGATTTGTGGTGAAATCTCTCTTTTCGCTTGCTGACCAACAAGAATTGGAGTCGCACCCTGCAATGACAACTGACGAAAAGACTCAAAACTTGCGTTGCTTGAACATGCATAACGCCATTACTCCCCTCCCGGTAAAGCAAGAACACCACCTCAATAGCAGCTTTCAGGAAGTCATATATTGCCACCTGTAGAATACGTTCATGCTGCTTCATTTACGTGCAACAGATCAGACGAATGCTCCTCTACCAAACTGAAGCAGAATATTCAGAACTTCCACCGAGAAGTAAGCAGACAGGTATGAGATGTTTACCCTCAACAGCAGCATAAGAAGAGGAAAAGAACTCTTATTCCACGCTGATACATAAAATACACCAAGCATAAATGGAACACCAGTGCTCATAAGCATATTGCCAATACGTGATCGCTGACAACCTTGTGCCGTTCATGCACATCCTTCCCAGGCCATGCATTTGAAAGCTCAGCACCGCTTCCAGCCAACATTGCAGTTTGCAGACAGTAGTCTTTTGGTTTCTCTTCTCCCAACCCATAAAAGGGAAATGGGAAGTTGCCATCAATGTCTTCTCTGAATTATTATCTAACGCCACAGTGAAGAAATACCATCAGCAGTTTGGGACTTTCGATTGATCACTTGACATGATGACAAGTCCTCGTAAACTGGTTGTTACATACCTTCCAACGACTGTCTCTTCATGGTTGCACTGTTTATACTGTAGCACTCCTCTTTATATGCAAACCAAGCATTACCTTGACACCACATGGAAGAGCAGTAGCGCTGCAAGACGTCCCACCACAAACTACCAACACTTTCTTAGCAGATGCATAGGCATTCAGAGAAAGATGAGCAGCAAAACAGGAATTCCTTGATGCAGTCAATTGTTCCAGGAGCTCCTCTCCCATGACCCGGCGACGGCTTGAGTCGTTAAAAATACAGTCAGCACGCGAACGGATTATTTCCAGGAGCTCCTATCCCATGGTGGCAGAGCAATCGGGTTAACTATCCTGGGTAGTTTAATCCCCCCACAATTCCGTTCAGTTACTCGTAGAGCTAAGAAGGTCCTCCTCTATTTGGCGAAGCTGCAACGTGCGACAATGGAGGACGAAGCGGAGATATACGAGGGGATCAAGGCGCAGTTCCCTTTCACCTTCGGCAAGCAGTCGGGGTCCCACACCTCGCTGGAAGCCGTCCACAACTGTCACGGCATGGGAGTTTTCCTTAAATTTTTTATGATCCTTATCCGAAAAATATAACTTATTATATAACTTTAAAAATTATTTAAAATTTCTAATCATAAACTGTAATACAATTTTCAGACCATGGCATATAATATAAAACTATATTGATACTCAAAATAGTCCATATCAAATCTCCAATTGATTCCTCACTGTAAAAAAAAACTACTTCTGCTCACCTTATCATACCAGTAAATTCCAAATTTATCTATAAAAATAATACGCGGAAGGTGTAAGTCATATCTCAGTGAATATTAAATTCTAAAGTAAAATAAATTGCATAAATAAGTAATTGATTACAGATCAATCACTGACGGCCATTAGATTCAACTTGTATAACTATTATCATTACTTATAAATTCAATTCACACTTACATCTTATCACTGCATTCATTCATCCATCATCGTAGTCTAGGTTTAGAACTTAACGATCCAACCCGCATCAATAGAACTCATAATAATGATGCTACAAGTATACATATGACGGTCAACACATTCCCATAATAAACAATCCTATTAGTTCGATCTCAATCAAACACAGATCAAATTAATTCAAACACTATCACTTATATCAAATACAATTTCATATTAAAGAATACAATTGGCGGATCTCAAATACACATAAATTACAGTGACCAAACAAATCTAATTCTATATCAAGGAACTCAACATGCTAATGCATCGAACTTGACAAATAATTAGTATAGCCATGAGTCACATTTTCCCTGTGACACTGGTGGTATCGATATTACATCTCTCCGACGATACCGTAATTCTGTGCCATAATCAAATCAGTCTTCCCCTAATCTCCTGGTGCCCTTCATCTACACACCACACTCATGGAGATCGTCTATTACCCTCTGACGGTAAGATTGATTTTAATTATCTTATTCATATATCTTACTAGAAACAAACAGTAAATTACTTCGTTGGATATCAATGATAAATTAAACATCTCTATTTCAACTTTTCTTTATCTTTTCTCTCTTTTTCTGTCTCTCTTTTTTTTAGCCAATTTTTACCATGTTGGCTTAGCGGTTACCATGACTACATTCAACCAATGTACATTAATCCCATACAATCAATACAATACACATATCATAATCAATCATTCACATAGTCAATACAATAGAGTCAGCCAATAACACCGAATCAATCATTCACACCCAATTCACAATATAGAAAATTCAGCCAACTACAATGACATTAATTAACTCAATCAAAACATATTAATATAATACAGTCAACATTATAATTAAGTATATCAACATTATTCAATCAATATAATACAACTTAGAAATATTATTTAAATTCAATTAGTAAAAATCAATTCTTCTATGTTTACAGTACAAGGAAGGTCAACTAATCAAACTTCGATCACATACTCAACTACTTACTATATCACATATCATATAAATAACCACTTGCCATCATTTCAAATCAAATAAAACCCTGGAATATTCAAACAAAAATATATTATTGATATTTATCATTTCACAATAGAAAAGAATACTCATAATTTATTTAACCACTTCTTCACAAACATGGTCCGCAAGACACTTATTCTCGATTTTCGCAACTCCTATCATATTGTCCACAGAAGAATACAATACATTATATTATATTATATTATGTTATATATATATATATAGACGCATACATATGTCCAAATGGAAATGAACTTGAAAATAATTTTTGAACATCATGTATCCCACTTTAATCCATCTGTAACCTTTGTCTATCTAGTTAAACCCATAAAAACATATCTTCTAACCAAATCATATGAATTAAGATATATCATATATGTAACCGATGCTCCTCACTCTCTCTCTTTTGCAACTCCCCCTCTCTCTAAACCCTCCCCTAGAGCCTCCGAACAGAAGCTTTCCCGGCCGGCGGGTTTGGCTCTGGTCGGGCGTCGGCCCTCTCCCCTCTAGCGTAGGTGTGCGGCCTCTACCAACTGCTCATCTATGGCCGCATATACCTCCACCGTCGACATCGATGGCTTTTGCCCGGACGGCTTGTTCGTCCTCTCATTGTTTTCCCAACGGTTCGTCATCTCCTCTCCACCCTTTTTGCTGAATTCGTGCGTCGATTCTCGCCGCCACGTCACAGCAGCTCCAGCAAGCTTGCTCGGCTCCAGATTTGAGGCCTCAGCCTGCCCGCCCCTGGCCCCCGCCAGATCCACCCCAGCCAGATCTAGGATGGCTTCGCCCGTCTCAATCTGAGTAGCCACTGCCTACCTCTACCTCCTGCTGACTCCGTTCACCCACCGGCGCCGCCCACCTCCCACCCCCCACCTCCTCCTCTGCCTCCATCCTCCCCTAGATCTGAGTCGAATGAAACTCTGTTATGTGGAGGAGCCAAATGCCCGAGTATGGCTCAAGCCACCCACCTGTTTTGCTCTTGTATGGAGACTATCAAATCTCTGTATAAGACAACTAAGATTTACATGGATTAATGGCTTGAGAACCCTCCAAACTCTGTTTTTACCGGGGTCCATGTAGACCGGCATGACATTTTGATCGGAACTCTGGTGGCGGCTGACTAGCTATAATTATACTGTGTATTCTCTTATACGATTAACATATATCTTCCTTTATAGTTAGTCTTGGAGGATCCCTCCGTTATAATTAGATCATGTAATTTTCTTTCTCTTGAGCATTTTTTTCATGTACTCTTTTTTAAGTGATGAATACATCCTCATTACTGTCGAGCAAAAAAAAGATATATCATATATGTTTATATTAAAAACAATCCCAAAATTATTTTTGGACATTATTTATTCTACCTTCATCGACCCGATGACTTTCACCCATTAAGTTAAAACTCGTATAAACATAACATTCTAACTAAATTATACTAAACCATATAAATAACATTGATCAATGTAATTGATTTGATTCGAATTGAACCTCAATTACCTATTCGTTCTCATGATCTTCTTCTCATCTCCGGACAGTTTTCTCCACCCTGTGTTTGTTTTTCTCTCTCACTCTGTGTCTTTCTCTTTGTTAGTTTCACCAAAAAATTGAAAAGGAACATTCGGTGGCCAACATTGTATATGTGACACGTGTGGCAGTAGAAGATTTGCAGCAAATCATGCCTAATTGGGCTTGAAATTTTTCTTGGGCCTATTATTGGGCTGAAGCCCGTGGATTGGACTCACAATTCCTCCCCACTAATTAACATTGTGTCACTAAAATTTTTATTGATATGAAAGCAGTAAAAATATTTATGATTCAAAGCATTTTTAGATTCCAAAGATAATCTTTCCTTCTCCTGTCTAAATCACCACGCTTCCGCTACGCACTCTAAGATTATTATGATATTATATCAATTTTATGCAGTAAGATTTGTCCAAATCCTTGATGAACATACTTGCTGATACATAGCTTGCATTCAGAGAATATCCATTTATAGCCCAGATGTAAGAATTCCCATCTTCTTGGTGGTACATGAATGTTGAGAAATCCCGATTCAAACCACCTGGCTGGAGACTGATACTAATGTAAAACAAGCGAATCCATAATAAATCTCCATAATAATCAAGAAGTTTGAGAATAATCACTCAAATATATCTGAATTCTTGCTTTTGTTGTCTTATATACTTCGAATTGATAGATAGGACAATACTAGGAATATTTACCCGTAGATCATAGTCGTCAACGTTCATTAACCCATGTACAACAGGAAAATCAATACACACGCTACAGAGTTGGTTTTTTTTTTATATTATTATTATTATTATTATTATTATTATTATTATTATTATTATTATTATTACAGGTCCAATATAAATATATATGGCAGTAGAGAGAAATGTATAGCAATGAATAAGGGAGACTTCTTCAGTTTTTATTACAAGCTAACTATTGAGCATTCACCGATCTTTGCTTCAGCACTTCTTTCTAGTGATGGGGTCCTGAAGATGAGGGCCGGTTGCACTGGTAGCACTTAGCAAACAGCCCGAAGGTGTCGACTTGCTTGATGAAGTTGGCCATGCTGGCCCAGCCACCGAACCCGAACCCAACCACCAGGACCCACACGACTATGAATGAGTTCACCACGTACACTGCCGTCCAGCCCCGGATGAAGACCGGGGGCTTCTCTGCTGCATTCTGTATTTATTGTAAGTCATACGATTGATAGATTATTAATCGGATTGAATAAAGTGGGAATATATCCCTAGCATGCCAGTATATAATTAAGTGCTTAGCTTAAGTGTATGTCACAAACTAATAGGATTAAGTTACTTATAAGATTACTATTATTTTTTAATTTTAGGATTTTATTAAAAAATCTTATAAAATGATCGAATCTTATTAGTTTGTAACACCGTATTAATATTATCACGTGGTATACTCGTTACTCACAATACTCTCTCGCAACGATGGGTGTTGCAAGTAGAATATTTCATACGGAAAATATAAATGTGAGCTCCGTTTGTGAAACCAGGAGAGGTTGAATCCATACATATAATTAAGTACAAGCAGTTTAATATTATAATTTTTGAAAAAGAGATTTAATTCTGAAAATAAAAATGAAAGAGAGTTTTGAAAATTTTAGGAACTGATCCAGTGAAAGCTGTACAGGGTGCTTTTAAGGGATGGCTTCTGTATAGGAGAAATGGATGAGCTGAGCTCACCTGTCGGGCCGAAGCCGATCGATATGTGAGCATGTGGGCCAACGCTGGGATGATGTAGACGGTGAAGCTGACGAGGAGAGCTCCGACGGCTGAGTTGATGGGGCCGAAGAACGGGAATATTATGGCCATGAACCATATCGGCGCCACCACGGGCAACCGGGCGATCGCCCTGAGGAGTATGCTCTTGGTCTCGTGCATCCCGATCACCTTCTCCCACACAAAGTACAGCGGCGTGCAGGCGAACCCGAACGTTATGAACTGCAAACATGGACAGACAGACAGATCGATCGGTGGGATGATTCGTGTCAGCTTCCGGAGAAACCGGACGGACATGAAAGAGGACATCGAGTGGATGATGACCGTTCGACCTGGTGGATGAGCATAAGGACGACCGCCGCGTCACGCCACCCGGTTCGGGGAAGGAGGGCAAAGGCATTGGCGTTGGCGAGGAGCTTGTCGCCGAAGGCCCAATACATGGCGACGGCCGATGGAATGGTGAGTGTGAACACGTAGAGCGTGGCCAGCAGGTAGATGGACTTGAATTTTTGTGGCTTCCACATCGCGTGCATGATTTCCCTGTATTTTTCCGACGATGATGTCGAGGTTAACATTTTATACCAAACGGTTGCGATATAGGAATAAATTGGAAGAAAAAGACTACTAGATTGAATGACAAATGTCTTAACTCGTGGTCAATTGAATCGAGTACGGACGAGAAAATCTAACTTATGTGGGCTAAATAAAAGAGCCCGTATTTTATAACTTTAGTAACCTCACGGAAGAGAAAGCACGACTCCTGTATAAATTGTTAAAAGTTCAATAGAAGTTTGTCACGTTACCCGAGTACGGAAGAAAAACGTTCGATTTGAAAAAGTTATTAAGGGAGCGGGTATTCAAGGAACATGGCAAGTGTAACAATCTTACCACGTGAAAGCGAGTGTTGAGAATCGAGTCCTACATCGAAAAGATAATAAAACGAATTCCGATATACAGTTGAATATGGTCCGAACATCATATAAGTCTTGGTAAAAAATTTACATCCCAGTCAATTGTCTCCATGCATTAATTATTATAGTCAATGCAGTATTAGGTCATGCCAATCTTAAATTCTGTTAATTAGTTTCACAAATTTGGATTTATTAAGTCATTAATTACTCGTTGATTCTGGGAAAAGGGTGGAAAAAGGCTGACAAAATGAAAACGGGGAAGAGGGGACGACTCACACGGTGACGGCGTGCCCGCCAAAAGTGTAGAGGATATTGGTGGCGCCGGTGAAGTACAGCACCAGCTTGGTGGGGCCGGAGTGGGTCACCCCCTCCACGTGGCCGTGGACGATGGCGGCGATGGCCAGGTACCAGGCAGTGTAGGTGGTCATCCCGAGCCCGAGAAAAGACCAGATACGGTAGTTGTGGAATGACGGGACGAACACGGTCGTCGCGCAGCATGCCCCGAATATGTACGTCCATGTCCTCTTGTCCAGGTGATCGTCTATGTAGTATATGTTACTGCAAAAATAGCCAAAAAAAAAGAAGAAGAAAGAATTGATTCCAGCGATTACGGTCGATCAAGTCAGAGTTTCGAAGAGAGTCTTATATGTAATGACCATGCCACGTACTATGTATACGTCACAACACAATGAGTTTTCAAGACACACCTCGATAGATTACAGATATCGTGCTGATATATTAAACATATGTTATCTTGTTAAAATTATTAAAAAATATATATATTTACTGTCTAGTTAAATATGCCCATAGTATACCCGTTATGTAGAATCGATTTGTGCATAAAAACCAAAAACCAAACCAAACCATTCAAGACGGTTTCTTTTTTTTTTTTTAATATAGAGAAATGATTCGGTTAATTATTTTATATAATTGGTTCAATTTGTTGTGGTCAATCGAACTGAACCGAACTGTTATCTAATTAATAATTAAGTTAAATAAAAGATAAAATTAAAATATACAATTCTAAACTAAAATATATATTCAATTAGGTTTGGCTCGGTACAGTTTAGTTTCGATTAATTTTGAGCCGAATTGAACCATTCGTGTCCTATATATTGAATTCTATTTATTTAATTAAAAAACTAGTTAACAATTTGGTAATAATTTAGACAAGTTAACTATAAAATGCAAAACTGGTTAACCAAATTGTTTAAACTCCTATACCATCGAACCGAACCAAACCGAACCGGAAATGTGGTAAGAACACCCCTAACGCAGAAAGAAGACACTCGAGTTTGAAAGCGGGGAAAGACGTCAGAAGGGGTACCAACCTTGCACAGGCAATAAGCTGGATCACTGACCCGAAGAGCAGGAAGATGCAGTTGAAGGCTAACCCGACCGCCTTCCAGTATGGTCCCAGCAACCCGTCCAGCACCTCGAACCACTGCACACACATTCGATACGAGTTGGATCATCAGTTCCCGGTATCGGAAATAAGGTTTTGCACTTGTTTTTTTTCCGGTTTCTCTATTGGAGAGGACTGCAGAAGGATGTAGAGAAGGTGTTCGATGGGAATTTTTTCTGGGTTTCTGCTTGGCGAACCTGGATAACGTGGTTCTTGAAGCTGACGTTCTCCTTCTCCTTCCGGGTGCGGTACTCGACGTAGAGGGCGCTGATGAGGTAAGCCGTCCAGCTCCCCATCAGCCCGTAGAAGACCTGAAGGACTATTCCTGAGACCATCCCCATCTGGGAGAATGAGTATGGCAGCGTCAGCAGAACCTGTGCAACCTGCATACTCACAAATTACCCGAATAATAATACCACGATCAAATTCGTTTCCACCTCGCACTACCGTAATCAGTTTCCCGGTATTCTGACCCGGACACGCTACCCTTCCACGGGTTTCTCAACTGTCACGAGAAGTTGGGAAAGAAAAACATGACGGTCCTAAGATCGTGTCATGTCTTGTGAGGTTTTCACCTCGATCCGGAGATCCAACAACGTCGTAGTGTTCGATCGGGATTCTTGAAATCTACTACGTACCTGGTTAGAGGCGCAGCTGAACCAAGCATCGTAGACGGATCCGCCGTGCCAGAGAAGGCTCTTCACACTGAACTTGGAGGACCCCTCCGTGCTGTCCCCTTCCTTCCTCTCCCCGGGCACACCTTCTGCCCCGTCGAAGCTCGAAATGATCGCCTCCTGTGACTGCCCGTGCGACCGCATCTCCCTATTCCCGACCAAATCCGAAAACCAGAAGAATCACAGGATGAGTTGCTGGTGGGTTAATAGCAGAGAGCTGAGTCCTGTAAAAGGGAGGCTCTTACCCGATTTTGGGCATGCTTTCACATGTTTATGCACAGCACACAAGGTCATCTCTTTCTGTCACCGACCTGTTTCCTCTCTTTTACCTTTTTTTTTTTTTTTACCAATACAGTATTCAGAATTCAAATAAATCCCCACTAATTTAGATTTGAGGTAGATGAATTTATTGCGATTAAATCTTTTCAAATCATCGACTTTCTCTGTGAATGAAACTCGAGATAAGATCTTATTTAAGGGGAGGTGCGTCAATATTTGTTAATGAATTAATGTACAAATTGGTAACTGCTGAAACCGAAGAGAGTGTAGTTTGCCACTCCCGATTCCTAAAAAGAAAAAAGGAAGGAAGAAAATTGCAGATATGAAATCTATTCAAGTAGTTGACAATAAAAGAAGACCTGCCATTCTTGCTCTATCTCCCGGGAGAAACGAGAATGCGGTCTTAGTACAGTTGTACAATATTTCGACTTATAACTAAGAAGTTCTGAGCCCAATTATTACAGTGGAATTATGTACTACTCGCTTATTTATGTTCATTTTCTATTACTGCATGAAACCCGTAAACATTCCTTATCACCGTAAAAAAAAAAATCTTAAATGAATCCCTAGAATTGGACGTTAAAGGAAAGATTAATGAAGTAAATGTAATTACGACAATTGTTCACGAGATTTACACTCATTTAATTGTCTGTACGATTCGATTGGCACTTGCTCGCATCATGCGAAGGGGTATGATCAATGAAGAATTTGTGATCTCGAGCATATATTAGGAAATATCGCACTGCCACATGGAGACACTAACCAATAATGTCCGGTCGATTTTTAACAATTTTTTTAATAAAATTTAAAAGGAAAAAAAACCTATAAATGATTTAATTTTATTGGTTAGTGTCATCGCGTAAACAACACCATGTAATAACATTGATACATACAAACTTTCTCCACCCACCAACTGTGAATGAGTAACACTCAATCAGAATTAGCTAGAAACGGGAAACGAATCCAATCGTGTCACTCTCAATTTAATTCTGATTAGATGTTGCTGATTCACAATAAAAAAAATTCCGATTAGAAATGGTAGTGCATTTAATTATGAAACGCATGAAGGAAGAGATTCTTTGATTTCATTACCATTTATCATGAGGATATACTAATAATTCTTATACCAAATAAAAAATTCAATATTAATTATGCCATTTCACCACTATTTTTTTTTTTATATATAACTTTAAAATAGGACTTGTTGAATTGCTCTCTTCCCAAAAGATAAAGAGGAAGCAGTCCTTCCCTTATTTTTCTATTTTTATCCTAAATTTTTAAATGAATTTAATTCTAATTTGTTTTATTTAGGTTCGCTTTTTGTATTCTTTATGATACTGTGACTAAAAAATTTGACCGTTTTGACCAATTAATAAAAAATATTACGAATAAAAAAAATTGAGTGTGGACAATCTTGAAAGCAAGGGGTGTGCGCATGTCAAGTAAAATCGAAACAGGTAGGAACCTATATTATTGGATAGATTCTGCATAGATTTTAATAAAAATATGTAGGTTCAAGGCAACAAATTAATGAACCGGCCAGTTCTACTTTCGATTCTGGCATATAAATACCCAAAACTAGAAATAAAATCTGTTAACTAATTCAAACGGCTAATTTTAATTATTTGTAACTTTCTTATTTAAACTCCAATTCACAATCCATTTAAACCGTTGTATTTCTAAATCAATGAGTGTTTACACTTGAAATAATAAATATGCATATTTAATAAATTTTTCATGTTTAAAATATCATTATAACTTAAAATCAATAATAAAAAGTACTTATATATACTATAAACATATTTAAAATTACAAATATTTGATTATAATAAAAAATCATATGAAATAATAATGATAATCATAAAAATATCAGAATAATTCATATTATAGAGGTAAAAGAATAAATAGTAAACATGTTCTAATAGAATATTTAAAACCAGTAACATCTTACAAGTCCCAGATAGAATCAAATTCCAAGATTCAATAGGGTAGAATCTGAATTTATAATTTAGGAACTGGTCTCGTATAGAATAGGGTCTAAGTATTATTTAAAAATAAATGGTACCCAAACCCGACTGGTCCTATTGAAAGGGCAGGGAATAGCCACCGACAAACCCCCTCTTCAGTCTTCAATTTTGTTGAATGTATTTTGTTTAAATTTCATTTTATACGCAAACAGATTTTAATAATTTTTAATAACAAAATAACTAAAAGTGAACACAAGGAAAAAAAAAAGGATTAAGTACTAAATTCAATTCAAGAAAAGATTTTGAAATAAAGAAACAAAACAAAAAGAGTAAAGAAAGACTAGATATCCAATCCAACCTTTTCCCAAAGAATTACCAACGAAAAAAGGGTAAAAAGGACATTAGGACTTTATTTAATATTATATTATATTATTTCAATCATAAATAGCTACCACTTTAGTATGTGGAGAAGAAGAGCTGAGGAAAGTGAGAGAAGTGAAGATCAGACTGACTCACCTGAGGAAAGTAGAGAGCAGCTGATACCGTTACCGGACTTGCGCTGCCGGGCTTCATAAGCATCCTCTTGCAGTAACACGATCATATGATATCATCAGCTGGCAGTAACAGAGAAATGCGTGGCCGACTAATATGGGGCATTTTATTTAGTATAAAAATAATGTATGAGTTCATTATGACATTCCTGGAAATTCTTACGAACACATCGAGCCAGATATACAAAGGTCACGTTGCACACCACCATGCCTACCTACACTTGGAAAATCTGAACCATGGAAACAGAAGAATTCTGGGTAAGCTTGGGAGCCAATAACTCTGCTTATTTACATAGTTCAGGCAATAAAGAAGATGAATATCAACAGGAAGAGTATCAGTATGGCGAATATCTTGACCATCAGCCATCTATTTGATGATATTTGGTTCAGATGCCTTAGGAGAGCACTTCGAGCACCTTCAACATTCACCAACGATTCTTCCATGTTATCATCAATCCTGCTTGCATCATCATGAAAGACTCTTTCAAGTATAGGCACGGTAATAAACTCATCTACACTAACTTATAAAATTGGAGGAGCTCCCTCCCCTTCACTCGTCCTTTGAAAATGAAAATACTCTAGGACAGAAATTTCATACCTTATGGCAATTTCGCCTTGGTGTGCAACCATTGAAGCTAAGTGCGTAAAGATTCCACTGAGCTCTGATATCGTTGATTCTACATTGTGAAGGGCGAGCGCACGACCTTGGGAATAGTTCTCTTGACGTGGAACTACCTGCTGTAACATGGAGACTTCCATTGGGTGGGATGGACTGTTGTCAACAGCTGACCTTCGTCTGAATGCATGATCAAAGGGAGCCAATACATCATGCCAGAATGTATTACATACTACAACACAGTCCTCAAAAGACTACTGCAAAGTTTACTTTTTCCCCAGTAAATTTGATACAGTGTCTAAGAGAGCCATGGGGAAGTCAAAGTTCATACTTGCAGACAATGAAATGGAATGCTACATCAGGCAGGCATACAAGTAGGTTTTAATGGATTTGGATTCCCTGGCACAAACAGCAGTAGATCTACCAAAATGATTATATTTTCTAATATCATGAACTTAACCTTTTCTTCTTCTTTTTTTCTTTTTTTCATAAAAAGTTCAGGAGTTCTGGTTGAGACCTAGATTACTAAATCTCTCTGTTGTTCAGATAAACAGTGAGTCACTGGACCCTGTTTTATGAAGTCTACATAATCTCAACAAGTTTACATAATCCCAACAAAACAACAGTTAAGCCTGGAATAATATAATATTCGCTCACAGTAAATATGACATACCTCAATTGGTTGCTGACTTGAATTCCATTTGATGGCAACCTGATCATAGATGGAGATGTATGCAGTCAGAGGCAGAAAGACAGAGGGATTAACACTAAAAATCAAATAGTCTCATTCGATTATCAACTATCCCGACTTTACAACTTCCAATTAATATACTTTATCAGATAACGAGGATAAAATAAGAAAATCAACACATTAAATTCCGATGATCAGACAAACAAACTGCAGTTGCCAACATCAGTGAGAAGCAATAGTATCATCTCCGTGACAAATCCTAGACATGCACTTTGCTCCTCATTATTCCCCTAGCAATCAAACATTTGTCACAACATGCATGACAAACTCAACTGACTAACTCATTAATTTATGTTTTGAGGAACTTAAGAAAGGAATAATCAGATTGGAGTTTGCTAAGATGAAAAAGCCGAACAGCAGATGCTTGTTTCATCGGCATGAAGCTACACTGTCATGAAAATCAAACATCTAATTTATGCACCTTCCTCCTTCCTACCACTATTTTATTTTTCAACTTGTGCAGAGAAAACCTGTTCTAGACTTAAAACTTATGTTCTTGTCACTAGTTCTCCATTATTAATTGAGGAGTTATATTTACAGCCTCAAGAACAAATATGCTGAGAGCAACTCATAGATACTACTAATTAAGATAACTGTCTTGTATTTCAGCACCCTCTGAAAATTTCATGATCGAACAAACTAATGAAATAGCTGTACATGAAATTAAAAGGGGAGACACAGACAAATGGAGAGGTAGAAGCACATCTGTGGGTCATCAAATTGTTCTGGCAAGAACCAAATCAGATAAATTGATTTATAAGCAAGTACATGTGCAGAACGTGGCCACACCAGCTAGATTACCTACCCTGCTTGTGGCGCATCTCCAGATGCATTAGATGAGCTTGACCAAGGAGGTGGCTCCGCCATGTATTTTGGTTGCTGTATAGAAGGTTTCTCTCTCGATGCATTCGTCGAGAATATTTGTTTTCTGTTCTCATGAGCCTTGATGTTCTGCCAATTAAAATATTTAATTACTACAACAAATCATATCACGACTGTAATCACACAAACATTCACGGCACCTGAGTTCTAGTTTTCAAAACATCTTGAAGCTGTTTTGTTGTTCCCATAAGCTTGCCCTTCAGGTCATCACAAACAGTGGTTGAATGAACAGCTCTATCTTCAGAATAGTCCCCATCAGCCATTTCCATGTTTTGAAGTGTTTGCAAATCTTGAAGAGCTACATTTAGTTCTGTTATGTTATCTTTTATCAATGCAGTCAATTCTTGTATCTGAATGGTGGGATCATCAAACATGGACGATCTTTTGGCCACTGCAATCAATTCCATAATCAAGTAAAACATATGGTTAGTTTCTGACTGAAGATTAAAAAAAATGCTTGATTTGCAGAAAAAGAGAAATCAATGTGTAGCCAAAAAATCTGCAATGCGAAATACTCAAAAAACTGCTTAAACTTCATGGCCTATAATATAACAAATTTTAAATACGTGCCATATTTCCTATTCATAGAGCTGCAGGAAAGTTTTTTGGAACTTCTTGAAAATGTGTGCTACTGTTTTGTCAGGCAAGTACCCTTAAGTTGGAGATCTAGCATGTTTTTGACCCAGCAGAATTTCTAGAAATAACATGCTTCCAAAGTATTATTATACCAGACTACCAGTTATCTGAAGCATGAAGAAGCAGCTTGGAATCCCAGGTGTCCACAGTCAAACAGAAGAACAAAGCGCATGGATGTAAAAATTTGATGTACTGACACTTAAGTTTCACTAGCAGAAGAATTAAGGGTTCAAGCAAACCATATTGTGCTAATTCTCTGAAACATCAAAGAGAAACTTCACTTATGTAACAGACAAGATGCGTTCACCCAAGAAACCAAGCGGCAAAGGCTTAATCACACAAAGAAATCAGGACATACTATCACTCCGCCTAATCAACGTATTATCATTATCATAACGATAACTCAACACCTAATGATCCAAGTGACAAGTATCCGTATCGCAGTGATAGAGAGACACACACAAGGCTAGAGAAGGGAGAGGTCACAACGTACACTGAGTGAGCCTCCCGATCTTCTGGGAAGTCTCGTGAATCCCTAGCCCAATCCGAGAAGCCTTCCTGTTGAACTCAGATCTGGCTGCTGCCGCCGTCGGAGCTGGCCTCGATGCTGCTATGGTCGGACCGGCTCCAGCTTGATTAGCGGCAGAGACGACTCCGATCTTCTTCAGAGTCTCCGACAGCAACTGGAACTCCGATGTCCGATCTCTGTAAGAGGATCCCATCGCGAATTGGTCCCCGGCGATTCGGCGCGGCAGATCCAAAATTGATTCGGCTGGGTCCGCAGAAGTGTATATATACGTTGGCGTGGCACTTTGCCAGGGAACAGGAAAGAAAAAGTGGAAATTGTCATTTCTTCACCCCAGGATTACTCCTACGAACAATTCGCACCCTCAACTATTAGCATTGCTAATTCAAGCCCTCCATTTTCAAGTTTTTGACCACTCCGAGGCCCATCCTGGGCAAGGCACTGGTAGAATGGTAGTGGGCCCAAGCCCATGAATACGAGAAGAAACCACACCCGTCCGATGCGGATCAATTTGCTTCAACTGGAACTTGAATGCTCAAAAGTTTTCCTGCTGCTTAATGTTTATTCATATGTGATTTCATGAGGGTGTTTAGTTCACGGGAATAGCTATCCTGCAAGGAATAACTATTTTTATATTTTGGGTGATTCTTAGAATTGATCTTCAGGTTGGAATGGTCGATGAAAATTTTACTATGAACCATGGTCTGACCGCATATTAGTCTCGATATACGTTTTGACTGGTCCGGGATACTACGTGATGTAAACAAAAAAAACTATTTTTGTGCTTAATTAGCATCAATAGTATCATGTGCAATAATTATTCCGGATGCATCGTGAATAGATGGGGCATGAGTTATCTAGCTTCCTTCATGAGGAAATAATCCCTTAAATTTTTAACATCATTATTTTACTTATTTAAGATTTTGTTTTTCAAGATTATTTTTAAAGTCAATTTTTATTCCTCATACAAAATTTTTAGTACTTCCAACAAAACCATATAATATCTAATTTATTCTTCACTAATTTCATTCCTCATAACTCTATTCCATGTGTATCTTATTTGCGGAACCAAACATGTCATTGCGGGTTTACGGTACCACCTCGGTTCCAAGGAAACAACATTGTGGAACCTGCGAGAAGATCCTTAAAACATTTGTGTAAAACATCCACATGCACATATGGGAAATTAAACACATATCCATTTAAAAGTTTAAACTGTTATGTGGTGTGACTCAAATTTGTTACCCGAAATCAAAACTGAAACATATTTTAACTGGTTCTTCGATCTGTTATCAGGATCGTATTCCAATTGGTTCTCAATTCGAGACCTTATTTACGAGAATGCACGATCAACCACTTTAATATTCCGCTTTGGTGGGTGGCACTCTCTTTACATCATAATCTATATCTATCATCTCACAAAGCTAAACTCTCAGTGCTCCACGATCAACCATATAAGTACTGTCAGATGATCCACCCATTATATACAACTTTCCTTATTCCGATTCAATTTTATATTTATTCCCTTTTTCATGTTTTAATCTAGTCCACAAAATAACTGAAAATTACAGCTTTACATGCATGGTCATTTAGACCCACAAAAGAGGGTCCTGGAGACTTGGGCGTGGTTACACATCTCCAGCTTGAACCCTTTGAACGGTCATATCTCGTAATCTGCTAATTATTTGGGCAACACGTACAATGACTCATTAATGAACAAATCTGATGTACAAATCAAGTCCCCAGCCAGTGGTCTTAGGTTTTACCAGCACAGCCCGAAGCTGCTGGCGGTGATGCACCATATTTCAAACTAGGCTGCGCCTTCCCAGCTGGCACTGGACGTGTTTGAACTACTAAATTGCAAGCACCAAGGAAGTGGTCGTAGTCTCAGAAAACACCCCGACTCACGACCAAGATGTTCTAAGTTCGATCCCCGCTATTAGGTTCATGGATCTTCCCTGTTACCCCAAAAATTTGAAGGCACCATATGCGAGCAGAAGAGCATAAAATCAGTCTGTTGATGAATGAAACAGTAATATTATCTGATTTAAATTTGTGTGACGCAGCATTCAATCTGTAATCATCAAGATATAGTTTGACTTTGATACGATTCTGGGTGGTGATGGAGGGCATTGAAATGCTGTGACCATTAATATTCAACGAGTATGTATTATGACATGCGCGAATTTATATACTGGCAGGAAAACATTTTAGAAGAGACAGGCAAGAAAACCAGGCAGCCCGCGGTGAGAAGATTAACATAGGATCGAAGACATACATTACAGAGGTAAATGCTGCAGCAGCTCAACCTGAGATAGGCTTCTACGATAAGACTAACGCAAATCACGTGGAATTCGTGGCATTATACAAAATAGGCTGGGTGAGCATGATCAGGAAGGAGTCGAAACAAGATGCAAGGAAGAAGCTGAAACCTATAGGACAGTACAGAGTTCATGCCGAGCTCACCACAGCCAGGTATACCGGCTGTCGACAGCCTTCATTGTCGTGGACACCAATGGCATCTTCCCGTATTCAGCTACGAATCTGTTCACACACTGAGTCCGTTTCTCACTGTGGCCTCCTAAACTACTGATTCCAGTCGAACCAATCTCGAATATTTTGCCTGCAACCATAAGATCTTTAGCACGCCAAACTTAACTCACCATGCAGATGTTAGATTTACTGATGCGATTGTGACTTACCTTTAATCCATACAGGAGGAGCATCGGTAGCATTTGCAACGAGGAATGACATTGCAATATCTTCACAGTTCCTGAAACCAGACCAAGACACTCGCCTAAGATAAAAGAGAGAGATTATTGGGGATGTTTTCCTAATAACTAGGGTTTCATTCTCCACGAGCCTAACAATCCCATGTAAAACCATGTGCAAGCACCATTGTATGGTCGCTGTGTGCACAGCAGAAAAATCAAATCTACGACCTCGTGAACTATTCACGAAGTGTATATGCATGTTCTAACCACTTGACGTAATCCTTAGGGTTAATTATTGGAGATAATTGTTGACTGTGCAGAGGAGAAACCTGCTTCTAGTTACATATTCCCTGATAGACGCCGGCATCTCATTCGTGTACATGTTGAGATACTTCTTGTGAAAGAAGGCTGCCTTCGAAAGCACCATACTGTAAGTACCTGTCCACCAAACCGACCACCATCCACCATACTTATAATGATCCCTACCACCGCTCTGCTGAAAGGAAAAGATATAAAAGGGTCAGCAGAAATTCAACTGATACAGAGTCTCTCAGATGACGTTTCTGAGTTGAAGTTACGGATTGTAGGTGTCAGTTTTTGCACATTGTGATCACAAGAATCAATCCATAGTCCAAGAAAATGCTCACAACTATATGACCTCACGGATTATTTGTCACACTAATCTGAGAAATAGAATCATAGACTCTGCAAATAAGTAGAATGTTTTACAGAGATTAGTTAGTCACGAACCCCAGTATCATTTTGTTACCAGAAATTGAGTGGAGCACGAAGACTAGCATGCACGAGCAGATGATTTTACCACCAACATATAACTTTCTATTACCGTGTATATGATAGGAAGATGAGAATGGACATTATATGATGCAGCAAAATTTAGATATGAAATGACCATGCTAAAGTTTCTCCAATCCCCAGACAGAACAGTACAAAGAACTCCAGAACATAACTTGGCATACCTTCTGATCAACTGAATGCATTCGGGGTACATAGCCAATCATTGCATCCGGTGCACTTTGCCAGACATGGAAAGCAAATTCCACCGAGGAGCAGCGAAATATGACATCATCATCAATGGAGAAAACAGCATCTGACCTCAAATCAGGGATGGGCTTGAATCTGTTATTCAAGCTGTCTTCCTTATTGATATCAAATTTCAACTCAACTGTTCGGCCGCCTACAGAATTTGACATTATGACACGATTCAAATAATTCTTGAGAGAATCTGACGGAGGATCAGGTTCACTCCACACGATATGTATAGAATCAAGCCCCCGGCATTTAGAATAATGGGCAACAGACTGCTTCAGAAGATCGTTTCTCTTCCATGTGTTAATCAAGATAGAGTAACCTTTCCTGCTGGACCCAACAGAGATCACGTAAGGATAACGTAATGTATAAGTATGAAAATGAACTCACAGAGCAACTACGAAGTAGCTCAATCACAGAGTCTTTTTTTTTTTTTTGGATAAACAATCGCAGAGAGTATTTGTAACATTTACTGAAGGAAGCAAATTTGGAGGACCAAATACTTCATTCTTCCCAAATCTGACAGTTCCTAGAAATCGTCAGAAGTCATCCACATTTGATAAATTCACCAATAAAATTTCTTTCTTTATATAGAAGTCCTTCCCCATTGATAACCTCGAAAAAGGCAGCCCTACTGATAACAAACTATTCCCTTTATCTTGTTTTCTTCTTCCTTTACATATCAGTTGCTAGTTTAGAAATATGGATTAACAACGAGAAATCAACGAATTAAGAAGCGATAGTAAAAGCCCTCGCTATTTCAATCAGATACCACGAGAAGACATCAAAAAGGCGCCATGCCATAGGAAGAGTTGGAAATAAACTACGATATGAGTCATCAATTAATAAAGACAACTTGACCAGAACTTTCCAAATAAATATTCTAACAAAGATTAATTAGCGAATTCCAACACAAACTATAGCAAATATCGCGGAAGAGGAATCAGAGGAGAAGACTTAAGTTTCAAAGAGAATAATTGATAAGCAGATCCGAGAGAGAGAAAGCTAGCCAATCGCACTGACCTGGAATCGGAGAATAGGTCATCGGAAGCTCCTAGATCGCTCCACCCGATGAAGGAAGACGCGAAGCTGGTGAGCAGGACGAGGGTAAGGCCGATGCAGCAGAGGAGGAGGAGCTTGATCTTCACGGGTCCGGCGGATGTGATGGCGAGCTGCTTGCATCTCTGCGCCGTCCTACGTTTAAAGTTGAACAGGCTCATCTCACTCGCGCCTCGACCGTGGAAGAACTCGCCGTCCCGCATCCAAGACGAAGAAGAAGAGCAACAAGCAACAACGAATGACCGCCTAACCGCCTACCCGTCCTTCAACTAAGTCGGATCCGTCCAGATAATGGAATCTCCGGCGGCCGCTGCTCTCCCCTCCGCTTCCTTGACTCCTCCCCCCCGATCGTTAGAGAGAGAGAGAGAGAGAGCGAGAGAGAGATGAGAGTGGAAATGGAATGGAATTCTACGAATTGAAAATCAGGGGCTGATGGAAGAAAATGAACGGCTCTGATTCACTTCACATCGGTCTGATATCCGTTGAATCGAAAGCATCCATGACTGAAACAATCTCCTCCTTCGATGATATCAAAAGGTACAGACGGAGGAGGATGGAACGACTACGTATAAGTAAAACTTATTTAGAAATAAAATTATATTTTCTTTTTCTTAAATAGATTAGTCTTACGCGTAATAGATATACCAAGTTAATGAGTGTTTAAAATATAATTTCCGACACCCTAAGAACTCTTTTCATGAATCACATTCGGTGTGCACGAGTATCTAATAAACATTATATTAGCAGAATAACAAGTCGTGAGTTCAAATATTATAAATTGTGAGTTAGAACTCAAAACCCTAATTGATTGATTCAATTTCTGGGATGAGAAATGATTTAATTGAGACCCGACCCTTCATGTAATAGTCATGTAAGCAATTGCTAACTGATAAATTTTATATAACTCATGATGGTGGAGGAGAGAGATGTTGACGGAGATAATCGTGAGAACTAATTTACTCAAAGATTACATAAGAAGACTCGTCTATTTATAAGCTCAGAAAATCAAATAAACTGATAAACAAATAATTCAGAATATCACAAGCAAATATCAATTCCTACGTAATAAAATCATAGAGATATTAATCAACTTATTTGATTGACACGATCTTATTCCCAAATATTCTATTTTCTAAATAATCATAAAATATCTTCAATGCTAACTATATCAATAAATAATTGATAATTTGTACCATCAACATCAACTTTTTAAAGATTTTTGTACCATATTATATAAATGAAACTGTCCAAACTTTGCATATCATTGGTACTTTTTTTTTTTTTTTGGCCCACGTATGAACTAGATCACCTACATTGTGATTGTGTATCCAATTTATGCTGCCTGCCTTTTACGGATTACAACATAACTTATGGTCGCGATTTTGATCATCGAGTTTCCGGGGATTTTTATTCATAAGCCAGCAACCGAGGGCCACCTCGGACTCAAGGATCGACGGGGCCACAACATGGTGCACTGGTTCGGTCTGGTAACTTGTAGCATTTGGCACCTATGCACTCCAGGCTAGGCCACCACATAGCTAAATGGCAATACTAGTATTCCATATTTAATGTCCTGTTTTCAGCCTACTGGGCAGTTTATCAAAAACTTCAACTTCCTGCCGGAACATACCTTGAAGTGCAGGGACATGCCTCTGTCTCATGGATGTGCCTCTTCAGAAGTGCCTCTTCATTGTTTAATGCGGTGCTCGATTCTTCGAAAGTAAGCCTCGACATCTGCATTCGCGTGGAACTCACAGAATCCTCCTTGCGGGGCAAGTGACATCTCAATCTAGCGGTTACAAATCTCAAGATCTAACCGAAATATATGTGGCAGATGGTCATATGATCTGCCGCAGGAGAAACTCTTTCAGGGAAAGGTTTCATTGGCAACAGATGAACATAACAACCTTAAACTTTAAAGGTACAACTAATTAAGGCTGCTTTATTTCGAGATGGAACATGAAGATTGTGACAAATAATACATCATTAAGCTAGAGATGGAGGCTTCATCTCAGACTTGATAGCAGCTGCCAACTGATCGTAGGCTTCTCCCCACGCGCTCTTCATCTCGGGCGACCACATCTCGGGCACCGCCTCCTTGATGTTTTCTAGCAGTGCAAACTTGGTTACCTGTTCGAATTTACAAAAAATGACAACTTGGTTCCGATCATGTTTTCAGGACAAAACACAGGGTTGCCTCACCGATGATTGATTCTCCATTGCATTTTTACCTCGAAGTGCTCGTCCACCACTCTGTATTTGAAATGGGTAGCGCCTAAATCTTTCAGATTCGACTCTCTGACGGTAACCTTCCCCGCCTTCCGGAGCTGCAACGCCGACTCGCAGGTCTGTGAACAGGCAAGGACACAGCTAAGTGACGTGGAAACACTAAATGTGTGGTTAGATCTGGTGTTACACCGAGCCACGGCGAAAGACTATCAGCGTTTTTCCCTGTTTTCTGTTTGAACCCGGGTCCCGATGTTCTGGCGATACATTGTATGCAGCAAACCGGTATCGAAAAAGAGAAGAAAGGGCCTTACCATTACAAAGACTGTCATGGCATGGGATTTGAGCTTCGGGTTCTTCTCGACGGGAACCTCCGAGTCTTTCAGGAAAGAGAACAGCTTCTTCGCTGATGGTGCGATCTCAAAGATCCTGCACAATCATGTTTCTCTGTGAACTACTTCAAAGTAAAGATCCAGTGGACATCCCTAAACAGTGCCAGACAGCCAGTGCACACTAATCTAGTACCAGTTGTCTAGTATGATGAGTTGAAGTACAAGTCTAGACACGGTGGAGGCCGAGAAGGTCCCGATCCGGATGGGTTAGAGGAAGTAAAGAGAGCAAAAGGATTAATGGTGTGGTTGGAAATTGCCATGGGAATTAGGAAAAGCTGATGATGGTTACCTTAGGAAGAACTTAAGGCCAAGTTCAGAAGCATTCTTTCTCATTCTGCTCCATGACTTGACTACCAGAGCCTCCTGCTCTTCCGTGAAAGCTCTCACCCGCAAGCTTTTGCTCCTAACCCGACCTTTTGACGCATACATACACCACCACATAACAATTTAGCCATCTTAAACCTCGACAGTATTGTACTATGTGTGAGTTGTAACCTCAGTTCAATGAATTGTAACTGGTCATTTACATCCATTCAAAGAGAATACAACGGTTTGAACTAAGACTTTTCCTCCTTTAGATCGAAGGAACTGGTGAAACTGCCAGAATTACCTCTTACAGATTCATTTGTCCTGCTGCAGACTACGAATCCATCTGGGGAACCATTGTCTCTGTTGACCCAAGACAACTCCCTGAGCCGAGCAAAGCTGCGCAAGATCTTCGGTCCTAGGCAAACCCGACTTGCTGAGATATCAACTCCGTTGCCTGCCCAGGGAAAACAACATTGAGGTAAAACCTTAGTGAATGGAATGCGGACTCGTATATGGAGAGACGAAAGAGCTGCAGCAGATCTGAGGTTAAGAAGAGTCTCCAACGAAGTCGGTTTCTTGCTCTGAGTGAGCACGATCGACTTCCGACACCGGGAATGGAGCCAAGTAGCCCGAAGCACTTACGGTTCGAGTTGCAGACGTTCGGTCTTAGTGGGAGGGGCTTGAGGCTGGAGAGACTCATTGTGCGTGCTCAGATCGGCTCTGCTTTGCTCTGCTATGGAGGCAGTGAGGCTTCACATTGATAAAAGAGTGAAAGAGGAGTATCAATCTGGTGAAAGTTTGGAGTGTTTAACTGGTGATGGCTCGTCTGATATGGGATTCCCTTTTCAAGTAGATTGGCTCAGAAGGTAGGACTTTTCTTACTAAAGTTATCGGATTCGAATTTTATAAATGGAGAAAATTCACCTTGAAAGAGTTTGATCCAGACTCTTCTGTCTCAGACTGTATCAGTCATAACTTGCTCATATCATTGATTCAGATCGAAAAGAAAAATGTCGAGTTAGGAACGGACCCAGATTTTTATCAATAACATTTGTATATGACCTTGAAGATTTTTACAAATTGAGCGGACCATGACTCTGCACCTCTAATACATCCTGCCACGAGCTGTTAAAATAAATGTCCAGGCACAACTGATATGATAACAATTACAGCCGACCATGAGCCTGCAGCCGTCCAGATGGTAAGCAAGGAGACCCTGGGAAGTCAGGTGAAGGGTTCTATCTCTCGGGTGTACGAGCTCTTCATAATTTATCATGATTTACCTGACATACGTGATTTGCGGGCTGTTACGTGTGCGCCGACGAGGAGGTGTTGCAACCACGGCTAGTCGGGCTCAGACGGCACTCGAATACCTCGGTTATAAAAAAAAAAAAAAAATACAGCCGACTACGGTTTAACCAATTACAGAGAGGAACGTAGCGGCGGATGCCAACCAACCATAGAATGCATGTAATATCAAGAATAATCTTATTATTAATGCCTACAAATAAGTATATATTAAATAAGTTGGTATTTATTAAATGAACTCCTCTTTTAGCACGAGGATGACAGCGGTGGTATCCAACCATCCCGCTGCGTAATGTTCAATCTTTTGTATTCAATCACAAATGTATCGGACGACCTGAACAACCAGTACGATGATCCCATCAATGTAGCATCATCAAACTCCCGGTATAATTCAAAAGGCCGGTACCCACTAAGGGCCTATCTCAAAGGGTCTCTTCTGATAATTTTGCTTGTACGGGGATCCGAATATGAGATCTTGATATCATAAAACTACATGAACATGAAATTTGGACCATTCGACTCTCGTCCTCGGTGGTAGTATTCATGAAATGGACCTAGCCATGTTTAATCAAGTTATTATATAGAGTAAATATAATTTTGTTTTAATCATTTTTAAGTAATACCCCCTATCATCTTAGAAATGGATCAACTCAATTATACCGTTGTGCGTGTTTTCTTGTTTGGCTTCTTCCAGACGGCCTCTCGGAACATTGAAAGGCCAACAACCTTAAACAATATTTTAGCCTCTGCAAAACCTCAAGAGTTCACCTTTAATCTAAACGGGCTACAAACACCAAAGTGAATTAGCTGGGGTGATAAGATATCTCTTTCCCTTAAATAAGATCTCGGGTTCGAGTCTTGTGAATGGAGAAAATTCACCTTGTGATAGTTTTACTTCCTAGTGAGCATTCCTAACTTGGGCTAAATTAGTCAGGACCCATTGAATTTCTGGATACTAGAGATGTTTGGCAAAGGGGTCATATCCCCATTGTCTGAAATGTCCTGATGTGGAAGAGGACTTGGAGCATATCCTACGAGATTGTTCTCGAGCCCCGTGCATTTTGGGCTAACATCGAATACCCATCATCAAAATAGGCAACTTTCAAGCTGCCAATACATGAACGAATGCGATATAACTTTGCAACTTGTGAAAAGCACTCCATAGGAATACCTGGAAGATTATTTTCCATGTAGTCTTATGGCTAATATGGAAACAACTAAACTCCAAGGTCTTTGAAGAGATGATCTCCTCGAGAGACCTTCATAGAAGGTGTCTAGAGGGAGCTGCTGAGTTCTGTACAGCTTTGCCCAATCATAAGCTGCCAAGGAAAGCCCACGATCAACATCGGGTGGTCTCGGACTCGGCCTAGGGAGGGACGGTTCAAGCTCAATATGGATGGATCAGCCTCGAGAAATCCACGGAAAGCAGGAACGGGTGGAGTAATCAATCTGTGATTCGAATGGAAAATGGGTGAAAGGATCAGGAGTTACCCGAGTCACACGAACAATTTGATTGCGCAACTATGGGGAGTCGGGGGAGGCCTTTTATTAGCAGAAGATATTGACATTCGTTTCTCAAATCTGGAATTAGATGCAAAAGTTGTTTAGGAGATGATTTTGGGATCTATTCCAACACATAATATGCTAATGCCCCTTATACTTGATTGTAGGTCACTTGCATTCTCCTTTCAAGACTTTCAGGCAAGGCACATCATGAGGCAGGCGAACGGAGTGGCTGATCGACTAGCCAAGGACGCAGGGACAGTGCCGATTTTTGTTTCATCGAATGACGCTATTGTGCTCGATGACCCGCCTTCAGGGCTCATTTCTGTCCTATTTGTGGACGCCACTGGGGTGTTCCATTCCACAGTGGTTTGTACTGACTCTAGGTCAGAAGAATGTGGTTGGTGATTAACAAAATTAACCATCAAATAAAAAAAAAAAAAAGAAAAAGAAAAAGATTGACACTAACCAAAACTGAAACATCACTTCTTTTTATATTTTTTTAAAACTATTCATTTTCAAAACTCTTTTTAATAATGTATCAACGATCATTAGTCAAATTCACCGGTCGATCGTGAATAAACCTGACAATACATGTCGTGTCGTGTCTAAACCGGTTCGTGTTGAAAGTGGCTCAACCCTTATACAATCCGATTGATAAATGGGGTCAAAAACTTCAAATACAAATGCAACCTTTTTAAAATCCGGTTGACAAGACACGACGCGTATAACACGTATAACTAAATGTGCATGGTACAATTGTAATTTTATCTTAATATGTTAGATTTAACACATAAATATATAATTAAGCAATTTTAATCATGCCATATTGTACGTTTTGTGAGCTCAATCCAATTTAATCCGTTTATGTAAATGAGTTGCACGGGTCAACCCGTTTAGGTTCAACCCGAACCCGTCTAATTTCATGTCATGTCGTGTCACTGTACTCTTGTTCCATCCCCCGCGAGTCGGAACATTAGTCACAGCTCGATATCGTTGCTGTCACAGAGCCTAGCAATGCAAGAGGTGTTTCAGGACCAAGAACGTACCAGCACAAGAAGGCAGTCTGGAAATTAAGCTCCCAAGGAAAGAAAGTACTGTGCACAAATATTAAGTCAAAAAAGGATAATCTCGACATCCCCTTTCCAGCAGATTTACATTTCAAAAGGCCCAGGAATATCTAAAGAAGGTCCTCACTGTACAATAATAACTAGGTTCCAATAGCAAAACTCCGAGTTTGAGCACCGGAAATTCTCGAATTCCCTGTCCAGCAACTGCCTCCAGATAACTAATCAACGACAGCAACAAATCAAAAGAGGAAAAGGCAAAGAGGGCATCCACTTCAAGTAGAGAAAGCAATTCGAGTTAGACTGTACTCCTGAATCTGTTCCCTTGAATCCCAGACACCATCAGTTCCTGTCAGTGACCTCAGCTGGCATGTTCAGATCGAAAAACCGAGTCTCCTTCCTAGCTCGCTTCCTCGAAGAGCATCCGCTATCATCTGCATTCCCAAAACCTGAAAGATCTGTTAGGATCCACTAGCGCTCCTTGAAATTGCAGATTTCAACATGACAAGAATCCACTCTCCAAATATAATCATGCATCCGGCACACGAGTATACACACACACACACACACACACACCTACATAGTATGTGTACATATTTGCACATAAACGAGATCCTAGACCAGGCTCTGCTTGTCTCAAGTAATTGGTTTTCCAGATAAGACGTTTATGCATGTTCACAATGAACAATTCCGCATAAAGAAAATCAATTGTGCAAAACAAACATAAAGTTGGTCATTTAAACTTAGAACATCCGTTAAATATGAGGATATGTTTATTTATGCTTAGCTAATATCTGCACAGGGCAATTACTGAACAGCAAAATGGCCCCTATTAGCTGATTACAACAATATTTATCAGAGGATAAAAGAGTGGGTGCACCAAAAGAAAGAAAAAGCTTCTCCCTCAGCATGTAAATCGTAAGTTCAGGAGTCTCTCGTTGGGGCACTTTCTTCCGATTAGAACTAAGAAGCAACGCGGGATATGTCAAATATGTTATCAAGAGAGAAGTACCAGACCATGAAAAAGATGGGGATAAAAGTGCAATTTATCAGATAAACCACGTATATGTAAATTAATGAAAAGTAAATATTGCAGCTGTAACACAAACACAACCAAAAATTAGGGAAAACTGACTTCCATGATGCTGGACCAACTTCAAGATAAGACTGAAGTTTCAGATTGCTCAAAATTATAGGATTTGACGAAAGACTACGAAAGATTTCAACACCATAATTAAAAAAAAAAAAGATTTCAACTCCACTTATACAACCCACTCAATTATTTTATTTAAGACAAAAGTTGCCATCATGCACCAAAAAAAGGTTGGTGTGATTCAGAGATTCTCCAGAGGCTAAACGCATCCCTTCGATTATAGAAAAATTCATTTTTTCATAAAAAAGAGAGATAAGTACAGTTTTCGTTAGGTAAGAGGAAAGCCCATGGAGCAATTAAAGGAAATGTAAGAAACAGAAAACACTAAAATAATATAATCATTTCCCAAAATCTGACAAGATTGATGGGCCATATGATAAGACGGAATGATGAGTTGAAGGAATGAAATATGATGGAGGTTATAAGCATTTAAGTGCACTAAACATATACACTGATGAGATTAAGGAATAAGTATTTGCTGGAAACTTTACCAGCTTTGCTGAAGTCAGATGTTAAGAACTTGTCAGAGTCATCCGCTTGTGTATTCAAAGAAGCAGCAAGTTCTGAAGCTCGTTCGATACCCTTGGAATGATAAGGAGCTATATTGTGGGTACCAAGATGGAGAGAACCCAGCAAGTCATTTTCAATGCATTCATACCTGCACACATCATTAAACAATTAGGAATTCCCAGTATTCTATTAAACTTCAAACAGCTAGTTGACAGCAACTTACATTTTCTTGCAAAGTGAATCAGTTATAACAGAAAGATTGATGACTTGCATCCGTATCTCCATAACTTTTTTCTCATCATATTGGTCAAAAGGCTCCTCTAAAAATTTGGAGAGTCTCTCAACATTGCTCTCAAGCTGTTGCTGCTGGTCCTCAAACAAATGTTGTTTTAGTTCTCTTTCCTCATCTGTCATTTCATCCTTGAAAAGCTCCTCCCCAAACATATAAAATGCAAATGGGTATGAATACAAAAGTACCCTCCTCGACCTAAAAAGTCTGTACAATCCATTCGTTACCCAACTGAAATCTCTGAGAGTCGATTCCTTCTCTTCTGAAATTGACACCTTCTCCTGTATAGTTTCCCTCAATTTATTTTCAAGCTTAAAGGAGTCTAAATGAGCCTTATAACGGTTGTGATAATGCATGTATCGATAGAGATCACGTTTAGCACGCTCAGCCTTCTGCTCCTGGTCTTCTTTGTAGCGACCGCAACTGTGACCAGCGATACTAGACCAAGTGTGGTCACGTCCCGTCGCTCCGCCACACAGCCAACTGCATCAAGAAGTGAGAAAAGTAAAATATTTTCAATTATCTTTCCTCTAGAGGAGAACAATTTCAGCAAAAAATATCGAAAAGCGATAATAGCATTGGTTTAGCCCAAATTTGAAAATAAATCCATTGCACAATTCCAAAAGCATTATAAAATAAATTGACCAAATGACGAAGGTTCTCTTGGAACCAAATTGGCTTTTGATATAATTTAAACTGAAAATAATGCCACAGGATTTAACTCCCACAATTAGAAGAGAAAGCTAAAGAAAGATGATAGCATCTACAACTAGAACCAGAAAGATTTATTTGCTCATGGTATATTTTGTAGTGAACAGAGTAGTAGTAGTAGTACCAAAATGCTTGTCCACAAATGCAGCTCACTAGGTTGCAACCACCATTCTTTTCCACTGGCTTGTGACACTTTGGACAAGGCTTTGTATGAACAGTAATCCAGTTGACTGTTTCTGATTCATCCCGGCATTTCTTTGTCCAGAGATCCCACATCAAACATGAGCAAGGTGAATGTGCTTCTGACAAGCAACTGAAACAGAATTGTACCCCACAGGAACATTCTACCTCACAAAATTCATCTTCCTCAACACGTATAGCATTCCCACAGTGGGGAGTACTTGGGCACCATTTAACCATTTTATTATCCTCAATATAGGACTCAAGAAGGAACCTGTCAAATTTCTCAGCCAGATCAGGGTGCCTTCTACTGACAAGTGACCTGACAATAGATTCATCACAAATAGCATTGCATTTATGTGCCATGCACCGGATCCGCCTACTTTGCCCTTCATTGATCTTCACAACAAAATGCTCAGTCCAACCTACAGATATGTATGAATCAGACATATAATTAGAAAAGCACAGCACAATTTAAACAGCAAATAACTGGCTTCTGATTAGCAAAGATTTTTTTATGAATAACCACTGCAACAGATTTATGATAACTGTGGACTATCCACTAGTGTCCAATCATGCAACTGCGATCGATTGAATAAAGATATAACAAGACAACTGGAAATACTATACAGCTCTAATCACATTCCTTGCAGAGATAAAATTCCAGCAGAATAGAATTCAATCAATATCTTTAGAACACAAAGGAACACTAGGAGCAGATACAAGCAGGTAAGAATGCTTACATGTATTGCAAAAGCAATGACTACAGTCCATTCTCGTTGCCTCACTGCCAGAGACCTCTTCCATGCATATATCACACATTACAGTAGAAGAAGACGAAGCTGCAGAAAAATCTTTGCCTTGATCCTCAACCACAGGAACGCCCGCATCATTAAACAAACAAGGTTTCCCCTTCTCAACAAGAACTGCAAGCAACTTCTCAACATCCCACCTATGGTGAATAAGCAGAGTTCGGGCATGGTGTTCCCTAAGCGACAGCACATCCATCACTCTCTGCAAATCTTCTCTCTACAGGGGTGGTCAAAAGAAAACTTTCACACACACAAACAGCAAAAGCGTACAACTTGCAAGCCGCAGGCTTTATAGCAATTCATGGAGGCCGCATTACCTGTGCAGCCAAAAGTGACTCCTTCGTGATAACCTGAAAAGAAATACAGTGTCATCAGAAACACACCACAATTTGATACCGTGAATCTTGAAATCAAGTACTGAAGAATAAAAAGAGAAGCCCCAACACTGCATTGAACCAGAACATCTCTCTAAGGTCTCTCCGTTCCCAAAGCTAACGCATTTTCAATCTACTCACCCTAAAAACTGATTAAAAAAAAAAAATCTCCCCAATCCACTAACAGCAATTCCTGACGATCATAATCACCGCAAAACCAACGCAGTAAATTCTGGAGTTGACCTCTCATCGGGATCGCAGAAATGGAGATATTCGAGCGAAACAAGAAAATAACAAGCTTCAAGAATTCCAAGAAACACACGGAAACGGCTAATAGAATGAAGGGCAACCACAAATCCAGAAGCAATTCCCCGGGGGAAGTAGAACAAAAAAAAAATGATTATCGTGAAAACAAGAATCCTCAATACCCTAGTAGAGGGGCCTTTGGATGATGCCCAATTGTGGCCGGAATCCTCGTTCTCGAGTCCGTCGAGCGACTCAGGGTCGGAGCAGTAGCAGCCCTCGTCGCTGCTGAGGCAACTGTCCATGGCGATCGGGGAGCTTCCTTCGATTAACGATTGCTCGTGGCCGGGTCCCTGCATATCCCGCGCCAACGGGGATGCGATTCTCTGTAGAATTGAATCCACGAGTTGATGGATGATCGAGGGAGCGACAGAGTGGGGACAGCGAGAGGAGCCGGAGAAGAAGAAGGGGAGAGAGAGGGCGGGGATGTGAAAAAAAGTAGAGATTTTTGGGTGATCTGAGTGCCGGCGATGAGAGTGAGGCTTACGGACGAAGTATGAATAACGTATGAAGATGCAACTGACCAAGCGTAGAAATGGAAGAGTTTCCTCTCATTTTTTTTCCCCTAATTATTTATTAAATTATTCTTAATCGATTTTATTCTATGTACAAATTAGACATATAAATCTAAAAAGAATAGAAGAAATATGAATGTTAAATCCAGGATTTCTTAGTGTCAATTTAAGAATTGTACTAACTGCACCAGAACCATTAATCCCGAGAAAGTCTTCAATAGAACGGTCATACCACGTAACCGATACTGACTAGTATCCATCCAATTATGATATAACATGAAATTAATAAGCATATAATTATTATTATTATTAGATTCTAAAAAATCTTTAAAATATAAAAAATTTAAATAAATGGTGAACTCCTAATTGAAAAAACTATATAAATGGTAATAAAATATTAGAAACCTAATAAATAATAAAATATTAAAAACCTAATAAATAATGAATTATAATTAGACAAATTTATAAATGGTGAATGCTAATTGAATGGATGTAACACATTAATATCGTCTGCGTGATATAACCGCTACATTGAAGGCTTTCTCCATGGTCCCACGTTGATAATCAATTTTTTTTCAGTGTATAGAGTAGACAGATAAACCTAAAAGACAGAAGGAATAGAAGAAATTCTTAGATGATCTTACATCGCCACGTGACATGAGAAAATACCAATAAGATTATGACAAATGTGCAAATTTATAATCACCCAAGCAGTTGACATAATTTTCAATAATCAGACCAATTTAATTTATTCTTACTCACCATGAGGTAGGACCACCTGAGATTTTCTCTGGCAACAGGGAATAAATGACCTCTTGACCCCCAAGTAGACTATTATCCAGCTGTACTAATTTCTCTAATTTTATCTATCTTAATGCGAATAAATTACATCGATAGTACAAAAATATTTCTCATATTGAAATGACTTTTTTTTTAATTTATAATATCTCATACAGGTATGTTACTTCTATACAAACGCATAAATTTTAACTAAGCATGACATCTACGGTGAGTGTTATACAAGTACATGTCCTGATCTCACGTGTCCATGTAATAATTTTTTAAATAATGTAAAATACGTCAAAAATTTTAAAATCTTTAAAAGTATGTATAGATGATACACAAATTTTTTATTCAAAATTTTTAAAATTTAAGAAAATAGAAAATGATAAAGAATTTTAAGAATTATAAAATTCTATGAAAATTCAAACTCCAAACGAGATTAATGCAGTCAAATGCAGTCAACTGATCTGACTCGAACTGATTATCTTTTAAGCAAGACGGGGACGGAAGAAACTGGTGTTTTAACTCATTTGTCGATTAAAATAACATAAAAGAGACGTCAAAATTCGCAAATGACATTCATCTTTGTTTCCATTTTATATATATAAAAAACATTTATCAAAAAGACATTCATCTTTGTTTCAGGAGAAATGGAATAGAGGAACTTTATTAAGCACACCGTTGCTTGATTCCTTCATTTCGATGAAGGGGAAATAGAGCAATGAGTCTCCTCATCTGGTGGGAACCCAACACGGACGACAATGAGAAAGTTTTTAACGAAACAGTTATATCATGTAGGTTGATGGGTATGGGTCGTGAGCTCACATTTCAGCCAAAGGTCAGCCTGCTGAGGCCCAAGAAAAAGCTCATTATACGTTGCAATGCCCATACCTGGCGGCTTGCTCATATCGGGGGAGTTAGCTCGTACCTCTGAGGCTGCCCATACCTTTGAGATTACATGTCCCGTGATTTGTGCTTAATTTGTGACTAATTTATGCCATTTTCTCTCCTGTATATAAGAGTTTCATGTACTCACAAGAAATTATACAGAAAAATTACCCTTACTTCACTCGTTCACTATCTTTCCTATATTACGAATACCAACATAGGTAATATTGACATTACATATCTGTCTAATTAAAATTTGACATGTAATTAAAATTTATATAATTATAATTATTAAATTTTAAAACATTTTTTAAAAAATATATGAAAAATAAATTATCAACCCTAATTAAAAAATATAAATAATAAAAATTACTAAAAAACATAATAAAATAATAAATTTAATTAAATAAATATATAAATAATAAATTTTAATTGAACACATAAATTATGACCACTTTCTGGTGGACAGGAGCCTCCCCGACCACACAATCAATCAATGCCCCCGCCACCAGCCCTCCTATTTGAGTACAGTCTACTCCTGCTCATCCTCCCCTTCCTTGTTAGGAGGTGCCTTCATCCTCGTACCCGCCCAACAGATCAAGTGATGCGCCGCGAGGAGTACCGCATGCAATGGGAAGATCGTGGGCAAGGCGATCCCCGGCAACGACTTCTCCCTTACGGGAAGCTCACCATTGCCCGTGCTGGTACACGCATCATTGCTTTCTCCAGCTCCTGGATCTCTAACGGAGTAACGCTCACGGGTCTGTCCTGCTTCAGCCCCATCACGGGCGGAGGCGGAGGCGGAGGGCAAAGAGCGACACTCCAATCCTAACGGGTTATACTTGGTAACTTGGTATCGGTACTCTTTGGAATCGGAATCAAGCAGAACTAGAAATGGGATGAAAAATTTAATAAATCGGAATTGAACTTCTTTTGTTATTTAAATCTTTTTATTATTCAGAAAATTTATCATTTAATTCTTAATAAGGGTTCAACATTATTTTGTCACGTCGACATTTACCTATACATTTTCAAACTGGACTATTGTGGCAAATATTACCATTTCTTGGAGTCTATTCCCTTATGGCATGTTTGGTTCATAGGAATAGGATAGGGAATAGAATAATATTCCAATGAACCAAACAAGGTTCAGTTATTTCCATTCAGAATAGGAAGGGAATAGGGGGTTTTACTATTGCTTATAAAATGATAAGGAATAGAATAGTTTATCCGAAATATGGGCAAAATGTTGAAAATGCCACCATTCGTTTTTGAATTTGCAAAAACTGCCACCTCCCTCTTGCCCCACCCATAGCCGGAACTCGTCAGCTCTCCACCACCGGCAATGACCTCCCCGAGCCTCCACCATCGTCAACGACTTCCCCACCCCTCCGCCGAGCCATCCCAAGCCTCCCCGTGTCTTCTCGAACCAACTCGACCCCCTCAAGCCACGTCTCCCCGAGCCTCCGCGAGGCCATTTGACCCACGGGTTCGATTCTTGAGCTCGATAAAGCCCTTTCGTGGGGTCTTGAGCCCCGATGGCTCAAGCCCGGGGCTCGGGGAGGTCGAACCAGTAGAGAGAGAAACATGGGAAAGGTCAGGGAGAAGTGAGTGGACCGGGGTGCACTCGACGCTCTGTTCATGATCGGGAATGAAAGAGACGATGAACAGTGCCACCGTGCACTGTTCACTTTAAAAAAACTTAAAAAATTTTTGTAAAATTTAAGCTTTCCAAATAATATAAATAAAAAATAATTTACTGGAGCATTTTTGTCTTTTCGTCTTTAAATATCTTATTCCTAATCGCTCTATTCTCTCCAACCAAACAATACATTTTTATTCCTCATTTAACTTTATTCCCCACCCTATTCCTTATCCCTATCCATTCTATTCTCTATCTATTTTATTCCAGCAAACCAAGCGTACCATTAAGCTCGGGAAAACGAATGAAATTTTATAATTAAGAAACGTTTAGAAAAGGAATCGTCTACTCTCATTCCCATTCCCTGCGCATTTCTCAACCAATCAAACACGCTTTAAGGTCCTTGAAGTCACTCCGCATACAATTCTTCCTCCTTGACTTCCCGTATCCTGACTTAAATGAAATTTCATGATCGCATAACAAACGTCATTTCTGGTTTTGTACTGTTCCTAAACCGACCTCGCTGGATAAGGTGAGCCACTCACTGTAAAGGAACCACGGCTGAGGTTCAAGGCCAGAAGGTCCCGATGAGAAGACCGAACCGCAGGTTAGCATCTCCTGCCTTCCTTTCCATCCCCGTTCTTCGATTCAGTCCTATGGTTCGACAAAAACCTTGCTGTCCTCAGTTGATACTATGAAACATCTCAAATGCAGAAGAACCCGAAATTGAATCTCCTATCATCATCAAATCATAATCACAGCAAACCAAGATGAAGGGAGAAAGTGTAAGCCGTCCCTAATGGTTCAGTCCATCAACATTGATTCGAAAAAGATAGTCTTCACCCTCCAGTTCTTCATGAAATAGGCTAACTGATGGTATCTCTATCTTCTCCCTAAGCCCACCACTCCCCGACGATCTCCTTCCCTGTAAATGAAACAGTATAAACATCAATTAGGTCAAAAATTTCTGTAAGGAATATTTGATTTGATAGTGAAATTAGATCTAAAGTCTTCTGTGCAGGAGTGACCTTCTTCAAGACATAGACAAAATAGTGGAACGCATCTCCAAATGTGCTCCATTCAACCGACCAGGTAAACTCTTGAGCATCAAAGAATCGGCGCCTGAAATGGGGCTGAAGTAGAATGATGCAGTAAGTTAACAGCGAGATAGCCTGTGTAAGTATTTTGGGGAAAGCATTGTCCGACTTGCTTCCATTACCTGTCCAAAAGAGACTGAAATGAAAATCCCATCAGGTTTCAGGACCCTGTGGACTTGCTGAAGCATCATCATGACTTTTGAGGCTGTGACAGGGTTAGGGTTCCATGGATCCCCGCTGTCCACGAATAACACATCCTTCAGCCCAAACAAAAAAGAAATAGAATTGCAGTTGTGAGAAGTCAATAGTTGACTATAAATCATTCGCAGTTGCAGCCGAACAAAATTGAAGTGCAAAGAATCTTCATGATGGTATACACATTTACCATAGTTCCTTTCTCAATAACAACATCGAAAAGCTCATTGGTAAAGGGCAGGTCTAGCATGTCAGCTTCCAGCACTTTTATTTCTGATGATCAAAGCAACAGAACAGAACCATAAACAATTTTGCAATTCAAACCGACAATCTCTCTATGTATTTCAAGTCAAATTATAAGAATAATGATGATGATTCTTCCCAAGACCCAGAATCTTTTACTTCGGAAGCCATTTTAAAACCACAAGTGGTCATGGAATACATTTCAGTTTTCTATATTCACTTACCAGAAGGAGAAAAGTAGGGTTACATTCCTTTCTATAAAATGATCTATTAGAGACTCATCAAATTAAGAAGAGCAATTGCCCACATACTTCCCACCCTCTAGATTGAAAAACCGACCAAGTATCTTCTATTTTTCCATTAAACCAAGAAGGAAATCCAAATTCCTCTTTTATCACGAAAAGTATTTTAGCCAGACTTACAGTCAACAAATAAAGAGAGCGCAACCAAAAGAAAGGGAATGTTATGATGTTTATTTGTTTGAGCTAGTTGGTCGACTTTGCATGCTGAATCATAAGGACTTAATCAAAAATAAATCTAATCGCACCTGTATATCCCTTTGAAAGCAGCCGTTTCTGCATTTTTTCCACTGCAACTGCCGATAGATCAATGCAGGTTATATCTGATATTCCATCTCTGTATAAATCTTCAGATAACTGCGAGTTCCCACACCCAAGCTCCAACACCTTCTTCATGAAGTATTTTCAGCGAATTTAGACAAGAATCACAGAAAATCTCTCCAAGAAAGTGATCAACAAGCATAAGTATGATGCGGAAGTCAACTCAATGAAACTTCTGTAAGAACAAGTAGTAAATTCTGACTTCACCCCAATCCCTAAGCCGGTCAATATCATCTTACCATGCCATAACCGTCCTGTAAATCCTACAAATACCACACAACCCCTCAGGAAGGCCTGAAATTCCTCGAGTATATTCCTAGTTTCAGAGAGAAACTGCTACCCCATATTCAAAATAACAAAATAAGCAAGCAACCACACGAGGATACGTGACACCAATTGAATCTCAATACGGAGAAAAACATAAATTACCCTGAAACAGAAACACACAGCACATGAACCCCAACAAAATCTAGCAGAAATTCGACAAAAAACATTAAAAACAGCCCACCTTACAATTGGGTTTAACATGTTGCTGTATGAGATGACGAAATTGGGAGTAATCTTTGAACCACTCGTAATGCTCTTCACTGGAAAATCTCTCATCCCTACAACAAAATCAGACATCATTTGAAGGTGGCATTTTTACAGACAGATCTCTGATTACATGCCACAGCAAACTGATAAGGATCGTGTCACTCATACCAGTAGCGTGGATTAAGGTAATCCAAGGCCGTGGAGGGGCCGAGGTCTCTCGTTTCCCTCCCGTTCTGCTCTTTCTCCGTCTCCATCTTAGTCCCGCCTTCGTGGCAAGCTTCGTCTCAGCTCCGAGCTCCTAAGTCCTACCGGGAGAAAAACCCCTCGAGGGCGCTCGAAACAATCCCGTGAGAGCACCTTGGAGCACTCCTGGCCCCGGCCCGGCCGTCAATTCTAAACCGGAATAAAAAACCGGTTTCGGTATTACCAGTTCCAAATCGGAATTGAAAAGTGGCATTTTTTTTTTAAAAAATATCAATTAATTTATATAACTCATTTTTAAAATTCAATTTCATTATCATTTATTATAATTTCTAATAACATTATATATATTATTTTTTTCTTGAATTTACCAAACGGACCGGTTACAAATTGGAATTGGACAATTTGGAACAGATTGGAGCTGGTTCTAAGCCGGAATCAGATAGCTTCAGACCATCCTAAGGCGGTGTTTGGTTTGAGTAAAGTCCGATTACAATCTTCCTACCAAAAAAAAAAAAGTTCAATTACAAGAGAAAGTAAGATTAAGTCTACACGAAATGTGGATTGTAATAAATGATTATTATGTTTAATAAGTGTTTCAAATTATTGAAAATGTTGTTAGAAATATAATATTTTAATATTTGATGTGATGAAAAATAAATGCAAATGGACAAATATACCCTTCTCTCTTCTCTTACAATTTAACCAATAGGACATTTTGTTCCCCATGGACGCCCCACCTCCCTTCCTTCCTCAACTGAGCCGCCACCGCCTCCGTCCATGGAACTGATTCCAGACTTCCTATTTGCATGATCCTCGATCCAGGAAGACAATTTATGGGTTCAAGTTGTAATCTGTGGCCCTTATTTTTGTATTAATTGACACAAATTAGCTCTTCCAACTCAAACATGAAAGAACAAACATGCATTGTATAAGATTCTACCCAAATCTGTAGGTCATGTGAAATTAAAGAAGGTGTTTACTGCTTCTGAAGCTGAAATCGTTGCCACTCGCCACGCCAGTGATGCAATTTACCACAGTGACGGTTTTTCCGAGCGCATCTTCTCCTTGCTATACTCTATTCTTCCCCAACTTTTTCCCCATTTTGAAACTTCTGCTCCCCATCGTTATTGCAACCGTCCCGTGGCCGTCACGGATGAAGAAAACTGCAGAGAAATCGGGGCAGCGAAAGAAAGGTTGAGAAGAGAATCAAACCTGTACGCAGTGATGAAGAGAGCATGGAATTGAACCATGGCCAGGACCAGCTTTGAGGGCCACAAACTGGTTTTCAAACTAAATTGCTCCAACCTCTCCCAGCTGCCAAACCGATTTAAAGTAATTCAATTTTTCCGTCGTAAACTAGTTGTAGTTTGGACTTAGTATCAGTGACGAATTTAGATAGTGCACTAGAGAACATGCATGAAATATTATATAATTTTTTTATTTTATCTATTTTTATTCAATTATGTTATTTTATCCCTTAAATTTATCTTTCTATCTTGCCATCAAGCTTCACCCTCTTGGATAAATTTTCTGAATTCATTCTTACTTAGTGTATCGAACCAAATTTGATCCGGTTATTTTGACTCGGTTAAATTCAAACCAATTCTTGCACACTCCTATTGAATTTCCAAGACCATAGAATTTGCACGATTCGTGTTCGAGTTTCTACAGTGAATTACCAGTAAATTCCGAATTAGACCGAGTTAAATAGTTGAAAACGACGCTGGTAGACTCGGCTAGTCTTCTGCTTTCCGGCGGTTGACTGACTCAAACCAAGCCTTGGAGCTGAAGCTTCTTCGTCTCCGCCACAGAAATACCCCGACGACGGTCTGTTAATGTTTGCGCGTAGATCGGTAAAAAGGATGGACACGCGTCACTTGCCCAGTGTGTGTTTCATCGAGAGATGCCCAATTGCTTTGCTTCCCGCCATCTCCAAATTCTCAATCTTCTCCAATAATTGCGTGCAAGCTTCCCCAGCAAATCTATTGAAGCCCGGCATCCCATTCCCTGGTCATTAACGGTTTCACTTCTCTTCAAAGCTCCCCCAATTCCTCCGCGACATCCCCTCTTTCAATTCAACCTCTCCCACATTTCAGCTCAAGACTCTTCGTCTTCGGATACATACCCATCCCGCATTCAGGTTGTCGATCGTCGGCTAGATACGTGCCATGGGGAATGGTAACAGCAGAAGCCTCGCGGAGGCTGCAAAATTGAAGTACAACTCCAAGGAGCTTACCTCGTACGAGGCTGCCTGTCTCGAAGACATGGATCTCCGGTCCTTTGATGCTGACCTACACGCTCGGACAAGCCATGTCATCAGCAGCCTTGCTGAGGGGGTTGAGGTCCAGGCCCTCTCGTTCGACTCCTTCAAGGAGGTGACTGGCTGCCTTCTCGACATGAACCAGCAGGTGAGTTCGGTGGTATTGGATAGGAAGTTTTATCACCACCTATAAGTTGAGGCTTTCAGGTGGATGTGGGGCTATCTCTTACAGGTTCCAGGAAATTTTTCGGTCTCTTTGCTTTGATCTCGTTGTGGATTACTAACGAGGGTTGGTTTTGCTGCTTCAGGTGGTGAAGGTATTCTTGGAGTGCAAGAAAGACATATGGAAGAGCCAGGAGCTGTTCAATCTTGTCGAGGACTACCTCGAGAACAGCCTACAGACGCTCGACTTCTGTTCCGCACTGGACAAGTGCTTGAAGCGGGCTCGGGATGCCCAGCTGCTGATCCACGTCGCGCTGCAGCGCTTTGAAGAAGATGATGGGAGCGAAGGTGGGCAGAACCCAGGCGGCAGATACGTGAGGACCCTTGAGGAATTAGGGACCTTCAAGGCCGCCGGCGACCCTTTCACTGATGAGTTCTTCGAGATTTTTCAGTCCGTTTACATGCAGCAGGTCCTGATGCTCCACAAATTGCAGATTCGGAGGAAAAAGTTCGACAAGAAGCTCAGGTAATTAATTAACACACAGATATCAGTTAGATATCATCTGAACTTTATATTATGCGATATTAGTATAATTTATTATTTATTACTGAATAAAAGTGATCTTCTTTAAATACAGATACATCCGGGCATGGAGGAAGGTCTCTAGCATGATATTCATGGTGACATTTACTGCACTCCTGATATGCTCCGTGGTGGTGGCGGCGGTGGCTGCTCCCACAGTGGCAGCGGCCGTCGCTGCGGCTGTCCCTGCTGGGTCAATGGGGAAGCTGGTCGACCAACTCTGGAAGAAGTACGAGAACACAGTTAAGGGCCAGAAAGAGGTTGTGGCGTCGATGCAAGCCGGCACTAAGTTGGCGATCAAGGACCTGGAATGCATAAGGGCTCTGATCGACCGCCTGGAGGTCGAGATTGGGTATCTGATGAAGACTGCCGAGCTTGCCACACAAGGGGATCGGGAGGAAGGAGAAGGAGTTGTGATGCTGATGGTGGAAGACGCGAGGAAGAAGCTGAGCGTGTTCGGGAAGAAGGTGGAAGAGCTGCGGGTGCAGGCAGATATGTGTGGTCGGGATGTAAGGCAGGCAAGGACCGTGGTCCTGCAGAGGATGATAAGGGACCCCACAAGATGAATTGTGTTAGATTCGTTCGACGTCGAATATTTCTGATGAGAACTTTCATGAGACATTCGACTTTCAGCAATTCGGTTTCCATGTTAGGACATCTATTTTCATCAGCCATTCGCTTGTTGAATATTCGTTTTATTCGTTTGTCTTCTGGATATGATACTGTGCCAAGGCCGCATGGATTCCTAGAACCCACCATGCCTGGCAGCAGCCTGGATCCAAGGTCGGGCTTTGTTATCCGAGATCTGTCAGTCAGCTCCATACTGCAGAATGTTGTTTCAATCACATTGTCAAGGAGGACATTGGAGGCTTTATGCCGTTATGGAAGCTCGTGCATAAGACAAACCTGTCAAGATCTTCGAGGATCGATTCCAATTCTGAAACTAAGAAAAAATTGTGCAATCAGCTCCTCACGAACCTAATTCAATGCAAACCGTGACGGGTACCGGTGAGCAAAATGTGAGTAGATGAAGACAGTCTACGAAATCAACTTTACTTGGAGCTGGACGAGGAATCCTCTTGTACATAGTTGTCTATGTCGAACTTCGCATTTATAGCCTGTGAGTAGAAATATATTCGGAACCACAGAAGCCATAGACCGACATTAACTTACCCACCATTGGTTGCACTTGTGAATAGAGCAAAGAAATCAGTATAGTAGACGGCCTGACAACTGGTAGCACAGATTAAAAGACAAGAGGATTCTGCTAGAGCTGGCCCAGTCCGATAATCCTCTGGACCGTGCCCGTGCCAAATAAGCTTGTTATGTTACTGCTGTGGTGGTTCGGCCTAGTAAGGCTCGGGCAGAGCATGGTTTCATCACACTGGACCGACGCCATCCAAAATCGTTGCCTTAATTCTGGGCCAGAACAAGATTTTTGTACTGACAAAATATACTATCTTTATTTTCTCCATAAATATTTCATACAAAAGAATTATTGGATGCGACCGCTCTTCCCCATTATTACACAGGTAATTCGACATTTCACGGCTTGGTGGTCAGAGAGCATTCCGGAGGCAGGCCCTGCGGGAACCTCTTCGTGTCTTTGCAGTAGTCATAGATCATGTACCTGCCCTGTACGGCCTCCATCCTCGTCTGGCCTGCGCCGTCGAGCTTCTGGGTCAGCCACGGTGCGGCAGTGGCGTTTGAGCCGCCAGCACAGGACGAGGCCCCGTTGAGCCAGATGCAGGCGTTCTTGGAGTTGAAGCTCCTGAAGGAGGCGGTGAAGGGGGCCTGCGTCCAGTCGGTCTTCACGAGCCCACCTCTCGTGGCCCAGTCATCGGCGTTCCATATGCTCGAGTACACTCTCATCGGCTGGCTCTTCGGGTACGGGACCCCGGCCCCTTCCAGGTTCTTGAACTCCCTTATCGGTACCCCATCGACATATATACTATTACACGAATAAGAGGATACAACGTCAATAATGCTGGGTTTCTCGATAATAATGGGCACCATCACGTGTAAAATATTAGACTTTAAAGTAGGTATGCGATTAACTTCTTTTAGGTCCGGTAGAACTTTTACATGATATCAAAGTTGATTATCACATGGGTTCACATCTCGTCAAACTTGGGCAAGAAACTTGTGCCATTTAAAAGCTCGAGACTAGGAATACCAGGTCATGACATGAAGAAAAATGTTGTCCGGCTTGTGGTTAGTGAATCGAGTACGAAACGGAGCCCGATTCACATAAAGTTTTAGCTCGTAGAGAAGAAATATGTACTGTTTGAGGTCAGTTATTAACGATGGATTTTAAAAACACGTGACAAGTGTAAACCACGTTACCACAAGAGCAGTTGTTCATGATTAAATCTCATATTGAATTTAACTGTGTATCGTCAGTTATAACTTTACACTTTTAAGTTGACTCAAACTCAACCTCTTATACATCTGACCAAACTTTTATGGTATTTAGCCGGGGCTTGATCGAAAAATGTCATTCATCTTCCTTATACTATGCGTAAGATCCAGCCGTAGTAAATATTAAATGGAACCGGACACTTACACAACGTGCGATGGATTCCAGAGAACGGAGTACGTGTGGAAGTCGACGGTAGGGTCGAACCACAGATAGAACTGCTGCTCCCTGTTGCCTTGCCCTCCCGCGAAGATGTTCGTGTGGAGAACGTAGGGATCGCCGCTCAAGTTCCCCAAGAACTCGAAGTCTATCTCGTCCCAGGACGAGCCTTGCGAGCGTAACTGCATGTAGTTAGCCGGCACTATTAAGTAATAAATAATAAAATATATCGTTATCAGAGCGTAGATTCGAGGTATGTACTGTGCACGACACTTATTTTCTACTTAATCTGTATTAGTACTAGTTGTAAACTCACGTAGTAGGCAACCACGGTGCCGGCAGAGTTGCCCGGGACAAGCTTGATCTGCATATCGAACTTGCCGTATAGGTACTCGTTCTTGGACTGGAATCCAGACCCGGAGGCCTGGTCGAGCGATAGGGTAAGAAGCTGGCCACTGTTCAGTATCTTCCCACGGCCGTCTCCCCATGTGATATCGACCTCCCGGGTGAAGTTGCCAGCATCCACAGCTGCCGTGGAGCTCAATAGAATAGCGATCGCCAGGACTAAGACAAGCATTTCTATTAGTGTACGGGAAATTAGTGGTGGAGAAACAAACGCAGTACTGATGGAAGAAGGCAATCGAAGAATGACAAAGCTAGCTGGAGAATGGTCTTGCGGGAATTTCCAAGGAATGAGTCGAGGATTCCTGGGTATTTTATAGAAGGACAAAACCGCGTAAACAAGGACACAAGGGGAATGCACCAGTGATGTGATTTCGGGGTTTGTTCCGTGGAAGTCTCTACCGCTCAACAGTAATAAAGATTAAGTGCAACATTCGACCACGTCGTTCACTGTCTCATTCATAAAAAAAACGTTAACGAAAGGGTTTGGTTATCAAACAGTCAATTTTTGTGTCTTTTTCCATTGCAAGGAAGACTTGTATATCTAAACTGAGATATGTAAGAAAAATGAGAATAGGAAAGTACAGTAAATTTAATATACAAGAATTGAATCTAAAATCTTTGAATTTACTAGACCGGCATCCTTTCTCTGAAAAAGTTTGATGTTTGATTGAGGTGTGGAGGTAGGAGACGACAGCTGGACAGCATAAAAGCAAAATGACTGATTAATATACCCTTTTACACTTCAATGTGTGGCTCAGTTATGATGGCCTGAGACATTTAGAATTCAGAGTGGATGCTTTTTAGATGCTTCCGAGGTTGCATAGTTTAATTGCGCACACTGTGTTTAAGTCAACTCGTGCACTATCTGGGGACTTCCAGAATTCCTGTGGATCACAATGCTTTTCCCCTCGATTTCCTCCATTGGAGAGACTACATGGGTGTGTAACTTCTTGATAGACCTATGATCGTGGGCAGAACGCGATAATTAATAAGATCGCGTGAAATTAGTCAATGTGTCATCGTGTAGTTCTACCTCGTTAAATAATCAACCACGTACGTATAAGTCGATGCTGACAAAAGGGATTTTGTGCACAGACAATTGTACTCCACTTAGAAGGCATGCGATCATTATTATATCATGACAGTCGATTTCATAGGAAAATCATGTGTCCTCTATGTACCACTTGCCTTAACCACTTGCTCTTAACAACTAATACGAGATAAGGATCCTCTTCTGTGCTAAGGCTTGCTAAGCACGAGGTACTTGACTACTTCGATAGAGAGGATACAATGGACCACATGACAAGCTTCCTCATTTACGCTTGATTTTTAGTTTAACTGTAAGTTCCATACTGAAATCTGATGAATCATAAATCTATATAATAACTTTTTTCGATACCATATAAAATTTTCTTTGAATATAATGAAAAAATTGATTCTATATGCGAGCAAGAACTAAATTTTTAGTTGTGAAACAAAAGTGCCATATAAACCATAGGTTTTTATTTGTCATAGTCATCAAAGCACATGAAAGATAGATAAAATTGATACAGTTGGCACTGCGTTGAACTAAAATTAGGAGATTCTGAATTCAATTCTTATCAGTGGGACTCCTCGTATCTCTTTATTTTCTTATTCATTCGATCTTCTTCTAAATTTACGTCTCTCTTTTTTATATTTTAAAAAAATTAATAGGACTACTAGGGGAGAAGGTCACCGAATCCCAATAACAGGATCCAACATGAAACTAAGTCGGTGACTCGTGCTACTGTTTTGAATCACAAAATGAGCCATTGACATGGGTGCTTTACAAGTTAGATCGAAATGCTTCTCCTGTCAGTCACATCATTTTCCTGACCTTCATATGCTTGGCGGAGGAAAATGTCTGTGGAGTCCGTAGAAGCTTTTGAAACTCATAATCAGCCCGTCGCCCATGTTTTATAATATTTTTTTCTATTTCTTATCTTTTAGGACATATTTCTATATGTTTTATGTATTTTTTTACTTTAGACTAGATAATGCTGAAAAGGAAATTATTTACTGGCCTTTGGTTGGTGGCGGGCAATAAAATTTTCTAGAATGATCGTGGGGGAGGTTTGGTGGTCGGCAGCTTTCGGTAGACTGCCCACTGGAAAAAAGGCACACGCGGCCGAGTGGCTCCGTATGATGACCAGAATGTTCGGGACACAGCAAGCCTCCAATTGGTGGTAACATCAGTGGTCGTGGTCCACTTACAATTAGTCAACCGATGCTGAGCTGGCCTTACTCACAGGCCAAGCAATGCACTTCAGACACTTGGCCCTTTCTTTCACAAATCCCAAAATCCAGCTCCTCCTGCTTTTCTTGGAAAGGCACCGGCAAAACAGGACTCCTTCAAAAGGGTCCCCTTGATTCAAAATCGGCTCAGGGGATGGGAGAGGCATCAACATCTGGAAGGACCATCGGGTTCCAAACTATTGTCCCGATTTCCGGCCCACTCCTCTAACCGGAGACGTGATTTCCTTGGATATCCAATGGGTGCATGAACTGTTCGTTCGGGTGAACATGTGCAGGATCCTCCCTAAGAGACAATCGCAAAGTATACTCTAGTATCTGTCCGGATCCTTAAAATAATATCCTCGCAAGTTTCCGGGCATTTCCGGCCTCCAGTGGAACCCTGCTGCCACATGCTAAACTCCTGATCTACCCTAGTCACAATATCAAGACCTGCTTCCTCAGTTGTGCTTGTTAATTTTGGAGTGAAGTCAAAGGAACAATCTTGAATTGAAAAGAGGCTTCAGTTGGTTTCATTAGTGACTCTCTAGTCACACTTGATCCATCAAATAAAGCGATTGGAAATTTGAAACTCTATCTTTTCTATGTCAGAGATAAATTATCATCCGTGTTCATGAGTACATTCAATGTCCGTAAAGACTCTTATCAGGATTCAGGTCCATGCGTTTTTTATCTCTTACTCTGCTCTAGCATAATCAATAATGCAGAAAGCTAAGTTTCTATCTTAATTCACTGCAACTAACAACGTGCCTTCGTAATTACCTTTAAGAAAGCAACTATCATAACCTATTAGAGGCTTGCAACCGCTTAATGTCCCACTCCCCTTACATGAAAGCATGTATACGATGCATCAAACCTAGGAAGCGAAACGAATGAAAATCTCTTAACCCTTAACCGTATGTAAACCTATTGTTGCATCCGCTAAGATCTCCATTGCCCATAGTGTAGCATCCTACTCTTTCTCCAAAGCCTTTTAAAATCTCTCTGGCGATAATCGTAGCTCTATAAACATTCATCTCAATCGGATGCACCTGCTACTTGTCACATTCTTCTCCCATAGTCTAATTACCAAAATGAACCAGGTAATTAACAATAGACACTAAAGTTTTGTAAAAAAAAAGAAAGAAAGAAAAAACCAACTTTGCTGGAAGTTTCACAAACCTCAATCACATGGGCAAGAACTCCTTGAATCCACTATAAGAAACTATTGCTTTACTGACAAAAGTACCTTTCAATAAGTTAGCATAAAAGGGAAAAAATTTTCCAAAGCTTCACAAGTATACCAAATTAGTTGAAATGGTTATTTTTGGAAAAAGTCTAGTCTGAGCATCTTACCCATAAACTTTAAGTAAAAATTTTACCTATGAAAAGACCGATAATCTTTAGAGAAGTAGTTTGTTGATAAATATACCAACTAATTTTAGGCAAATAATTTACCGATGAAAAAGACGTAATATAATGAACTGGCCATGTATATTTCTGTAATTTATCCCTGTTATACTGACGAACTCTAGGCAAACAGTTTGCGGATAAAAATCACTCTTCTCGGGGATGATCTCATCTACTACGCCAGTCATGCTGTAGTTACAGCATTAAAAAAAAAATGGGGTATATGTTGAAGTGTTTTGGTGGTACGCTCTCCGAGCTTCGGATCCATACCACATACCAGAGAAATACGACGTCGTTTAGGCTGGTTTGAAAATGTTACTACAAAATCAGCTGCACATCGGGTTTCCGACGAAGGGCACTGACGGCGGAGAAAGTCATCTGACGGATATAACTTACGGCATTGCTGATGTGAGGTCATGAACTAATTAAATTAAACTATTTTTACAGTTATTCTTTCACTTTTAAGATCTATTTTTTTCCTTTTATACTTTATTAAAAAATCCTAAAAATAACTGAATTTTATTGGCTCGTGACACCACGTTAGCACTGTTACGTAGTGTACCCGTTACACACAAGATTCTCTCCCGACGGTGGGGCTAAGGTGGAAGATGTTATGGGTATGTGAGGATTGAAAATTGAAGAAAAATGAAATTGAAATCTTCAAGTACTACCGATCGATAAGTTCAAATCCGGAACTATATTAGTTGACTCTAAAATATAAGACAAGTACAAGCATTTTGTATCATTGCCTGATAATATGATTGAAAAAAAAGTTATCGATGCATAACATTCTTCTACATATCGCACTCTGAAACTCACTCTAAACCTTTCTTTTGGACCCGATCTTTACAGTTTGTTTGGACTGAGATTTACGGAGCATTGTCGAGGGTATAATGCCGCTTCATTTTATCAAAATAAATACCTCAGTGAATATGATCATGGTTCGAATATATGCTAGTAGGTCAATAGTACATTGAGTGAACAACAGGATCATGTTCTTCCCTTCTGGTTTTGTCTCTCTCTCGAATATATCTATATATATATATATATATATATATATATATCTGCCTGTGTGTGATTTTGAAGTATTCCAGCTTGGAGTGAATTATGATATTACACGTGAAATCGACAGATCCAAGCTTTTGGACCCGTAGTGGGTGTCACACTGGAAGAAAGGCATCGGTGAATCTGATTCCTCCTATATGAATTCCAACTTAGCCATAATCTCTTATAATAAAGCAATCTATCTGTCTACGTAAGTAGGATCTTTGTGTCAGATCAAGCTTCTTTTAAGGCAAATTTACCTTTACTTTCTCGTTAAGCTGTTTCACATAAATAGTTATATTTCTCAAAGAATCTATTACGCGTGGAATAGCTATTTTAGCATTTGGATGGTAGACCGGAATAAATATTACAGATGCATCCGGAATAGATAAAGAATGTGTACTCATATTCTTCCCATAAGGAAAAACTATTACTTACTATCAACAAAATTAAATTACAAAACTACCCTTATCTATTGCTTACATTTTTCAACTTCTACTTCCATACACTTTGTAAAACATTTTTAATTTTTAAAAAATATTTTTATGCTCATTATAGTCATTTTTTAATTTTATATTCTCTTCTTCAATTCCCTCCAATCAAATAAAATCTCTCGTATCGGAATTTAATTTCTTTTTCCTACTTATTATTTTTCATGTTTATTCTATTCCCTATCATTTTTTTTTGGTGCAATTCTCTGAATGGAGTTTGAAACAAATATTACTTTCCCGTGCCTTTTTCTATTTACCGCGATTATTTTTCACCCCTTTATTTTAAATTAATTTTTGGAAATAATGCAATGCATAAATCCCTTCGAATGTGAAGGAATTGAATTATTTGGGATGTGGGACATGACCAAATATGCCATATGCCTGCTTTCCTAGTATAATTCCTATCTTGTGACGTTCATATTCTTATGCGTGTCAAACTTAATTGACAATATCCATCACCCACCAGTCCCCCAAGCATAAATCCTTTGTACTTGCTTCAGCATCAAGATAATGTAACCCTCCTCTCCTCGATAAAGTCTTCTACGGAACGGTCATACCACGTAAACTATGCTAATATGATATATCTGTCCAATCAGGATTCGCCATTTGTATAATTTTCCTTTTAGGGTTCCCAATTTATTAGAATTTTTGATATTTTTAAATATTTTTTAGATTTAATAACCATAACGATATAATTATGGATTATTTGTCAATTTTTGATTTGATTTGATTGATATACCACGTTAGCATCACCTACGTGATAGAACTGCTCCATAGAAAACTCTCTCTCCCTTTCCCGATCCTGTTATCTAGAACAACAATGAACACTGATTAATTCATATTCGAATCTGATCGATCCACCTAATACAGTCTTCTTTATGTCACAAGACCAGGAGAATCAAGATCAGTAAATCGATACCCCAGAACTGAAAGAGAAGAGCTAGCTTATTGACCATACATGCTAACTCGGTTTAGTAAAAGTTATTCATACCTAATAGCATGGAGGGGGTCATTCCCCAGCAGGATCAAACCGATGCTCGAGTTCGAGCTAGTTGAAAAGTTATGCTAAAAGGCCGAGCCATATAGTTTAGGAAGTTACGTAATCGAACTGACGGTTCGAATCGTGAACCTCTATATATGTTTTCTTGAATATTGGAGAATTTTGCCACTTGACCATTGTGTTAACCCTAATGAGGTTGAGTAGAATCTCAGACACAGGAGACGCGTAGAGCCCTTAAATTTAATTGCTAGGGAATCGATTCATGTCCATCTCTTTAGCATACAAGAAGCATAAGCTTCCCATATAAAATATTGTGACGAGTTGTCCATGGGAAAAACCCTAACCAAGCCAGCCAGCCAGCCAGCCAGCCGAACCATGAGATACACCGAGATATTCCACTTCAGCCACCCCCAGCACCGTCTCCGGTTTGAGTACACCGAGTTCCCGTTCAAGTGCGATGGCTGCAAGGAAGTTGGCATAGGCTCGTGCTACAAGTGCTCCACGTGCGACTTCGACCTCCACGTGCACTGTGCCATCCCGGCCCCCACGATCGTGCACCCGTTCTACACCAAGTGCTCGTTCCAGTTCATGTCGAGGCCGCCGGGGAGCACGGAGCGGTACTGCAATGCGTGTGAGAAGGACGTGACCGGGTTCGTGTACCACTGCAAGGCCTGTGGGTTCGATCTCCATCCGTGCTGTGCAAAGCTTCCGATGGTGCTGGACGATGGCGAGGTTCATTTCATACCTATCAAAGATGACATATATATATATATGTGTGTGTGTGTGTGATCATGCGCTATCAATATTAATATAAATTTTTTTCCCTTTTTGTCTTCCGGTATAAATATAAATATAAATATAATTCCTTTTCCTTTTTTATTGCGAATAGTATCTTCACTAGAATATATCGATTTATCTTTTTAATTATCATTTATTTTCAGGAAAATATTTTTTGCTTCTCATTTTAGTTTTTCATCTCTTTTGCAATATCCACTTTTCTATAGAAAAACATATAATTTATGTTTAAAAATTTAAAGGTAAATTGTTTTTCTCTAGAACTGAAATATGAAAACCTTATATATTATGTGAGCACGAGTATGAAAAAAGAATGATATACATGTGTAAATGGGAGTGCTGTCGTCATAAATAATAATATGTTGATTGCATAATATAATATTAAGTATATGTAGATTTTTAGTAATGCAAATTAAAAAATATAAAGACGGAAAAAAATCAAAGAAAATGGTGGTACTTTGGTTTGTAAACTAAGGGAACAATAAGATAATAGAAAGAATAAATTAAAAGGAAAACAAAAACTAACTTGGAAGAGCTTTTGCTAGTAGAAGGAAAATTTTGTAGTAGTCCTCCAAATGTTTTTTTTTTTTTTTAATTTTTGTAAACACAATCGAATATTTAAAAGTTTAGTGAATCATAATTCATTTATATAAGAACTAAGTCGACTAATTAACAAACACAAATCTTTTAATATAATTTTTCTAAATTTGTAAGAGCTAAATTTTAAAAAAGACGTCAAAATACTTCAATTAATAGATCTTTTTTAAAAATGGTATTTTATATAAAAATGTTGAATACTGTACTTTCTTCTTTTTAAAGATATTGCATTTTGCAACTCAAAAAGTTGTATGGATATATATAATTTTGGATTGGATACGGGAGCAAGCATCTGCCTATTCTGTGCAAGATAATCTATAAAACTGTTACGAATTAATTCCGTATTTATCATCGATTCACTGCAGGTGAAGCTTCATCTGTACCAGAAGGTGAGCTCGTCGTGCCACCGGTGCGGGAGGAAAGGCCGGAGCTGGAGCTACCGGTCGACCTGCAAGAAGTACAACCTCCACGTAGCGTGCGTCAGAGAGATGCTGGCCGAGAGCTGGTCGGACATATACCGCGGGCGGGGGAAAGGGATCGGGGGCAGCACCCAGAGGTCCTTGGAAACCAGGATTCCCAGCCTCAGGGACACACTCCTAGCTCCTCCCAACAAGGGCCGGGGCAAGGTGAAGAAGGGCTGCGAGATGGCCGGGCTGGCCCTGCAATTTGTCGTATCGGCGCTGCTGGGCGACCCCACAACCCTAATCGCCGGCGTGATCGGGTCGTTGCTGTCCCGAGGATGAGGTCTCGTCAAAACCGGTGGCACTGGGATGGAGTCCTGGGTTCTTTCGGATGATGCTGATCAGTTCAACTAGCTGGATACGACAAACTGCAAATGTTCGGTCGAATAGTTCAACCGGTCGTTGATAGTTGTTGGATGCATGGTTAGAATCAATCCTGCTGGTCCGGTTTGTGTCTTCTGTAAGTGGGTCCCTTTTAACTTTTGACTTGTCTGTTGTGCGTCCCTGGGTCTTGCGCATTTTTATTTATAGTTCACCGGGATTAGCACTGAGAATGCAAGGGCGTTCGCATCAAGTTTGGTACGAGAGAATGAGATGAAATGGAATTGAATAAGTTTCGAATAATAAATTGTATTCGCATTTGTAATCTCCATGTGATGCCTACCTTTGTATCCAAATCTAAGTAAATTTGATGTTAGAGGCGCTAATTGATCTCATATGTAACTTAAATTTTCCGATGGATATAGACACAATGTCGCTTGTAAGTCCATGATAAATTGAACATGATACAAGGGTACCCACAAACATTGGATGAGATTCTGAAAATTTTTATAGGAAATGAATCTCTCAATAGTAAGTTCCCCCGTTCACCAAGGTTGTCAGGTTGCTCGATCATGCGAGAGCATGATCATGACTACCTATGTGCCATTGCTAGCCATGGAGGAAAGCGGTGATCTGGGCATGTACTTCTGTCTTCTTTTTCTACTCTTGTATACTCTTGTATCGTGCCAACGTTTTAAATTTAAGGTTGATCAAAGGCTGTCTTTCTGTTGTTGCTGCCGAGTAAAGTATTATTTACACTGTAAAATCGAAATTAAGGAGTTTGGTCTGTGAAAACACGTGTGCAGTTTCCCACGGGATTCACTGGCACAAAGCAATCGTTTGATTGTTACCGTTGGGAGTCAACTTTGCATATCGATTTAAGTTGAAGAAAAAACTTGAATTTATTTTTTGAAAAAAAAGGCACCACTATCTCATAACCTAAATTTTTGGGTGGAAACCATATCAAAATTCTTGTTGGTCTAAGTAGAAATTTATTATGGTATCGGAGCGGGTCAATCTTAAATTCACAATATGTCAAATTCGAGTGTGGAACTCGTGACCTATTAAGTCCGAGATCGGAAGAAAAATGTCCGGCTCGTTGTCAGTTTATCGAGTATGGAGAAAAAGCCCAACTTGCATGTTAGCACAGGGATAGAAGAGAAGGTCTACCTCATTGTACGTAGTTTGGTCCCCCTTATCCGAGACCAGAAGAGGAAATGTTAGGTTCGAGGTCAGTTGTTGAAGCTCTTGGAGGGAAACATACTCAAAACTCTTACAAGTCCACGTGAAGATAAAATTCGCGAGTTCCCTGGAGCGTTGAAGTTCCCTCAAATAATTTTACGTCATTTGTAACTGTGTTTGTGTTTATAAAGCTGGACTGGACAGGTCGGTTGAACAGCTTGGACATGGAGCCTTAGGCCCGTTTGATCAGCAGAAAACTTTAGCACAGACTACTTCCGGGTACCAGGAAAACAAACAAGACTTTCTCGCCAAACATGCCCATGAGGGATAGATTCATTTATTTTAATTTTTTTATAAAATTGTAAAAGTAAAAAAATTAAACATAAAAAATAATTTCATTTTATTAGTACGTGACAGTGATACTATATAAATACTATCACATAATATATATACATGTCAGAGCAACACAGAGGAAGGCTATTTTTCGGATCAATTTATCAACGGGGCCGAAAACGCATGAACCTTGTGATGATCAATTCCAGACCTCGGATCCTTACGTTATAAGGTTTCCAGGGCCAGGCTCGACGAGGACTGTGCCAAGCAGGCATCGTTATTTCGGCCCCCATTTGAATTTTGAATCTCGATGAGTTAAAAAATGAGGAGATTCCTTCGAATACTGGAGAGGCTCTTATATTTTAACCCTCTTTGATTATTATTTTTTAATTATTTTAACCCCATTGATATTAACGGTTTAACCAAGAGGGGTTGGGCCGAGTGGTAAGCAGCTCGGTGCCGCTTAAGGAGGTCTCGGGTTCGAGACCTTACGTACGCAGACACCCCTCTTGGGAGCCTCACCCGCCATTGCCAGGCGTGCGACCCGGGGCGACCAACGGATTAGTCAAGTATGGTTGGCTGAAAGATGCCATCTCACCGCTGGTGGGGCCTGCTTGGATACCGTGGCTGGCGACCAAAAAAAAAAAAAAAAAAAAAAAAGATATTAACGGTGACAGAGGGACAGCAAATAATAATTAGTTATGACCGTTATGGTACATAGTTAATAAATAAATCTTCACCTCTATTTTTTTTTTTTGATATCGATGGTGTCCGGCGTCGTAGCAACCGACTAATCCACCGGAGGGTGTATTTACAGCCCTGGGCCCCACATTAAACCCAAGATACCGACCTCCAGGGGGTTTCGAACCCGGGCGCTCTTGGAGTTTACTCAAGAAGCCTGCCACTGGGCCGTTGCCCCCGGAGGCTCTTCACCTCTATTTCAATAATTCAAAAGTTGCTGTTAAATGGATTTGTTGAAATAATATGACGTATCTTCTTTTTAAATAAAATTTCAGGGTTCTAAGTCTTGTGAGTAGAGTAAATTCGCTTTAGGAGGGCTTTACCCATTAATAGGCCATTTCAGTTCGAACTGGATTAGTCAGAATCAATTGGACTTCTGAATACCAGTGATTCAAACGAAAAATGAATTCAAAAGTTGGAAGATTAGCACTGGGTAAGCGAATCTATCCATTAAAAAGATAAAACTTTATTTTATATATTTTTTAATTTGTGAGAGTAAAATATGTATCTTATTTAAATAAAAAGAGGGTAAAAATATTTATTTACTAAACAAGAATTTGTACTACACACGTAATTATAAAATATACAGTTAATTATTAAATTATATTTTTTATTTTACATATTTTCTTATATTTTACCATTGTCATGAATTAAAAGTAAAACATATAATTTTAAAAAAATAGATAGCAGTTAGTGATATTTATAATTTTAAAAGTGATTTTATCACTTCACCAATTTATTATATTTATTGATTTATTTATTAAAAATAAAATTTTAAAAATGAGATCAACTATATTTGTTATTAGATATAATAATTTATTAAAAAAAAGGAACTATTTCATGGAACAAGCATTTGAAAAATCGGGTGTATCCTGGTGACAGCTTGTCCGGCCTCGAAATTTTCCTTTTTTTTTTTTCCTTTTAAAAGATTGAGGTAAAGATGAGCAGGGACATGAGTCATCGGGGCTCACAGCTGTCCAACGTGGCCAAAATGAATAAACAAATTAAAAAAAGTAAAAATAAATTAAGAGAAAAAAGGCTGCAAATCAGAAAGAGAAAAGAGTACGGCTGTCTATGTCAAAAATCTTACAATAGTGAGCTACCACGCGTTTTGATTTTTCAAATAGATCGGATTCAAATTAAGAAAGATTCCTAAACTCAGGCATCGTGCAGACAGTTTACACGTGGACCCCACACCGCCACCCACCTAAAAGAATAATCACAACCTACTTGCAATTAGTTCCATTGATCCCGAATTCTATTTTTACCCATGGGTAAAAAAACATATGATATCAAATAGAGACAGATTCAGAAAACTTGTACATAAGCGAAATTTTATACGAAAGTAAGGTGAAAAATTTAGAAGACGAATTATGTATTGTTCAATAAAAAAGATAAAATCAAATAAATTTTACATAAAATTTTATGAAATTTTCCTAATTCTGGAGGGCAATTGCTCCCCGCGCCCCCCTAAATCTATTACTGATATCAAAATAAATGGTTGAGGTGGCAGACGTCTCTTTTTTTAAAGTAAGATCCCGGAGTACAGCCTTGTTAATTGAGAAAATTTACGTTGAGAGAATTTTACCTTCTAGTGGATCTCCTGATTCGAACTGGATTAATCAAGACTCATCGAACTTCTAGATGTCAATAGTTCGGACCGAAAAAACCTATGATTACGAGGTATTTATTCGGTAAATTGGTTTGAAATTGAATTAGATGAAACATGTTCGAGTTCCTCCATACTTGGTGGTGGTTCTCTTGCCTTTTTACTAGGCTGTGGACCATCACTTTTTACCTTCGAACTTCTTAACCCGGTTAACGCACTCTAACACGGTCATGAAAATGGAACATGGGAAAGGAGGATTGATTTTGTGTTATCGTTATCGACTTACAATCGAATTGTCTAAAATTAAATCTTATTATTGCCGGTAAGACTTTTCTACCACATTTAAATATCAGATGATACAGATTCAAGTTTCTTTATTTTCCTTAAAAAATGAGATGGAAAAAGGGGTAGAGGTCACACATTGGTCGCAGCTAAACTTCTCTGTGATTTGATGATTGGGAGCTAGCTAATCAACGTGCTCCCCAGTTCCATGCCAGATGCCTTTTCTTAAATTGGCAAAAAAAAAACAAATTTAAATAAAAAAAACTCCCATAAATGAAATCCTCATAACTCTTACTTTATGCCATATCTTCACATTAACATTAACTCAACCCTTCTTCCCTCATACGTTATTTCCTCCTCCTTTTTTTTTTACATCAACCCAAACTAATTTATTTTTGTAGGTAAATAAAAATATAAAAAAGAAAAGTTTTAAATATAATAAACAGATGACCTGATATTTATTACAGGTCAATAAGCCTTTTTTTTTTTAAATAAAAAAGCATATATCTAAAAGGGAATAGAAAGTAAAGGAGAATAAAATTGGTAAGGAAAATCTTATTTCTTGATTAAGGTATTTTATATATCAAAAAAATAATTACAAATATAAATACATTACATATCATAAATGATAGAAATATATGATATAGTGATATCGCTCTCGATTATAGGTTGTGAGTTCAATTCTTATCAGTGAGAATTCTCATACTCATTTATTCATCTCTATTTCTATCTTCTTTCAAGTTTATAGGCTCGAAAAAATATATATTGGTCTACTAATTTATGCACTGACCTGTATCGTAAGTCGTGTAATGTACTTTTTACGTAGGCGCGTGGGCCACCAATACAACTACAATTTCCATTCCATTGGGCAGCCGCAGCCCTCTTTATATAAAAACACTACATTGGTTCCAAGCGTTTAGATTGCCTCCTCCTCTAACCAATGTCTCTATTTCTTTAACTCTCTCCTCCGCCACCGCCAGCGACCAATGGCCCGCCCTCCTCCCTCGCCCTTTCCCGGCCGCCTCCTCCTCCTCCTCGTACTCCTCGCTCTCACCTTCTCCAACCCCTGCCTGGCAGCCGAAGGCGAGGATCTGAAAGTGACCATTGATCCGACGTTCAAGTTCGAGAACCCAAGGCTGAAGCAAGCTTACATTGCTCTCCAGTCCTGGAAGCAGGCCATCTTCTCTGACCCGTTCAACTTCACAGTCGACTGGGTCGGCCCTGATGTCTGCTTGTACACCGGCGTCTACTGTGCTCCCTACCCATCCAACCCGGCCATCCGGGTTGTGGCTGGCATTGATCTCAACCACGCCGATATTGCCGGCTACCTCCCTTCCGAGCTCGGCCACCTCCGAGACCTGTCCCTCTTCCATATCAACTCGAACCGGTTCTGCGGGACGATCCCGAAGACCTTCCGTAAGATGAAGCTCCTCCACGAGCTCGATCTCAGCAGTAACCGGTTCGTCGGCAAATTCCCGAATGTGGTTATATCTTTACCTTCCCTCAAGTACTTGGACCTCCGGTTCAACGAGTTCGAGGGCTCGGTTCCCTCCGAGCTATTCGACAAGGATCTGGATGCAATCTTCCTAAATGACAACCGACTCCGGTTCGGGATCCCAGACAACCTTGGAAACTCCCCGGTTTCGGTCTTGGTCTTTGCCAACAACAACCTCGGAGGCTGCATTCCGGGGAGCATTGGGAAGATGGGGAAGACACTGAACGAGATCATCCTTCTCAATGACAACCTCACCGGTTGCCTGCCGCCACAGATCGGCCTCCTGAAGGAGCTCACCGTCTTCGACGTCAGCTTTAACAACCTCCAGGGCTCGCTGCCATCAACCATCGGCTCGATGAAGAGCCTGGAGCAGCTCGACATTGCACATAATGGCTTCACCGGAGAGATCCCGGCCACGGTCTGCCGCCTCCCAAGGCTCCAGAACTTCACCTACTCGTTCAACTATTTCACCGGGGAGGCTCCAGCATGTGGTGCCATCTTCGGAGGCAGCAGCAAAGTGGTCTCCGATGGGCGGAGGAATTGTATCCCCAGGAAGGCGGATCAGAGATCGGCCAAGGAATGCTCCTCTGAAGCTGCTCGTCCTGTGGACTGCAGCAAGTTCAAATGCGGTGGCGGCGATTTCCCGATCCCAACATCACCGCCCACATCTAGAAGGAGGCCACCGGTTCGAGCACCGCCGCCTCCGGCCCTTGACCGATCACCTAGGCCAATAGCAAGGCCATCTCCTCCTCCTCCCCCAACATCGAAATCTTCGCCCTCGGCAAGATCGGCTCCTCCACCGCCCACATCGAAGTCCTCGCCATCTACGAGAACAGCTCCTCCTCCTCCAACATCGAAGTCTTCACCGTCCACAAAGGCTAGTCCCCCTCCGCCACTGCCTCCTACTCATGGAGAATCACCCTATACGCACAGTCAGCCCCCGCTGCCCCCGCCACCCAAGGAAAATTACTCCTACAGCTCTCCACCGCCGCCGGCAAAGGAACAAGGGTCTCCAGTGATACATCTCACCCCACCGTCTGCACCACCGCCACCGACGAAGTACCACTCACCACCTTCCCATGGGCGCACGAGGACTCCATCGTTGCCATCACCACCGCCTACTCACTACCCTTACTCATCGCCACCACCGCCCCCACCAGCTCCTTATGTCTACCCATCACCGCCTTCATTGTCACCATCTCCACCTCCTCAGTATGGCTACTCATCTCCGCCGCCGCCGCCGCCGCCGCCGCCAGCTCATTACAGTTATCCATCGCCACCTCCCCCATCACCATTGCCGTCTCCACCAACTCATTATAGCTACTCGTCACCGCCACCTCCACCATCCCATTATAGTTATGTGTCACCGCCTCCCCCCTCATCTCCACCACCTATTCAGTACACTTACTCATCGCCGCCCCCGCCCCCGCCCCCACAGTCACTGTCACCGTCACCTCCTACCCATTACACTTACACATCACCTCCTCCACCATCCTCGCCGCCGCCAACAGCAGCCCATTACAGTTACCCATCACCACCTCCCCCCTCATCACCACCACCAACTCACTACACTTACTCATCACCGCCACCACCGCCACCAACAGCAGCCCATTACAGCTACCCATCACCGCCTCCCCCCTCATCACCACCACCAACTCACTACACTTACTCATCACCGCCGCCGCCGCCGCCGCCAACAGCAGCCCATTACAGCTACCCATCACCACCTCCCCCTTCGTCACCACCACCGCCAGCCCATTATATCTACCCAGCACCACCTCCCCCTTCACCACCACCAACTCACTACAGCTACTCATCACCGCCGCCTCCAACACATTACCCTTATACATCACCTCCTCCGCCACCACCGCCTCCTACGCATTACAGCTACTCACCACCACCACCTCCTCCTCCCTCTGCCGGTTGCGTGATCCCTGAGCTTCCACCACCCACACCGAAAGCTGAGGCACCCTCGTCCCACCACCACTCAAAGCCTCACCCACCTCCTAAAGAGCACCAGCAGCACCAATCTCCCCCACCCAAGTCCTACTCTTACTCATCCCCGCCACCGCCCCCATCTCCATCTCCGCCACCGCCAAGCTCATCGGAGTACGTCCCGCTTCCGCCTATTAAGGGAGTCTCATACGCGTCACCGCCGCCCCCAAGCATTCCATATACTGAAAAAAAAAATACAAAGAACCTCCGTCTTCCTAATTTGACCCGAAGAGATTGAAGCGAAAGAGAAACTGTAACATCAACACTGCGTTTTCTCTCTACTTCTTTTTTTTTTTTTCCATTGCTCATAATTTATTTCATTTTTTATGGGCTCATTTCGTTTTTCTCTTTAACGGGTTGCATTAGCAATAAGTCTTTTTCTTCTACATTTTCTGGTCTTTTTCTTTAATGTTAATATACAACTTGGACGGTGGAAATGTATCGTCGCGTATTCACTGTATCTACTGCTGTCAAGTTTGTTGAGTAATTCAGTATATAATAATAAGAATAATAATAATAATAATAATAATAATAATAATAATAATAATAATAATAATAATCCAACGTCTGTGCAATGCACTTCATTCACAACAAGAGCTTAACACCAAAAATTTATTTAAACCTAGCTCGACCACAAAAGAAAAGATGTAAACCTCCACCATCTCATCATCTTCTTACTTATCTTTTATTTGAAAATTCATTGCTCATAGAAAAGGGACCTGTGTTTAATTTTTATCAATGAAACATTTCATAATATTTACTTCATCTTCTTTCTATTCATTTTTAATCACATATTTTTTTTTATGTACCAAAAGAAAAGTCATTTATAAAATCTCAAGCTCCTAGCAAATGCAGTTTGTATACGTTTTTTGATCAGTATGCAGTTTGTATACGTTACAAACACATAAATGATGGCGAGCCTACTTGGCAATAATGCGATCTTCTGTGCAACTCAGGATTGCGGCACAGTGTATTCATGTTGTTTTTAAATGATTTAGTCATGTTCAAGGAGATCCGCACATGTTCTGCATTTACAGCTAACTGTGTTTTTCATACACTGACTGAACTAAAAAAGAAAAGGAGAAAAAAATTGTTAAAGAGTGCCGGAAATTTTCTTTCAATTTAAAATTAACTGATTTTTTTTAATTATCATCGATAAATTTGTCGGTACCCTTTAATTTTTTCTCATCATGTGACAGACAAATGGGGAGGAAAGATTATTACAGTTAGTAAGATATTATGAAATATCCACCTCATCCAAGATTAAGTCCATGTCTAATTTAAAAGCTTAAGCTGGTAGTTTAATGGTCAACGCTCTCTTATAAACCAGGGTCACTACTATTTATTTTCCGACGTGAATTTATTCTCAACACCTGACATCGTGTGACAACGTGTTCACACTTAACACTCGCCTTTAAACACTCGTTCTCAAAAAGTGACATCGAACCTGGTATTTTTCTTCGTGTTCAAGCCAGAGGGACTGTTAACCGCGAACTGAGTATTTTTGTTCCGTGCTCAAGCGAGATGGACTATTGACCGCGAACTGGGTATTTTTCTTCCGTATTCAGGCAAGAGGGTCTATTGATCACGAGCCGAACATTTTTCTTATGGTCTTGGGATTAACAAGGGCACCGGTTTCACACTCGGGCATGACCTGATGTGAGCCCATACGATTAGCTTTAATACCATGTGAAATATCCATTTGTCCCACTATATATATATATATATGCTTCTTTTATCCTTTATTTTCTTTTTTGTTCTATCTCTAAGCCTGTATATTTATTATATCACATAAAATATATAACAAGATTTCTTGCAGGAGAGAACGGTAGTCCACTGCCCACATGATTTTCAAAATGCACAAATTTAAAGTAAAAAATTTTGAGTATTTTTCTATAATTTATTGTTGAAAAATACTATTCCAATTTTTTTGATAAAAGGTATTCCCATTGATATTATTATGCAATTCCATTCGAGTACACATCCTAATCTTGAAATATGAATTTTCAGATGAAACATCTTGATTTTAATATTGTGATAATTACATTGTAAATAGAAGCATTATTTAAAAAAAAATAAAATAAGGTTACAACTTATTGTAATATTATTACGATTTTTCGATATTATATAATTTTTCATTTAATATTACGGCTTTTAAATAATATCTCCATTTCCTATTTGTGGCTTTTTAATTCTTTGAATAAATATATTTTCTACTGAATATAAGATTTTGCTAACCTTAATTTGGATGTTATAAAAAGGAAGCCACTGTGGATGTGGATGTTTATCAATCAGACTGTAAATTTAATTTATTAACAAGATTATTCACTCGCATCCATATTTTTATTTTATTTTTGTCTGCTTATATATAATTATTATTATTATTATTATTATTATTATTTAATTTTATGAATCTCACCTGCTCTCCATTTTGTCTCAATTAATTTTCTGTGGGGAAAAAAGGTGGAAATTATGGGTCAAATGCACATCATGCGACCACCCCACATGAGGATCGACAGAGGCTGTTGTCTTTTACGGGTCCCAGCAATGAACCTCTGACAGAGCTTCACTGTTACGACAATGGAACCTCCTCATCTATGTCCCTTCTTTCCTAAGGAAAAAAAAAATTATTTAGTGGGAGTCGCACGGTCCTCGTTATGATAAATTCTCGAGAAATTTAGATGATCCGAGCTTACCATGAACTCTACTAGGGAAAATTACTGATATTTTGCTTTTGGACTTTCATCTTAAACGTAATGAATTCAGTTCATATGAGAATCCCTCGGACTTCATGCGTTGTATTTCTGACGGTGGTGGAGGGCACCGTCCAACGTTAGCAGGGCTAGTGATGACTCTTTCTCTGGGTGGAGGCAACAATTTTAGACTCGGTTTTCAGGAAAAAAAAATAGATTTATAAATAATATGGTAAATTTAGTTAATGAATATTTGATAAAAAATAATATTATTAATATATAGAAAAAGGTAATGTGACAACACTTTACAATGGACTGGTTAGCCATTCATCGATTGAGCTTACTAATAACGTGGTGAGCGGAGCCTATTTAGGAATCCCTTCGATTTTCGGGTGTTGCAGAGACTCCACGAATGGCCACTGTCAACAGGGATTTTTTAAAAGAAAAAAAGCGAGTGATAATGAAAATTTGATGTAGTTGATATTAGAGTTATTTATCTAGAAAATTATGAACTATGTAAGAGTTTCATAATATACTATGAAATGTTTTCTTTACTCCAGAAAATCACGAACTATTCGAGAATTTTCTAATCTGCTACAAACTATTTTTTTACCTAAAAAATCATAAATTATACTTCGAATTTTCTAATCTACTACGCCGTTAATTTTGATCGTTGGTTAGTTAGTGTACAGTTAATTTTGTTAATTGTGCAAACGGAGTCTGACGTGGCATCACACGCGGTGTTCATCTAGTCATAAAAATAGGGAATATCTATTTGCACTTCTAATCTTGTGATAAAATAGAGAATTCGACAATAGTTTGTGATTTTTTATAACCAGATGAATGCCACGTTAGACTCCGTTTTTACAATCAGTAAAATTAACCGTGCACAACAACAATTAACAACATGGTAAATTAGGAAATTCTTGAATAGTTTGTGATTTTCTAAAAAAATAGTTTGTAATAGATTAAAAAATTCTTAAATAGCTTGATATTATTATCGACCCATAGTCAAGAAGTCTCTCTTTGATCTTTTTAGCAAACTCTTTGTATCCTTTACTTCCCTTCTTTATCTCATCTCTTTTATTTTTTTTTTAACGTTTATGAACCTTCTTTTTTATTAAAAAAATATGAACAAATGTATTTCTATATATATATATATAGGTGTCAGATTAAAAATTTAGTTAAAAACTTGCAATAAACAATGCTTAGAGCTGAGTATGTGTGAAAGCAAGCGCTGGTGGGACTAGTGAAATGATCAGCTATTTTTCTGAGGTGGCATTAATTCCATGGCAAAGTGAGTTGTAATTTTAGATTATAATACAGTGATCTCATACTTCGACCCGTGATCTTACAGATATCTGTTACAGCTAACATTCTCATAATCTAAAAATTCGAACCGAACACCCCGGAAGTTTTGACAAAGAGAGTTGGGATCTTACTCTGCTCATTGTTTTTTCCAGCTACTTGGTTCGAGCCCACCAAGAACTGATGATGGATATGGAGATACCTTGCTCGACATCTTTCATAATAATAATTGGCAACACTGTAATATATATATATATATATATATGTATGATATGCTTAAAAAACGGAATGATTACAACAGAGGTCCTATATGTTTATTATTTTTTGCAATTGAGTCTTATAAGTTTGAAATTGGCAAATCAATCCTATAAGATCAGTTACGTTACACTTTTGATCCAAATCATCATTGTTTTGTTGATGTGAACTTCACACTGATAACAAACAGTCACGTTTCAGATTAAAAGTGTGACAAAATTGATTTTATAAGACTGAATTAGTCATTTTTAAATTTATAAGACTCAATTATCAAAAATAATAAATGTATAAGACTTTTAATATCATTTTCCTCCTTAAACAACAAAGCTTAGAGGAGGGACAAGACAAACAACAGCAATGGAGACAAGGAAATGTTCTTTAATTAAAGAAATTGGGGGGTTTGCCTCTGCCAAGTCCCAGGTGGCATTCATGTGGAGAAACGCTCTCTGTCTCCCCTGATTTACATCGACTCCCCTCCCCACATGTTCATGTCCATCTGCAGAGTCTCTCCTTTTTTTTAAGTCAGATCTGGAGAAGGGTACTGTTACCGATGTCCCAATGTAATTTTTACTCCGTTAACAGGTTGAGATTAAAGTAATTTAATCAGGTCAGTCAACAACTTTCATGAATCACGCTGAGCTTATACATAAATGGAAATTTGGATTGGCAGATTATTCTACGATTCACCTTAGCTAAAATCTGAGGTTGTTTATCCAAAAATCATAACAGGAGAACTCGACTATAGACAAAACCCGAGGCAGAAGCACCAAAGCTAGTCGTGCTTCTGGTGCTTCAGCTGTGGGCAGGAACCTTCATTCGGTCTTGGACAAGCATGGCATTCTGATGCGTGCTCCTGAAATGGCTCATCGCATCCTTCTAGCCCAGCCTCCGCGATTATGGCAGCAAAAGGAAACAAGCACAAGATCAGCTAACTGATGGACCGCATCAGTGGTGCAGCTATAGGGACGACCCTGTGGTCAATCGAGTCGACCATGGCTGAGATGGCGAACCATCTGCAGGTTCAGCACAAGATCGGGGAAGAAACCAGGACCGTCATGAAGGGGGAATCCGTGAACAAATCAGACCACCAATTGCCCTACGCACAGGCCAAGGTGGAGGAAACCGTGAGGCCGCACACGCAAGCACCGTTGTTGGTGCCGCACATGAACCTGCAAAGAGCAAAAATTGGGCGTATACATGATAGCCCACAACTCTGAGCTGGTGATGAACGCTTGGCAGTCGGCCAGCAAACGCGAGTGGTCGAGGGACGTCCAGGAGTTCAGGCTCAAGAGGTTCTTCAAAGAGGAGCACTGTCAATGCCATGGCTGGGAGGCAGGTCGACTTCAGGTGCCTGAGCCTGACATTCAGGATATGGAGGTAGAGCCGTCCAGGGATCAACTTTGCTCTTCCCCAGCCTGGGGCTCACCATCTTGAGGCCGGTGACCGGCTTCGAGATCAAGGTCCCAATATGGACCAAGGGAGTTGATGCAAGTGAAAAAGGAAGCATTACACCATCATGTTTGAGCCGGGCAAGGCATAACAACTTGATTCACTCTATTCTTCTTTCCTCATTGTTTACTACTTATGGATTCAGAGCTTGAAGAAGAATATTCTTTTCATTTTGATTTTCATGGCAGATTTCTCTTCACTGCGATTCAATCTCCACATCATTGGTTCAGCTCCAGTAAACACAACCAATGTCAGACTGAAGTTAATCCATACGGCAATCCCAGTAAAATATTTTACGGGTGAATATATTCTATGGATCGGTTGTTGGGTATATGGGGTATATATAGAACAGCTGAATCAGATATGCAGACGAGAATACAAAAAAATGGGATATGAAACACTAGGAGAAAGCAAGAAGCAGATGCAACTTTAGATATCTAAACAAACAGGACTCCTTTCTATATTCATCATCTTTGTTGTACCATCAGATTTTCCTTCAACAGGTAGAAGTCCAAAACTTCCTCTGTACAAATTCACTACTTCCTCATTCTATTTAGGCTTACTACCACTTCCATGCCAACACGACTAATGAACAATTAGAAATACAGTTTGGGATCAAACAAAGTGAACTAAGGTGTCAAACTAATGATTTGGTGACTTCCTGTTTATGGCATGTGCAATGTATTTGTGCCACCAATCAATAATCGACCTGAAGGATAGTTTCTAAAGGTATAGGGAATTGGCAAACATGATACCTCGCCGAAGGCTTTCACTCGCGGCAGCAAACTTGCTCTCAAGGTTGGCTTCTCCAACAGCTTGAGCAGCAGCTCGTAACTGACCAAGGAAGATCAAACAAAATCAGGGGACCTTTGCATGCATGTACAGGAAGATCAAACAAAATCAGGGATTCTGGAAGTGGTTTTTCCCTCCCCAGGCCAAACAAACTTATTCTTGGTTCACCTGATTCAAAAACTCATCAAGCCTTCTTGCACTTCTAATAATACTCCCCTCAAAAATATCAGTCATCTGTATGATTTCTGCAAAGCTTGCTCCCTGCACCAATTAAAATTGAACTTTTAAGACCATATCTTCGAGAATATGTTGATGCCATGCAGCAGACAGATTAATCCTACCTTTGACCAACAGTAGATCACATCCATCAAGTATGGCCTCACGGTGGATTCCACGTACTCATCAACATTCACATCCAACTTGCATTCATGTTGTATCTGGAAGAGTGCAGCAGAAGGATTTGACAGATGTCCTGATAGTGAGAAGATGAAACTCCAAATGGAACATATAGTGGCAACTAATTAGAGGCACCTCTGCTATTCTTCTAGCACTCTCTTGAAGCTGTTGCAATGGTCTAGCAAGTTCCATTCTCAGATGAATCTGCTCATTCGATTTATCTCCCGGAATGAAACAACTAGCAAGTGCAGCAATTTGGTGATGATCGAGATCATTGAAAGTGCCTGGTTAAAATGTTCAAATTTAGCAAAGGAACGGGTGGATTGTATATCATTTCATCTAAACTGTCTATGTTAAATGATCACCATTGAACATCAGTTCCGTGACAAGTAACTCATCTCCTGTATCAATTAAGCAAGCTGCCCGGCCCTTTAACTGGACAACACCATCTGCGTCTATGTGGCCAAGCTTTTTCAAAACCCGTGAACGGTTTTTAAGTTCATCTCGGAATTTTTGCAGCTGCACAAATCAGAGAAATCTCAGCCTAGAAAAGCAGCAGCACAGAGACACAAGATACCTAATCATATCTCTAAACTATAAATTGCTAATTGAAGTTGCTTAAGCATGGTGCCACAGCCTGTCAACTGTATTGATGCATCAACAAAGCTTGCATCTTCCGTCTCTTTTTTAATAGTTCACATTTGGTAGTAGTGGAACAATCGCTTGATGAGGAAAAATACCTGTGATTCACGCATCTTTGATTTAAGCTGTTGAATTTCATGATTTACTTCTGCCTTCCTCTGAAAGCACTTCATCTGATTCACATCTTGAGACTGCAGTGACATCACATGCAGAGTCATGTCATTCAATCTTGCAGAAGATCATCCCTTCAAAACAAAAATTATCAATGTGGCAAACCTTGTGCAATGGATGAGAGATCAACTTCTTTTCAAGTTCCTCTATCTGATTGATTAGCTGAACAATTTCAGGATCCTCGATACCCATGTCCTGAGAAACATTTTGAAGACAAGACCAAATCCCAATCAGAACAATTAGAGGGAACTTTATTTGTGGGAAGTGATTTGACATGGAAGGGAACTGTTACAATTAATAAAAAAGAACTTCATCTAGCAACCGAACGAATAAAAAAAGGCACAAGAAAAAGAAAGTGAAAAAGATAACAGCCAGCACTACAAAAACCTGGTAGTTTTAGCTAATTTGAGGGATCTGTCTATGCCTCATTTCCTAACTTTTTAGCTAAACTGTACTAGAGGAGGAGAATGCCAACAGGTAAAATAATATGTATACATAGCCTAGATCCAGCAGAGTATGACATCCTGTCAAGAAGAGAGACAGATTAGGCCATAACAATGAGCACTGAGACATTCCTTCAATTCTGTTAAGAATTGAATTGATGCTATGCCTTAAATTGGTGCTTTAGAAAGCAAATGCAATAATCCTTTGCCACTACCATCTACCAGCAACCATTCTAACTTCCACAATAGGGATTCAGGCGTGCAAAGGTTAAAACATATTAAAAATCTCAAGAGGAACCATCACAATTTTGGTTCAAACTGTAGCAGAAGTTCACTTCTTGAACTTTCTTATATTTTGATAACGAGGGCTTTATCTCCCCGGGCACATGAACAGTTCACAAGCCCATGGATCTCTTGAGCTTTCTTATTTTGAAAGATAGCACTAGTAATACTACTTTAATTTAGACAATTAATTACCTTTACAGGATTGAGTTTTGGTAGGCCTTCAGGAAATTTACTTCGCAGCTCCTGTACTGAGAGCAGCATGCTCTGCCTTGCCTCCAACGGCCGGAGATCTGGAGGGACTGAAAGCCTTACTTTGCTAATAGCTGAAATGAGGGGCAACTGCACAGGGACCTGAAGCACAGAAAGTTGACGGCATTACAGCGCACTTATCAGTTAAATTAATATCCCTATTTTCATAAGCTGCGAAAAACCAACTTCAGATGTTCGAGTTGCTCTCCAAATTGAGGCCAACTCACCACATGCATTTCACCGGTTTCTCCAGGACGAGGTGGGCATGGTTTTGGCCGGGAACTGTTCTCGCTAGAGCCAGGTGAGCAATGAAGCAAAGTATCCACTATGTAATTACCACCTCGTGGAGGCACTGTGCCTAAACCAGTAGCTGGCTTTTTGATGACATTAACAACAACTCCCCAGCCCCAATCCGTTCCACCTTCCCTTACCCTCACCTGAGACATGAAAAAAGCAACCTCCATAAACTACTAAATGGAAAATTAGACTGTTAAGAACAGATCCTATGTAATTAAACACACATCATCACTCTCAGGGAACATCCACAGCTAAAAACTAGCACAAGGAAATTAAAGATGATGACAGTAACTAAGAGTATAGTGCCAGTAAGATAAATTAATTTAACTAAATGATAGATCAGAATTACGTTTGAAGGTTAAAAAAAAAAATAGCAGTAATAAACACCAATATGTACCGAGCACCACCAAATCAATTCACAAACGACTCACCATAGCATTTGACCCAACTTGGAATATTTGTATTCACAACTCACATTAAATGATAAAAAGAAATGGGTACAAAATCAAACAAAATATGCCTCATAATAGAATGTCAAAGTTTTGAAAGCAACTGTATCAAACAAGCATCTCAGGCACCTACCAGTCGACCAGGAAGAAGGAAGTAAAGGACTCTCTCAGGCCTGGTTATCTCTGCCATCATCTTCTTCTCAAGTTGAGCTATTTCTAACTTCAGCTTGTGATATTCTGCCACTTCAACCTAAACATGCACTCACAATTGAGTAATACATATATACATCTACACATGAAAAACATAATAAGCAGACACCAATTAACCTCTCCTGAAGCTTCAAGCTTAGCAGCTTCCTCTTCCAGCTCTGAAACCTTTTTCCCAATGTCAGGCAAGGCCTGAAGAAAAGGGCCACAGATCGTGTCAATCTAGAATGAGGCACAATTGCTAGAGAAAAGAACTAGATGGGAGAGTCAGAAACCTTCTCATACTGAAATTGGTGGAATGAGTTCTTTATCACATGTTCTGCAGTAAACTGTCCTTCAGCACGGCTCATCAAATTCAAGATGGAGTAGTAGCTCAACCTGAAAGTACTAACCAATGGAGCTGGTTTCCCCAAAACCATGTCTTTGAGTGTATTCATCTCCATCTGAAGAGAGGTAACAATCCCATATAATTCAACATTCGAATTTTTATTCATTAAAAAAAATTGAATTCTTCAAAAATTTAAACTTTGGGCAATAGGAAGATCAACTGAGATTCTAAGCAACTGTTCGTATAAAAGATGAAAAATGCACTCTAACCCTAAACATCAAAAGAGAGAGAGAGAGAGAGGAAAAAAAAACTCCTGTGAGCTTCATCTGGTTAAACTTGATCAAGAGAAAGCGCCTAACAAAGACCATCTACCATTTGATTTAGTTTTACTATGCACAAAATAAAAGAATTTTTATTCCTACTTCCTCCAGGTTCACAGAATGCACAAGGATTCAGCTTCCTGCATCACAAGCAATATATTCAGGCAAGGATGATTTGCCTCGACTGAGATTCAACCCCAGTCATCTTGGCGATTGAGCAACTCCTCCATGAATTTATATTTCTCCACAAGAGGACGTCTAATGCATACAGAGCAATAATCTAGGAAAGAGGAGTGAGAAAAGGAGCAGACCCTAAATATACCTGCTCATCAATCATTATAATGCAAATACCACGATGATCTTTCCCACGACGGCCAGCCCTTCCGCTCATCTACATCAAAGATCCTACAATCACTTACTTCCAAAAAGATAACTGAGCAGATAAAACAGGAATATTAGAAAATTGATGTTTATCATTTCAAGTTTTCAGATAAAATTTCCCGTCACTCACCTGGATATACTCACCAGATCCTATGTAACGATGGCTATCTCCATCCCACTTTTTAACTGATGTAAAAACAACAGTTTTTGCTGGCATATTTAAGCCCATGGCAAACTGTCAAATGAAACCAAGAACATTGCATGATACTTCTAAGTCAATTTGGCAAAAATACAAGACTCATAAGCTCATGAATTGGAGGAATCTGAAAAAGGATTTGATGCTTAAATTGGACAAAGTTCAGAGTTTCAATGGCAAATACTCACAGTTTCTGTGGCAAAAAGAGCCTTCACCAGGCCTTCTTGAAAAAGAAGTTCTACCAATTCCTTAAGAACAGGAAGAAGGCCAGAGTGATGGACAGCAATGCCCCGTTGAAGCAATGGCAACATCAATTCAATAGCAGGCAAGTTTCTATCTTCTTCATTCAAGCAAAGCACTGCATTGCGAAAAACCTGCTCCACAACATCTTTTTCCTCCTGGCTATTAAAATCAAGCTTGGACATAGACATTGCGTGTTGTTCACACTCCCGTCTACTAAAGCTGAAAACTATAACTGGTTGAAATTTCCGCTCCATGATCATCTGAAATTATGGACAGTTGCAATCACCGCAAAATATTACTTGATTAAACTCACTAACATGAAACTTGATAAATTGCATGCAAAATATATTACATCATATAATCAACATGATAGACTAATTAATGTAAGCAGCTAAAGCAACTGCTACACTAGAAAGAACCAAGAACTGACCTTCACAATTTTGTAAATATCAGAACCCCCCGAAGCATTCCCAGCTCTTGCAATTCTGCCACTGCTTTTCCCATTAGAAACTTTATTGGCCCCCGGGACTACTTTCTGCTTTGAGAAAGTATCTAGAAGCTTGAGAAAGTTATCCTCCCTAAACTGCTCCTGCTCATCCACCACAAGATAGAGCCCAGCCCCGCCCATAGGGAATACATAGTGCTGCAGAGGAGTTGGTCGAAAGTCTGTATATACCACATGGCAAGGCTGCTTATGCAAGGTGCAGATCCATTCAGCAAACTCGGTTGCATTGGACATTGTTGCTGAGAGGAAGACCATTTTGATAGCTGGTGGAAGGAATATGATACTCTCCTCCCAAACAACTCCCCTTTCCCTGTCCTTCATGTAGTGTATCTCATCAAAAATCACCCAAGCCACCTCCTTTAGCACCTCAGAGCCCCTATAAAGCATTCCCCGGAGAATCTCAGTGGTCATCACCAAGCAGCTAGCGTTAGGTGAGAGAGTTACGTCCCCGGTCATCAATCCAACATCTTTAAACTCCTGACTGAGCTCTCTGTACTTTTGGTTGCTCAGAGCCTTCAAAGGTGAAGTGTATATAACTCTCTGCTTATCCCTAAAGGCCATTGCTATAGCATACTCGGCAACAGCCGTTTTGCCGGCAGAAGTGTGAGCAGAAACGAGGACCGACTCATTCCTCTCCAGACAAGCCACGGACACTTCCTGGAACGGGTCGAGCTTAAAGGGGTAGGTTTTAGACATCTCACCGGTGTAATGAGGGTTCGATAGTGACCCGTACACCTTCTCGTCCTTGGTGGAGGTGTAGCCATTCGGGACTGCCACCTCGTGGACGCACGTCCGGCTCAGGTTGCGGCGCTTGGAGTCTGATTCTTCTTTTCCATGCGGCGGGGATTGTTCGTTCAGGGTTGAGTTGTCGGAGGAGTCCGGCTGCTTCCTCTTCCCTGCCTCCATTTTCTCAATTGTAAGGTTTTCCTCCGCTACCGAGCTGTAGGGTCCAAGAAATACTAAGAAAGAGAGTGAATCAAATCAGAGAGAGTTGCTGGGAAGCTCAAATGCATCCGCTACACAGAGTGGGGTTGCTTCCAAGTTCCAACCACCGGAGTTGCAACGAAACCCTAGGCGGAAATCGACTGTTGGAGGAGGACGACGACGGACGATGAGATTTGAATTTGGAGGCGATCGTGGGCCCAACTCCGAGCAAGATATCACCAGCCCAATGGGCCGCAGGCCCAATTCATTGAAAGGGCGAGACTTCGGTCCGATATCAACCCTCGGTGGTTCTAGGTCTCCCTCAGCATGCTTTATCCAGGGGCATCAAATCTTCACATTTACTATACTTAAGGAGCAGGATTGGTTGATTTTACTTTTAGAATTTTTAAAATATCCTTAATAAATATATTTTTAACCAGTAAAAAAAGACAAATGTTAATAAAGTAGTAAAATCACTCGTATAACTATTACTACTGAATAACTATTCTCTTTATTTTCCATGTCTGATTATATATTTTAATTATTTACATATTATACACTATTTAAAGATTATTTATTTATAAGAAATAATACTCAACTATCAAAAAGTGAGAAATTGTAATCAATTATACTCAACTTTCGATCGTTCAATGCCAAACGCAACAATAGAGTGCAAATTCAGAGCTTTTGCGTGCCCACCATTTGCTTCAATTTAATTGATACCCCTTCCTCGTGCCGCGGGCAAGTAGGATGACCAAAGACTTTATTAGTTACCGTTGCACATCCCCTTAGGATCCTCCAAATTCAGAGCTTTTCATTTGTTTGTCCCTGGTGCCTGTGGAGTATCCGGCTTACAGTAACACTTTAAGGATGTGCAGGGATCTTGGCCTGATCGGTATAAACATTATCACTGGCAATGGAAATAAATAAGTTTTTCAAGTGTGTAGGCTTACATTTGCAAGCCCAGAGATAGATATTGAAGAGCTAATTAACTTCAGTGTTCCGGAGGTCGTTCTCTCTTCGCAAACAAAGTGCGCCCAGACTTGCTGGTAGTACCCGGCTGGTGGGTGTGTGCGCTTCAACTTCTGCATATCCCGGTATTGACGCCGGGATTTAGCCCTGAGATTTGATGCGACGGCGTATTTTCAAGTACCCGAACTTGCCTGCGCCTGGTGAGGAACCTTCAAAGACGTAGGGCAGAAAGCCCGTGGCGTCCTTGTACTTCTGCTGAATCTGCAACGTACAGGATAAGATCTCATAAGACACGAAGGAACCGGGCGCGAGTGGTTGAGCAAAACTGGGGACTACGTGATAGGAGTCAATGGTAATCAGACAACAGAAGTTCATCGGCAGAAGAAACGTGAAAGTGTGGGATGGTTTCAGCTTCAAGGCTTTCCTTTTCTATTCTATCAATGCAGCCGTCTCTCATCTTCTTCTGCTTGGAGCAAACTAAGCAAACCAAACTCACATAATTTTATCTCCTTTTCAAACACCGTGGAACCATAAGACAGGTTCTTCTGGGTTTGGCTTCTGGTCTAAAACCGAAAGGATGACTAGAAGGTTGAAAACCTGTTTGCGCATTCAGTTCTGAAACCTTCCTTTCTATATGGCAATCAGGCAACTCAAGAAAGCAACTCAAGGAGGAACATAAAAGAAGATTAAATGGAATTCGTCTAGTTTCCTATGACAAGCACCGAAGTGAAGTAATTCGATACCTTGAGAATTTGTTCGCTGCTTCTCATACAGTTCCTTCCTATAATGCATACAGTTCCACCACTTCCGCCTCCAGTAATCTTCGCTCCATACAAAGTCCCCGACTCAGATGGGGACAGCTCTTGATGCTGCATTTTCTGCACAAGCTCCACCAATTTATCTGTCCCTGTAGTGCCAAGTCCACAAGCGCTGTAGCTATAATGGCACTGCAAATGTGATAGTAAAAAGAGTAACGGATTAGTTCCAATCATTCATACCCAACTTTTTGTTTCTTCCAAGCTTGACATAAACTCCATACCTGATACATGAGCTCCCCGAGTGAAGCCAGTTGCTCATCTGATGTAGCAGCAGTCAGCAATGCTTTGAAGGTCTGCACACAGGAAAGCAACGAGGCAGCGACTCAGGCTAAGCTATAACAACATTGCATAGTGAACTGGAACGAAAATTGCTGGGTCCTCGCTACAACATGAAGTGCATAAGGAAGAAGTGATCTTCAGTTAAATTTTAGAGTCCAAGCAAGTCAGTCTCAAAGCAGTGGCCATTTTCACCAAGACGAATGTTGACACAGTATAGAGAGATAAAGGAAATCAAAGTTTCTCAACCTTGACGCGGAAGTTTTCATAGATAGGATGCCTTGTAGGTGCTTTGACTGCATAACTACGGTTCTCATCAATGACGGTGACAGTGTCGTCATGGCCTAAATATTTCTCCAGAAATTCCTTGCCAGCTATGGAGTCAGGAAGTTTTGTGCCATACAGTGCCTCAAATCTGTACTTGAAAAGAAGAGCCCAGTCACATACTCTAGTATAACAATGAATAGAAGGATAATGATATGCATTTATGAAGTTAATAGTCATGCCTCGCTATTATTCTTTTGCATTTCTCCTCGAAAATGGGAATTTCAAGAAAGATCTATAGGAATAAGAGACCAAGGGAAAGGATGTCCTATTGTTAATTTATTTCATTTCTTTTACTGACAAGCATTATCCAGAAAAATGGACATTGCCTGTGAGGTGGAAGGTTGCATAAGTAGTCCAAAGAGGCCTCAGCTTCAAGAAGTTCATTGGCACCATCTTCCACCTCATCAGAATTGAGTCTAGTCCCCCGCTGCTGAGAGCCATTTTCTGACGATGATTTCAACAGTACAGAAGATGCTGCTGACTTTATCATCTTTCGACCCATAAAAGCACCAATCCTCACCGAACCATAATCTGTGCCACCCACACTGCAACAAACATGGAGCATGGAGCAGACAGAAGATGCATAACTTTATGGAAGACCCCCAAACAAGGCATACAAAGCCCACATATTGCACAATGAGAAACGCATTGCCGAAATAATTATACCTATGCCGTATTCCAGAATCAATTCCCCAGAATTGTACGTGAGAGGGAATCTCAATGAGTCCTAGAACCTCAGCAGGCTGCAAAATAAAAGTAGAGGATCTTCATGGATTCAGATCTCACAGAAAACTGCAGCATAATGCATTTCAGATGTCACTTACCTGGCATACCATTGCCAGAAGTTTATTTGCTTCACCACAAGCTGAAGCCATCTGGTCCATTATCCCACAGGGAGCTCCAACCACATGGTTTTCTACCTAAGGAGGTAATTTCCAATACTTTACTGCATTTTGCTAACAGAATTTATAGAATTTCAAAATGCTGACTAGAGAGAAGAAAAAAAAGAGATGTAGATGGAACATATCCAGTACCCACCTTCTGACAAAGTAAAGCAAGATCTTTAGGGGTGATGTTCAATCCTGCATTAAAGAAGAACAACTGACTAAATGCAAAAGTGGAAGGCAAGCTGCTGAAAGAAGATGGATTGACAAAGCAAGAGAGAGGCAGACAGAGAGCAAGAGACCATGAGCAGCAGCTATAGCAGACATGCTAGCAACCTCCAAAGCAGCAGAAGAAGAGACACCTTTGCCTTCTGGAACTGCAGAATGTACCTGAAAGGAGAAGCATGGCCTGTAGTCGTCCAGAGAATTCTGAAATCTAAATGTCTTCAGCAAACACACTTAAATTCAGTAGCCCTTAGATCAGTTGCTACCCAATGCATGAAATAATCTCAAATCCCCGCATGCTCGATTTTGAAAATTAAAACTGAGAATAATGAAAAATCCTGATTTTGACAATAGATAAGAAAAGAATAGAATGAGAGAAGATATAAATTACAAACCAGTATACTGATGCTATTATCAAAACGGGCACCTAGTTCTTCCATCAATACAAGAATTGTCCCAGCCACATATGCTGCCCATCTGAAACAAAATCTCATGAAAAATAATAGGTTAAAAATGAAATTTTCTGTTAGATATATATTTATCAGCTTCCAAAAAGGGAACCTACTTTTGGGAGTGATCTCTTGCAAAATATGCCTTAGCCTTTTCATAAGATATTGGCTGTCCGCAATCCATGAAATCAGACAAATCCATGTCAAAAGTTGGTCCCCGGTTGCTCAACTCAGACCCAAATGATACCTAAATAAAGGAGAAGTAAAAGTAGACTAAGATGAACAGTAGTTATTTTGAGAACTATTAGTCTGCTGCATTCATCATTAAGAAGATAAAGCAATAGATAGAAATAGCATTAATAGTTTGATAACATGTGAATGTAAGAGAGGATTCAGAAAAACAAAAGGATAGGAAAATGATAACAGTTTATAAAGAAACGTGGAAACTATGGACATCTCATATTGAGCAAGTCTTAAATTCTGAAAACATATCCCTGGTACCAAGCCAGCCATTAGCCGTTAGGTACCAGATAAAGATTTTTGTTTTAAATGGTTGGTACCAACTCAATGACAAAGTCAAGTCAGAGCAAGTATCATACAATTTGAAGAACTGGAGTCGGTCCCATTCCATTGGTTTCTTCTCTGGCTTGAGCATGTTTCCACAGCCTATGCTTGCTAGGATGACATATCTGAACAGCGACATGGCATGCCTCTCTGATTGGCATCTGTTAGAGAGACTTAGAACCAACCATGAGTGAGTAAACTTCAAGAAATAATTTCATTACGTCTGTGTGAATATGCAGGCCAAACCTGCAAAACCAGGCTTCCTGAATAGTCTGCAATCCCACCCATTACATCCAACCTCCCTGGAGCTCTTGCCACAAAAATTTCCTCCTAAAGTCCAGCAGGAAAATGTCCAGGTATTAAATAATAGAGCACCAGAAAGATTTCAGCACATAGCACCACACTATCAGATATATACCCATACTAAAGTTAATCAACAAGATAAGGTAAACAACAGCGCAACTACCTGCCAGTTGAATAGTGCAGCAGCAGCCATGTGCTCCCTTGTATGATGAGTAGGACTAATTCCAAGGATGCTATCCATATCAGAGGCTAAGGTAATTAAGAAATTCTGTGTGTCCGGGAATCCCTGTAGATCTCCATGGAGAATTTCAAATTCTTGTGTCTGTCTGCAACATTAGATTTCTAGATTGAATGGATATCTATCTTGAGTAAACTGTAAGAGACAGAATAAATCCTTCGTTCATGCAATGACAACTGATAGAGAGATTGGGATAAAAAGAACTAAAAGTAATCAAATGCATCAAAAGAAGAAGCAAAAGGCAGCACCCTGTCCCAAGGAAGTTTGCTGGCACCACTGCAGCCCCTGGTGATTCCTTTGAGAGACCTAATTCATTTTCAGCAAGAGAATACCAATCGGGGATGTTAACATGTCTCCCGGGAACTCCCTGTAACTGATATCCAAGTACAATTGCATCGCGCAATCTCCTTGCTCCACTTATCTACAAATGCCAGGGAAATAAGAAGATTTACTAGTATGTGAAAGGGGATGTCATCAGCACATTTCTATTGTATTTAGCATGTATATAAAGCAAAAATTTGACAGATCTTGTCTACTCCTGCCACATTTTTTAAGAGTATTCTTGCTACTTCGATTTCATACTCTGACAGTAGTTGATGTTACACTTGACAGCATTTCACTGTTCTTTCCAAGCATCATGAGCTAGACACACAAGCAACTCCCAGTAGCTTCCACTGAGAGCCTAAGTACGAAAAAGTGACATAAGAATTTTACCTTATCAGAAGCACAAGTTTTTCCGACAGCAAGGTCTCCTAAAATTTGTGCCACAACCTGAAAGTGACCATATGGCAAATTAACTGCTGCAGTAACAAGAGAACGATGATTAAAATTCAATGGCGAATAAGATCTAATCCATGCTCAGCAACCAGCCTGTAGCATATATTCTAAATAAAGGAAGCTCTCGCTGTTTTCATCCAAACTAGGAACTAGCCCAGTTGGTTGCAGATGGCGGCAGTTCACTGCTAACACTCTTAAGCTTAGGTCAATAAATGAAAGGAGTTGTGCTGAAAGACCTTTTCATAAGCTAGCAAGCAACAATAATTACGAAGACAAGCCAATCAACATAGAAATAATTCTTGGGTACACTGCTTGCTATTACATGTTTAAATGGAACTGTATTCTTTTTATTGGGTAAGCATTTGCATTACACTTCTGAAGCTCTTCAGCTTGAGAATAAATGACTTTGAGCGCTATCAACAGCTAAGACTAAAAATTGTTCATTGGATCTTGCTTACATAGACTAAAGAGGTATCAGTTAATTCAATGCTGATAGAATGAACCACGGCATGCCACTGGAACCAGGATAACTAGCTGGTAAGAGATTCAACATATAGACACGGTCGTGCATGGCAATGATAAGTATAGATCTTTAAACTATTCCAAACATAGGGATGCCTTATATGCAGATTCAACCTTGCGCTGTATGTTTTGATGTGACATATATCTATAGCATTCTGACTTTAGCTTAACAAACAATCTTTTACATTGAGGTAGATGAATAGACAAGCTGTAATACCTCACCACCATTAGTACCTCCCTCATAGCATGGGTTTAGACTAAGAGCTCGTTCAAGGTAAGGTTTCCAGTGTCCAGTGAGCAAATCTCTCCTTATCATCTCAACACCACTTTGGTAGCACTGCAAAGGAGATATTTCAACATTAAGAAGCTCCGAGTCTAAGTCACCTATTTTTAATGAATAAATAGATCAAGAAAATAAAGTTAGACGCAATACCTCCAACATGTTTCTCAAGAAAGGTTCTTCATTAAAATAATCCCGCCGCACAAAGATGAATGGCAATTTATATGCCAGGGCCTCACTCACCGTTCCATACCCAATTTTCCCTGTCACAAGAAGAGGTTAACACCAACTGAATCTGTCAAAGAAATTATTGGCAATCTTGGGAAAGGTAGTACCAAGCATGCAGTCCGAGGCTGCTATGACATCAGGAGTATATACATCTTTCTCAAGCTTAATGAATCTTGGAGGAAGATCCTGCTTATCAGAAGCACCACAAACCTATTCCACCAGAAGGAAATGGGATTGACATTTAAATTACTCACAGAATGCAGATATTAGACATTATAGTTCCGTGTGAGGCATCTTTGCTAGACAAAAACCACTCACCAAACACACCCAACCAGGGGGTAGAAATTCCTCCTTCAGACTCCACCCAGCTGGCTGCAAGAAATGATAACTTAGATTATTCATTTCTATAAGGTAGTAATTCCAAAATGTCATCAACAAGGAAAGGGCGACAACAACTAGGGGAAAAAAAGTTCACTCTGAAAAATCGCTTAAATGAGCTAGTTCAAGCAAATTTCTCACCATGATCTTTTAAATTCTTTTTTTCTCAGACCAAGCAACATTAAGATGACATTTCAGGCACAAGCTTATAGACTTAGAATAGTTTCAATAAAAGATATCTCCAACCTGCCCTCCGAAGTTGAAGACAAGTAGCTTCACATCATTGCTAACACCAAGTTCTTTTCTCACCTGCTTCACAAGGAAACTCTTAAAACATTGGGAAAGGTAACTAGATATGACAGAGATGATTCTCAAAGATGATTCATCATACCTCCTCCTTGGACTTCACTACCCTTCTCACAACTAAGGGTACATCTATGACATCACTAAAAGCAGGCACTGCAAGATCATCAAGCAACAATTATAACCAACTTGAGATCTCCAAGTACTCACATTAAAGGGAATCAAAGTACATGAAATCACATGTAAAATGAACATGTAACAGAGACTACATCAAGAAAGTCCTACCCAACAACACCAAGTACCAGCAAAGTGGAAACAAAGAAGAGAAACCATTCAGAGCATTTGGGTTAACATACTTGGGCAGTATCCAGGTAGACGAATCAGAAGCTCACAGTGAGAATAATCCTCAGCAATCTGCATAAGGTAGGTTACATTGAAAAATAACAGTAAATAAATTGAAAAATTGACTATTCATTTATGTTACTATAGCATGCTATTCTCTATTTGTGTATCTTGTTCTTTCTTTTCTCCTAATACAATGCTTCTAATATGACCTTCAAGTTTTTAACTGCTACCAATCTAGCAATATTCATTAGAGAAAGCTGATTTTCACATATATCCTTGAGAGCTGACTGATGATTTTCTCTCCATCCTCCTCCACACAACCCACATCCCACACACCCCTTTTGCATCAGTTTAACCCTGGATAGAAATCAAAGAGCCACTTAAAGCAAGATAAGTCACCTGCCATATAATGGAACGGTGGCGATATCCTGCATCCATGACATACTCCGCATAGATAAAGTCCCAACTGCCAGCATTCAATCATTAGAGGGTGTAGAATATTGCATGGAGCAAGATGTGAAATGCAAATATTCTCTTTAAGATGGAAATCTTATTGAATCAAATACCTAAAGTTGGTGACACAAGCCGAACGAATTCCAGCATCTGCTGCTGCTTTGCATGCAATAGGTACCACATCCGAAACCTGTTGGCAGAGATCACAGAAACTTGAATGATGCAAATCATGATTTCGAAAAATTGCCTTGAAGGGAAGATCAGAAGCAACTCAATAATAGAAGTAAGAGAACATCAAGCATTACCAGTAAATCAGCCTTGATAGACTTCAGCCAGTCAACTTCTGTCACCAAAATAGATGCTCGAGGTGACACTGCTGTTTGAGAATACTAGATCAAAAATGAACAGGGAAATATCATCAGATATATTCAGAAAAATAGCTCAACGCAAAGATTAAGTATGTAATAAAGACAGACATTAGAGAAAAGTTGCAGAATATGTCTCTTCTAAAAATCACCAATTACCACTTTACAAGTACCTTCTCCAATGAAGCAAGACGATCAACAGTTAAGGCATCGGCTTGAACAGCTCCACAGTCCAGCAATACCTACTAAATCACACGTTATTGTTAAGAAGATATGGTTCTACACAGATTACCAGCAAATAATTACATAAGAATCAAAAACTCAGTTTTATAGATCTGGATGAGACAATATGCTTTTCATTTGGGGCTGGGGAGCGCACTTTCGTCGATTTACCATTGCTTTATCATTCACCTTGTCCGCATACAAAATTATCCAAAAAAGTGACTGTGCGCTTTTGAATGTGTGGAATATTTAATTTCCTTGCACTAAAAGGCTATGTACATTCTAATCCACAAAGGTAATTTCTCTTCAAGGACCCATAAAAAACATTATTGTTTTATGGCATAACTGTGAACCTCAGGAGAGTAGGTAGCCTTTAGAAGATCCATATGACTTATATTCGATCTAATGCTCCATGTTCTTCATGACAATTTATGTGATGGAAAAGAGCATAGTATAACCAGTGCAAAACAGCCTTCCTGAATCTCAATTTTCTCAATTGACCAGCGAAACTTTCTGGTAAACTTATACAGGCTAGTAAACATGCCATGTAAGTATCAAAGTAACCTCATTCTCATAAGAAAATATTAAAGGGGATCATTATGCTCAATAATTTTAACATAGTTTCACTAACCTTGTGAAGAAACAGCCTCGGAGAATGTATCTGGGAAGTGAAAACAAAGTCGGGAGCTCCAGTAACTACATGAACCTCATGGCCCGCTAGAATAAGATTGCGAACAACCTGCACATTGCATTGCAGCATCTTGTTTCACACCAGTCCAGAAAGCTGACAATTTTTAAATTAGAATACTCAACTTGATCTAATCAGCTTCAGGCAGGATCCAGAAATGTAATGCAAAATCTTAACTTGGGTAACCTTAGTCCATCACATCAAAATTTCACTTCAGCTAACCAGCGGGAAAAGAATTTGACAATGAACCTCGAGCATTTGCTTGCTCAGTTAATGCAATGTCCATGGGGGACTGGACTAAGATGGATCATTAGATGATCTCAATTTTCCAGGAAAATGAGAGCACAGTGCTCGAGGAATCTCATGACTTCCAGGTGAATTTGCGGAGACAGTGCACTCGCAACTCACCATCGTATCAGAATTCCGCCAAGAACAGCTCGAATCCACCGAAGAATCAATGCAACCAGAATTACCTCGACGACACGGGTGGCGTGGCCGAATCCATGGCCGGTGACGTAGAAAGCGAAGACAAGAGACCGACGTTCCGCTCCTTCGGCGTCCATTCTCCGGTTCAAGCAATGCCTCCCGAATGAGCTGAAATCAGAACAGCATTCCGATCTGAAAGTCCGTAATGAGTCAAACGCAGCGACTCAGAGCGACGACGAGCTGATGATATACGATGAACGCGACGGAAACGGCGAGCAAGGCGGAAGAGATTGATCTGCGGGAACGGACAAGTGACGAGGAAGATCGCGACAGCACCCGTTGGAATGACTAAAGGAAGGAAATGTCGTTTTCCCCGGCTTTTCTGTTTTTCTTCCTCCTTGGTTCTTTTTTTTTTCCCCCCTTTTTAAAGCCTTTATTTTCTGGATTCATGGAATCTGCTGATTATGAAATTATCCATTCTGACTTGTCTTTCCATTTTAACTAAACCTGGCAATATTTTGCGCGATCCCATGTCATAGCACGGCGCTGTGCGGGGAAAATGCAACACCTTTTTCCCTTATTTTGTGGAAAAAATTTTCAGTGTAACAGTTATATTACGTACGCAATATTAGTGTAATATATTTGTTCAATTGGAATTTAATGTGTAATCATTAATAATATAATTATAATTATTAAATCATAAAAAATTTAAAATATATAAAAAAATCCAATAAGTGGTAAATCATTGATAAATATATAAATAATTAATTCTGATTAAAATGATATACTGGATTAACATCGCTTACATGATATGACAACTCTCCATCGAAGATTTTCTTAGTTTCTAGGCCATTTGATAGTACACAACAAATAAAATTTTTGGTAAAGGAATCAACGGACTTGGAGGAAGATGGAAATAATGAGACCCATAATTCTACAAATGGAAATCAAATATTACTTGGTCAAAATCGATGAGAATGTCATTTGGTCGAGACGGTTCGAAAGATCTCGGATTCGAATATTATAAATGAAAATATTCATGTTACGAGAATTTCATTCTTCAGAAAGTCAACCCTACTCGAACCTAAACTAGTCAAAACTCATTGAACTTTTAAATCACTAGTGGTATATAGCAGAAAAAAATTTTCTACCTCAAATTAGGGCTATTAAAAAAAATTGAACCGAACCGAAAAAAAATAACTGAATTATTCAAACCGGTTCACTAAAATAGTTCAATTTTTTTGTCGAGAAGAGGTTTGGTTAATTACTTGATGTCATTAGTTCGGTTAATTGTGGTTAACCGAACCATTTTTAATTAATAATAAAATAAAATTAACATATACATTTTTAAAGAAAAATATAATTTTTACTTTATTTTTTATGGTTCAGTTGGGTTAATTTCGAACAAAACTGAACTGGTTGTGTTTTATAGTTAACCAAAACATTGGAACCAGTTTTAAATAATTCAATTTTTTCTTTCTCAAATGATTATAGTTCGGCTCATATATTGCTTGAACCGAATTGAACCTGAAATATGGTTCGGTTCGATTCAAAGAAATTTTTCAAATCGAACCGAACCATGAACACCCTACTTCAAATGGCAAAAAGGTTTTTGACCGCCTAACCTTCCACAGAAAAAAAAAAAAAAAAAACTTACTAATGAGATAGATAAACGGATTGGGCCCAGCTTAATCTAATATGGGCTTCCCCTTTGCGAGACGGGCTTCCATCTGGATCGGGTCGAATTTGACCCGTTAACCCGCTTTTTCATCCACTACCTGCAGCCATTACTATGAGTCAAAACGAAATCACAAAGCAGCGGCAGCAGCACGCACAGAGAGAGAGAGAGAAGATGGGAGGTGGAATGGAGGCGCACAAGAACGGGTTCATTGAGGATTGGAGCACGGCGAGGGAGAACCTCGAGTACAACTTCCGGTGGACTCGTCGGCGTTTTCGGCATCGCCATCCCTATATTAGTCTACAAGGGCATCGTCCGCGGATTCGTACGCCTTCTCTCCCGCTCTGTGGCTAACTCGATGTTGTAGCTTTGCATTTTGACCTCAGCCTCCATGCCTTGCTGCGATCGATTAGATTTGAATGCCTGAGATGCCGTCTGCGTCCGCATGTACACTTTTGTTGGTGCTTGCTCTGGAGAGAAGATATGGTGAACGTGACAACATTTTATTGAATGCTGATGATACAATTTGACTAAAAAAGAGCTCTTGAATCATATGGTATCAGACTGTCATTAAAGTAAACTTTGAGTCTCTTCGAAGTGAAGATGATGCTTGTAAAAACAGTTTCAGATCTCATGAGAAGCTTCCTATATTGCTGTTTATATTGGGGGATTTGCAGTTAGGATATATAGAGGAGTTCACAAAAACAATGCAAGTAAAGTTGAAAATTATTGACCGGGCTGTTTTTGTCAGTTGATGGGAATAGAGGAGTTTCAAGTGGAAAGTACCTCTGAGGCATTCGTGTCCCAAGTCAAATCATATAGATTGAGTTACATCCAGCACTCTAATTTAATTTTTTACCATAAATATCATGGTTTGCAAGTTCCACTGACAATTTGGTAATGAGAATTTCTGGGATTTTCTTCTTTTTTGATAAAAAAAAAAAAAGGAAGTTTTGTGAGATTCAATTTTAATGTAGCAAATGTTCTGGCCCGTTTAGGTGACTCATCTTGAGGCTAACTTGAAAGAAAGGCTTTATGAGTCTTATTTCAATATCCTGAGTAGGAGGTTGTCCCTTAGACAAAATGAGTCAAAAGGCATTTGCCAGTCACAGTAGTTATTGGGCATAGCTGGGTTGTGATAATAGGGGGAGAATTGAATTGGGTGGCAAAACGCCAAGGAGTTTATAACAGTATCTCCATCTCGGAGCCACAGAAGTTAACTATTCAATTCAATCAAAATGATTTCTCTGAAGTTATTCATTCTGTCCTCTGCGCCAATGTGATGCTATATTGGACAAACCCCACTGTATTGGCATTTGATTCTAGAGAACGTGTTGAGCGAAAACAGATTTGTCACTCTTTTGCTCATGGCATTTGATTCTGCATTTGTTGGGTCCACGACACTGCGTAGCATCAGCCTGCAAGATTATCTTGGGATCTGTAATATATAGAATTGTTTTCCGGCCCTAACCATGATATCATACCACAGCCTTTCATTTCTATGTTTTGTTGCATCGAACTTAGATCACTCCATGTTTAATTTGCCCCCTTTGTTGCCATCAAATGTGTGAATTATAAAAACTTACATGAAAGATACAAATCAATGTCGGTTTGTTAATCTTGTGGGCAGCACATGCAAGACGAGGATGCAGGAAGACCCTACCGGAAGTTCATCTGATTATTATGGAGAATGCAGTGAAATAGGTGTTGGTATCGGAAATGGTAGTAGGAGTAAAAAGAGAGAGCAGAGTTTATAAATGTTGTCTTATATCCATCATTTTTATTGTACAGACCCCACTTATATAGGGTTGGGGAGGATACAAGTATTAAATACACGTCACGTGTCTTGTGGGATAAGCAATCTCTGTGGTACGGAGGATGTCAGACTGCGACAGCGCAGGGGACGTCAGTCGTACGGAAGCGGCGCTGGCTGTGCGGACGCCGCTTAGCAGGGGTGTGCAGCTATGCCTAGGCGACCGGGCAGTTGGGCCTACTCTCTGGGCCCTGATCTGGGCCAGGCTTCTGCGAGGGGAGGGCCTTGGGCCCAGACCCTACACCAGGAGTGGATGTGCTTTTGACCACAGCCATGTTCTCTCTTCCTGGGGGGACAATAACGGTTTCTCTGCTTTTGTGGAGATTAGAATTTAGCATTTTACGTTTTCATTTCTGTCTATCCAATTATTGTGAATTAGAATATTATTTGTGTTATTTTATAGCTCATTATTCATTCCATTTTTTTAATTATTTTTTCATTTTTCATCCTTTTTATCTATTCTTTATTCCACATTCTTAAATTTTCCTTGATTTTTTAGTGTCGATGTGTCTGATTTATCACAAAGTTCATAGAGGTTCTAAGGATAACTCGGATCCAACCACTACGTAAGCACCAGGGGTATGATTGGTAAAATAAATTTCTATACTCGATTCCATTCCCCCAATATTAAGAATTGTACTAAACTAACAATTAGCAGTCATCATTCCATTTCCTTTCAAATCCATTGAGATGATTTTATCCTACTAAATATATTCTAAACTGGTCCAGTATTAAGTTTTTAGGATGTTTTGTCTGTAAAATTTGAATACAAGATCTTAATTATTAAAAAGATTAGTTTATCCATCTTAAAAACAAAACACGTAATTTATTATTTGATTTTCATATTTAACAATTTTTTTTTTTTTGGTAAGCTGAAAATCATATACTCGATACATCTACTGTAACACAGGCGTTATTTAATTATTTGTCAATTCATTTTTTTGATTAATTCGTTGAGCGGGCTGGGCCCAGATATATTCTAGGCCGATGCCCACTAAAATGGAACTGGAGACGAGTTAAACGGTACCGTTTAGTTGGGCGAGCTCTCACCGACGCGAGCGGCTCGCAGAGAGCACAGAGGAGGAAACGGGAAAATCCAATTTAATCAAATCCACCTCCTCAATCCGAAACTAGGGTTTGGGTGCACAATCACTTTCACTAGACACACGCTGCCTCTCCCCCCGAAATCTCAATCTCTGCGGAAGCTCTCCTGATTCGAATCTCGCAGCAGCACGATGGCGCGTAACGAGGAGAAGGCGCAGTCGATGCTGAACCGCTTCATCACCATGAAGGCGGAGGAGAAGAAGAAGCCCAAGGAGCGCCGCCCCTACCTCGCCTCCGAGTGCCGGGACCTCGCGGAGGCTGACAAGTGGCGGCAGCAGATCATGCGTGAGATCGGACGCAAGGTCGCCGAGATCCAGAACGAGGGCCTGGGGGAGCACAGGCTCAGGGACCTCAATGATGAGATTAACAAGCTACTCCGAGAGAGGGTCCATTGGGAACGGCGGATTGTGGAGCTCGGTGGGCCCAATTACACGAAGAATGCCCCCAAGATGACCGATTTGGAGGGGAATATCGTCGACGTTCCAAATCCTAGCGGCCGTGGTCCTGGGTACCGTTACTTTGGGGCCGCGAAGAAACTACCTGGTAAGTGGCTTTCAATGCAACACTCTCTGCAAACTCTTGAATCTGTCTACATTATGAAAAAGCTTGTTAGTTTGGAGCGCAACTGAATGCTCAATTTGTTGTACTGTTTGATGGTGGTAGACTTATTGGATACCTTAACACTTCTACAGGCTGAATATTGTAGAATTAGGGAGACGGGATGATCTAGTAGTTGGAAATTTTGTTGGTGAGACTAATTAAATGTCATAAGTATGCATATATTTTATTTCTAGCTGTGTGAATGATGCAAAATGTGGTGAACTTAAAGGAAGGATCAAGCTGCGTTTAGTCCAGTAAATGGTCCTTTAGCAGGGCAATGCTTCTGGGGAAAAGATCTCCATCGTTATATTTTCTGCAAATTAATGGTTTTTGGGTTAAATAGTAGGCAAAATTCTTGTTCTTATAGCAGTTAGGTCGACCGTCACTTGATCATGTCTGGTTTCCAGATTATCACATGGTAACAATTTCCTATCGGAGCAACTTGTCTGGTTGAATTGTTGAGACATCTATTTGCTTTGAGAAGGGTTTTCATTGGGCTGTTTGTCTTTGTAGATTGAGAAATAAATGCAGCGGGTTATGCTATAGTAGGTTTGGTCCAAGGAAAAAGATGTTGTTTCAGTTATTTTCTTTAATTTCCACTTTCAATAATCCAGTAATTGTGAAGAATGACAGATGAGACTGACCTGTTTCCACTTTGTTTATTTTCAAAATTTTAGGTGTCAGAGAATTGTTTGAGAAGCCACCGGAGCTTAGGAAGAGGAGGACGAGATATGACATCTATAAGAGGATTGATGCCAGCTACTATGGGTACAGGGACGATGAAGATGGTGTGTTGGAGAGAGTGGAGGGGCCAGCAGAGTCCAAGATGAGGGCTGAAGCCGTGGAAGAGTGGAGAAGGATGGAGGAGATTAGAAAGGAGGCGAAGAAGGCCGTGAAGAGTGGAGAAGTGGTGAATGTGAAGGAGGTCTTGTTCGAGGAAGAGGAGGACGTGGTGGAGGAAGAGAGGAGGATAGAAAGGGAAAGGGAAGAGAGTGAAAGAAGGGAGAAGGAGAGGGAGTTTGTGGTGCATGTGCCATTGCCGGATGAGAAGGAGATTGAGAGAATGGTGGTTGAGAAAAAGAAGATGGAATTGTTGAATAAGTACACAAGCGAGATGCTGTTGGAGGAGCAGAGTGAAGCGAAGGAAATGCTTAATATACAGCGGTAAATTGCCTCTCGCCACTGTTCCCAGACCACTGCCCAGCTGACTTATGGCAAGAAACTGCACCTTCGGTCCTGCTACTGTTTGAAACATCTGTAAGAACTGTCAAATATACTTTAATGCTGAGGTGTCTGGGAAATACTTCCCCAGTCGAATTGAGCTGTAGACTTGCCTCATGCTTTCTATGACCTTGTACATGGATGGTTTTTGACGTAAGGAAAATCAATTGGTTCAAGTTTATTAAAAGTGAGAAAAATTCAGAATTTTAACATACAATCTTCGCGAGTATCCATCAAAGTTAGTTCAACACGAGCCTTGAATGTTTATGGAAAGCGATTGTGTTGACCTGGAATATGTTTTTCTTGTGATTGGATGCCCAGTGGCGACTACATCACAGTGCAAGTTAGTTCAATCTGACTTGATTTTGGTGGGAATTGATTTAGGCCAAGCTCTAGATGGATGAATTTCAATGTTAGGTTATCTCATCGCAGTTCCCAACTCTGGGCAAGTTGCTTTGTATTCCCCTTTGCACCCTGCAGGACCGATTACCTTCCATCGTTTCACTTTCTCGGCACTTGCATTTGTAGAGAACTACTGGGGCACTTGCATTCGCAGTTCAAAGAAGCGAACACATTGAGCTATTCTGATCTTTTTCCTTGTTGCTAGCCATTGTTCTATCGTTCCCTGTTTCTCTCCTTCTCAATCTCCACAATGATTCACTCTTGCCCATCTGCAGACCAGTCCCTATGATTAGAGACGCGCCTGCCCCACTAATATGCCGAGTTGCCCTTCCATCCTTTCACACCTGACCAGCTGCCGGGTGCAATCCAGCACTCAACATCAGTCGTACGAGAACTTAGCTGGGAGCAGATGACCGGTGGAGGACCGCACCTTCAGTCAACCTCAGATCAGCTGTGTGACAAAGAAGAGATGCTTTTTATTGAGCATGATAAAGGTCCGATCCCTAGTCAGCATCTACTCGGAATATCAGTGGACAACTGTGATGATGCCTACTCCTTTTGGATCGAATCTCTCGCATTCTATGGATCAAACTCCACTGCTGAGCAATTGCCCTTACATCCAAGAGCCTGAGTACCCCCACACTGTTGGTGATAATAAATCAGGAGCATTGATTGAAGGGGATGGTACCTGATCCTTTTTGCTAGCATATTAAAGAAGAGGAAATGGACAGAGCCTTTACACAGCAATGCGCATTCTGGCTTAACCATTTCATGGAATCCAGGATATTGTAAGACCGGAGCAGCTTGCTTAACAGAGTCAAAGCTAATTATATCAGTGTTGGCAGCAGCGAGGTCCATATTGTCTCCGGTGAAGGACACGAGGGGGTAGCAGCTGTTCGGATTTGATAAATCCTGCATTATTTCCCCTGACTCACCTGCCAGAGTCTCGACCACTGCATCACGCTCCAGCATACTAAAAAAATAATAACACACCACATGAGGACCGAATTTTGCATGCAAACTGCAGGGACAGCAATAGATATCGGTGGTGCAGTTCTTACAACTTCAGTCTCCAGTGAATGCTGCAAGCCCATAGAAACAAGAAAAGCTAGAGAGGTTAACAGAGCCGGGTCTCAAACTTGAGACTTATACCCATACTGAACAGCTCCTGACACAGCAGCTTCGCCCCGTATGGCACATTCACCTTAACAATGTCATCGGCCGATTCACAGAACCTGCAGTATGGTCCCCTGATCTTCCGGCCCCCAGCAACGGCCCGCTGGATCACATTTGCTATGTTCTTGCACTTCTGGCAGATGTGCATCTGGGATGAGTCGCTAAGCGTGAAGAGCCGCTCATGGAGGTTTGCTGATGCTCCATGGGCGATGAGGCAGTCCCTTTCCATCTCCCCGAACTTGATCCCACCAAACCGTTTCCGATCAGCCACAGGCTGTCGGGTCAGGGGGTGAACAGGACCCGTGTTCCGGAACTTCACCTTGTCTTCTGCCATGTGGATAAGACGCTGGTAGAACGTGGGGCCAATGAAGATGAGAGAGTCTACTGCCTTCCCTGTCCGACCGTCATAGACCCTCTCGTTTCCCCATCTCGAGAAACCAACTCTGCAAGAGTTTTAGTTCAGATCAAGAGACTTTCCTGCTGATGTAACTTCATGAAGCCATATATTTCAAATTCTAAGTGGATCAATACAAATCCACTATTAGGTAAATAAGTGGAAGGACTGCAGACCTGTGAAGTTGGTTGGTGATGTCGTCAATGGAGGGAGTGGAGAAAGGAGTGGCATATTTCACCGGCCCACCACATGCAATACCTTTTGCCAGGGCTGCTTCTAGAAGCTGACCAGGTGTTTGCCTCGAGGGAAAGGCATGCGGATTTATAACAACGTCAGGAACAATTCCTTGTCTTGTGAAGACAAAATTCTCTTGTGACTCGAGGAAACCAAGCACACCCTTCTGCCCATGCATGCTTGCAAACTTGTCGCCAAGGCACGGGGATCGAACCTATATTAGAAGTTTAAGTGATAAGAGATTAAGAAATGGACAATAGAGATAAACATGATAACTGTAAGCTATATAGATGAGTATGCTTTGCCTTTGAAAGTATTTCAATACCAAAACTTTGACGTAGATTCTAAAGGCCAAAAGTTTGACCTAGAAATTATGTCTAGGTTCAACATGCACTTTTAAAGGGACGATCACCTGTCTAAGAGACACAACAGCAAAATTTTTCCCATCATCATTAGCTGATAGGACCACTTTCTGGACCATGCCTCTCTCAGTATGCTTAAGTTTTATACTGTGATCTGTCCCAGACTCAGCACACCTCCCAATCACAATATCACCACTCTGCAAGTTTGCTCCAACGAAGGGAAGGCCATCATCATCAAGGCTGTCTACCCTCCCAATCTTACTCTGTATTTTCCCAAAATTAACACAATCCTCAGGCTTCTTCTTCTTCTCTAGGGACTCCTTGTTTTCGACATCAGCTTTGTAGCTCCTGATGTGCTCTGATCGGAACATTCCACGCTCCAATGAAGCTCGGTTCATCACCAAGGAGTCTTCTTGGTTATACCCAAGATGGACATTGACTGCAACAATGGCATTCTGCCCATTGAAGTACTCTGGCTTGGGGATTGTCCCATTAAGACCAACTGAATGCCCCGACTTTCCAAGACAGTCGGAGATAACTGTCCGGAAGAGTGGCCGCTGGGGATAGAATAACTGGTGTGAGAGAGTATCTACTCGAATGTTAGGGTTTGTAGTTGAGTACCCAATGCCCTGTTGAGAATGCTTCTCTGACTCATAGAGGACTCTCCTCGCGTGATCATGATTAGCAAATGGAATGATCCCACAGCTCAACCCCAACAAAAAGGACATGTCAAGCTCACAGTGAGTGTACTTCACAGGTTTCTTCGAGTCTCCTTCCCTTAAAATGTATCTGATACTCCAAGCAGTACAACAGTCTTCCTCTTCTTCTGCACCGATAAGCTCAACTATTCCCTTATCAAGCAGATTCTGGAAAGTGACACTGCTCCCTTTTAGTAATTTTATCTTTTTCAAATTCTCAACAACCAGAAGGGGACGGAGAACTCTTCCAGCATCTGAATAAAGACGTACTTCTCCGTGGTGTACATCTCTTTTGATCTCTACCTGCAAGTAGATGCCTCTTAGATAATCGTTTCTTTCCCAGCTAGAAATGTAAATAATTTCGATTAGGAAACAGCAATAACAGAGACAGATAGAAACAACTAGTAGATGCATATAGAAGACATTCATGCAATTAAATTGCAAACCTCAGGCGGAATCTCCTTCTCCCGCCGCTTGTTTCTGAGCTTGGTGACAAATAAAAGGGAATCTTCACAGATGCCAATCCAGTCTCCATTCAGGAATACTTTGACTTTGCCATGCAATGAAGTGGAAGTATCATCGACAACTCTTTGCATTCCACAATCAAGCAGCATTTCATCAAGAGGTTCTGATATATTAGTGCTCACAAGTCCTGTAGCAGCCAAATTCTTCACAAGCCCACAGTTCTCACCATCTGGTGTAGAGAGGAAGCAAACCTTGCCCCAATGAGAAGGGTGCCTGACACCAGAAAATGTAGAGCACAAATAAAATCACAGCTATCAAACACTCTCCTAAACTAATAGTAAGACTCTGCAAGTGGCCACTAACTTTTCAAATCGAGAAGATATACATACCTCAAATTAAAGTATAGAAATTTGCAACTTATCATCCATTAACAATAAATTACTAACAACTGACTTAGATGCGCTATGCTTGCTTGCAAGGTAATATGTTTCCTTGGTGCAATCCACCTTTTTTTTTTTTGGCTGGAACACCTTTTTTTTTTATAACCGAAGTATCTGAGTACCTTCCACGCCCAACTAGTGGGGCTTGCGACACCTTCCTCCTCCGGGCACACGTAATAGCCCCCAAACAACGTGCCAGGTAAGCCAGATTAACCTAACAGGCTCAAGGGCTAATCCCCCACCCTCAAGAAAACACCCTTGGCATTACACCTACCGGGAATCGAACTTGAGAGGTTTGGGAACCCCCAATGCCCTACTAGGGGGGCTATCCCCTCGAGGGGCAGTGCAATCCACTATTAAGCAGGTCAAAAGTAATTTAGAGATTCCAAGTGTAAAAAAAGTTGCAGAAAATTAGAGAGAGAAATCCATTTCTTTTCAATATTTGATTGTTATGATCTACACATGGTATCAGACGCCACGTTCAGCACAAAGTATAAAAGTTATAGAGCAAGAAATGAGTGAGTAATAGATGTTGAATAAGCTGTTTACTCACGGATATCGAGCATCTCCAACCTTGCCTGTATAATTAACCTGCTGACGCATTTTTCTCATATCAGAAACTGTCTGCAGTGGATTTTGTCTTCTCAAGGTTGCCACAACACCTGAGATACGTTCTGCTTTGAAAGGATGTGACCAAGCTCCAGTTGAGAAAGCCCTTGATAGACCATTTGTGATAATTGAAGCATCCAGATAATGTTCAATATCACGAAGAGCACGATCTGCATACAGGTCTCTCTGAATAGCCCTCATCATGCGCTTTCGAGCATTCAAAATCTGCACTTTGAGCTCTCTCTTTAGAAGCTCATTGGCCATGTCGAGCCTCTTATTTTTGAAGTCATCCTTGCTGTCACATTTCCTTCTTCCGGTATAGGCCTCCAAGAGACACTTCACCATATAAGCAAGAAAGCGAGCCTTCAGCTTGTTCCCACCTTTTAGAGTGGGGAACAGATATTTGGTGAAGCATTCATCAATTGCTTCTGCTGGTGGGAACTTGCAACTCTTGATGTTCTTATCAACATAACTGAGTGCTTTCCCTGCCTTGCGGAATCCATCGCACTTCTCATCAGCTTCATGGATGGAAGCAATCAGCACATTTGAGACCCTGGAATCGTTGCGCCCAAAATCAATCATATCGACAACTTCTCTGTCTGACTTTACTCCAAGGGCAAAAAACAATATCCACAAAGGGATTTCTGTCGACAGAAAATAGACTGTCAAGACCTGCTCACCCCCTTTAATATCCTCAACAAGAGAATTTCCAGAAAGCTTAATATACACCCTTTTCCTTTTCCATTCAGATCTGCATGCAATTGTCCACCCCTGACTGTTAGAAATCCAGAGCTTGTTCATGCTGATCTGCTCTTGGGCAATGAAGGTCTGAAACAAAAAGGATGCCTGATCAGTAATCCCCAGTGTATAGAAAACCAGAAACACAAACCAAAATCATATGAGTAAATTGGCAGAGAAGCAAACTGCACTAAATCCTCAAAATAGTAGTCACTAAACAATAATCCCAACAACAAACAATTCAAGTAAACAGAAGCAAAGAAAGATCAAGTTCATATGTAACACAAGAAATGCTGCATCATATTTCAGTCATAAATTTAGACCAGAGAGTTGCTAAAATTTAAAGTGATGAAACTATTTGATAGAACCTAGTAAAATATTAAGAGAAAAGGTATGAACTAAGGAACCTGAGAAAAAATTCTTTCCTGAACCACTAATTGACTAGTGGAGCTAAGCAACCTAGAGGATTTATATAGTAGCAGATAATTTAAAAAATGAAACCTTTTACAGGCAAAATTTCGATAAAATAGGAAATGGAGGATAGAAATGCATGAAATATTATCTCACCTTTTCAGCACCCTTGACAATGAAATAACCTCCAAGATCAAAATCACAATCTTCCTTCTCAGCACCATTCATCCAACAGCATTGAGATTTTACCATGATAGGTATCCTCCCAACCATCACCTCTTTTCTCTCTTCATGTAAAACCTCCTCTGTGAGGTGCTGTGACTTACCAGTTTTGAATTTGTCACTACTCACAAGCCTTTCAATGTAGACCTGATAACGACAACACAGAGAAAAAAATCATTGTCAAAGGTGTTAAAAATCCTAAAGCATGGACAGTCTAGCGGATTGCCTCTATGCCCTGGGTACATAGCTGTCTTCGATATTCTGGGTAAACTATGTAAAACATACCAATATAAAGTAAGATTTTTGTGTAAGATTTTGTGTTTAGCAGGCCATTCTCTCAAAACACTACGCACTCACCTGGAAATACACAGAAACCTTCATTCTTGAGGAGTAAGTCATATTCTGGAGCCGCGCATGCCTTGGTAACAGATTTAGATACCCTTTTCCACTCTCAGCAAGCTTCTCACCAGCCCAAAACTGAGGCTTGTCAAGGGTGACCTTCTCAAACCGCACTCGAGCACGCTTCCACTCACCATCACCCTTCCGTGAAGGGTCATACCCAGGCTCAATTTTAAGCTCTTCAAAGGAATCAAACGCCTCTTGGATTCCGTGTTGGATGAAGTCATTGAATGAGTTGATCTGGTGACTGATGAGACCATACTCATCGAAGAATGCTGTGGCTGCTTTTCTAGTGAAGTCGCGTAGAAAGGGTTCACCAAGGTCATGTATGATATCAGAGGCTGTCATCTCCTCATCATCATCATCACTGAACTCGTCATCATCGTCATCAATGTCCATTCTATCACCATTAAGAGATATCTTATCCCTGCTGCTCTTTCCTTCACCACCCTTGGTTTCTGAAGCTATAACCATTCTTTCTTAAAAACCTGTATAAGTAAGAAAGACAAAATCTTCTCATATACTTCTACAGTAACTGTTCCTATTCGCTGCTGATGAGGGGAACCTTGGCAGAATGCCCTTTTCTATATTATATAATAGGCAATAAGTATGTAGCCTACTGAATCTGGCTCAATCCAAGCATACCCCCAAATAAGATCCAGCTCAGTTAAGCGACATTCTAATAAACTGTAAGAAAGAAAAATTGTAAAACACAACCAGACAGTTGCAGATACACAGAAAATTCCTCTCCCGCTCCATTTCACACCACATCCACACAGTTACCAGCAAAGAAGTCAAACTCAGAAACCCAGTTAAAACCAAAACATAAGATGGTTGATTCCAGAGAAACACATGAAAATGCCGAAAGCACATCACTTTGACAAAGTGAAACAGCATCTTGTCAGTGAAGAAAGCTAACCTTTGTTCTGTGCAGTACAGAAAAAACCTAACTTTCGGCCCTCATAAGTCAAGAATGATTTATTAGCTAATGCACAGCTCTTCAGCTACGCAAAACCCTAACTATCACCTCAACAATCACCCGGCTTCCACTTTCCAGCAGAAATATGAGAACAATGGAAATAAAAAATCCTAGAAACATCATCACATGTTCGTAGATTTTCCACTCATCTCCGTCGAACAGACCCCGATGCAAAAATCAAATCCCAGTGTAAAACCGAAACAGTAGGCATGCGCTAGCCCATTCCACCCAATCGCACTAAAATGCAAACCGTTTGCCAACTTTTCGTCACCAACACCAGTCAGAAGAAACGCATTGTACGGGGTAAGCGAAGGGAGCTAACCTGAGCTTTCACTGCACAGCGAAGAAGAACCGACCCTGCAGAGACTGGTAAGACGATGAGAGGAAGGGAGACGACGGCGAGGAGGGTGCAAGAGACGAGAAACGCAGCGAAGGAGAGGAAGTGGCTCTGTAGGTAAGACTGAGGAGACAGCCTGCTGCTGGGTCACTGAGGAAGAAGAACGCAGCAGAGGAAGACAAAAGGAGCATAAAAAATGATGAAGAAAGTGAGGGACTTTCGAGGATATTTATTTTATGTAGGAAAAGTAAATAATTTATGGCATTTTGGTCCTCAATCTCTTATTTGAACCAACTTAATCCTCAGTATTAGAAATAATCTACATTAAAGCCGTGCCATTTGTTCATGTCATTGCTTCTACCAAGGGAGGTGATTTAGAAATCCAAAATTCACTCTCACATCATTTCATGATATTAAAATTTTGGATTCGACTCTCACCCTAAGTAATATTACTAGAAAAGACTCATGAACTTAGACTTTAGACTTTAGCAGATACCATTTTATTCAACTGTGACAGATTTTTGGTAATATTATGTTGATTGGGCAATGCTGATATTGCTTATTCAATTCATTTAATACGTTTATGGTTGATCACAAAAACCCTAATATTATTCCGTGGGATGGTTGGAATTGCCTCTATTGCTCCCTCAATTTTACTAAAAAAACAGAGAAGATACTCATCAGCTAGTTCAAGTGGCTCAATATTCGTTCAACTTATTGAATACGTTCGTGGTTAAACACGAAAAAAATCCTAATACCATGTAACGAGGATGATTGGATTTATCACTATTGTTGCCCTTCTTTTCACGCATGAACAATAATATGAGTTGGTTTTAGTGTAATTGGCATCACGATTGACCCGAACCATACGTGTGCCAGAGTTTGATTTTTTGTGAATGAAATTTCGTATCTCATTTTATCTATTCTTTCTCACGCCTCATTAAGTCATGAACCTCATTTGTATGAAAAATTCTAATGTAATGAATATATAAATTGGCATACATTATGAGCGTCAATGGTGTGTAACACATAGACAAAAACTGTCATAATTATCTGAGATATTATAAACATCATGGTAATATTTTGAATACCAATTGGCTTAAAATGTGTATCACACGAAATACCTGCTCGTGATACGTTGTTGAGATCGGGTGTTAAGAATACAATGTTTCGTTGACAAAATTAAAAATATATCCAGGTAATTTTTTTTTATAGATATGGTAAAAATTCAACAATATCGCCAATGTGTTGAGAGAATGCCCATTAAGCAAAAATTATCAGTATGTCCACGGGAGGCGGCCCTGGTGTTGGGATTTTGGGAGGTCTTCCAAGACCTCTTAGGTTCAAATATGTAAAGGCGCATTCCTCATGGGATGGGAGTTTTATAGTACTCGAGCCAGTCAAGTTCATCTAACTTGCCCCGCACACGTGGTTTGCGGGCTGTTGCGTGTGCACTAAGGAGGATGTATCGTAATCATCACTAGTCAAATCCAAAAAATGCTTGGATACCTCGATTATATTAAAAAAAAGTAAAAATTATCAATACAAACTGAACTCTCCCATAAGAAAATAAAGAATTGTACTATTAAAAAAAATTGGGTATGATATAATTGACACTGCCATTAACATGTAATTATGGGTTTGATTCTTACCAGAGGGACTCTCGTGCCTCTTTACTCACCATTTTTTTTATCACATTCTAGATTTATATATCTCATTGTATGCTAAAAAAAAAAAAAGAAATGCATTTTTTCCAATAAATGAGAAATATATATTTCCAACTAAAAATATAGATTTCGAAGATAAACGGATAGTTGGATCACGAGGTTCTGGTTGTGAAAATTAATTAAATGTAGACAAAACCGAAATCACCTTAGGAAACGAGAAATGGAGTTTGGTAAAATATTACTACTCTCGATCTGCAATTAGGATGTTATTATAAATTTAATTCTCACTGACAAAATTGCACATGTTATTTCAGTTATATTCTCCTCTTTCTCCTATACTCTTAAAATGCAGAGACCATCTCTATGATCGAAAAATTTACCATTAGAAACAGTGGCTCAGCTGACAAAAGGAAACTAGTTTAAATGTACCGATCTCGTGCATCACCTAAAAAAACCAAACAACTGACTGGATGAGTGGTGCAAATATTGTGTTCGATTTGTAATTAAAATGCTATATATTCAATTTTTTATCGCTGAAATTCTCTGTCTTCCTACCTCTTCTTATCCAATGCTCTTCTATACGAGAAAGTTTTTACTAGAGCAGTTATACTAAATAGGTAATGCTGATGCGATATATCTGTTGAATCAGAACTTGACATGCAATTAATAATTATATATTAAATCCTAAAAAATCTTTAAAAACTATAAAAATTGTGAATCATAAATAGAAAAAATATATGGATGATAAAAAATATTTAAAAACCTAATAAATGGTGAACCCTAATTGAAAAAATATATAAATAGCGAATTTTGATTGGGACAGATATATCTCGTCAGCATTACCTACGTAGTATAATCGCTTTATTGAAGACCTTCTCCTTCTATGCCTCTCTTTTCAAGAGAAAGTCTTTAGTGAAGCGATTATATCACATGTCAGTGATAGCGTGATATATCCGTCTGACAAGAAATTGATATGGAATTAATAATAATATAGATATAATTATTAAATCTTAAAATTTTCTGAAAATATATTAAAAAAAAAACCTAGCAAATGGTGAACTATAATTGAATAAATATATAAATGGTGGATTTTGATTGGATGAACGTATCACGTCAGCATTATTCAAGTCGTATGACCGTTCCATTAAATACCTTCTCCTCTTTTCTAATCTGAAAACCCGCCATATCTCTTGTTAGATTTTCTGGCCTTAAGCTTAGTGTAATATTCTATCCATCGGTCCAAATATGTCGTGTCTAATGGACCATGAGAACTACATGGAGCAATTACATTGTCTTGCTAGTGACAAAATTTCATTGAAATTGAATCTAACATGCAACCGATACCCATATGCATCATCCAGATATCCTGGCAGTAATCACAGCAAATCGGATCATTCCCCACTCCCCTCAAGATATAGAAATGGATCATCGAGGAAGGAACATGATTGTCTGTGTAGCTACAAGCGAGTGGTACATAAAACCATGGAACTGAGAATTCTATCGAATCTCAATGGTACCGTACTTTGAGCTCATCGGAAATGAGCGTCACGATGCCTATATGTGATGCGCCAAGGTGCTGTGACTGAATTACAATTAACGTACAGTACCGTCAAGGTACTGTAGGTAACAATGGAAGGGAAACATCCATGATTCACAATCCCATTTGCCAACTTTTCCTTCTTGTTTAAACTATGTGACTTATAGTTAAATATTTAACAAATTTTGACTAATTTAATTTAACTCGGATCAATCCAATAAAAAATAAAACTCTCACAAAGTAGGTTTCTTCATTCATAAATCCCTCCCACCACATCAAGTAAAGGATAAAATGCGTCATAGAACCCAAGAAAGCTCTCTCCCTCCATTTTTATTTTTGTTTCCGTGTGTGACTATTGTGCCGAATCAATATGGATTAATTGAAGCGATTCAGTACTCTCATCATTAAAGTGAAATCTAGTGTCCAAAACCCTTTGGAAAACGTAAAAATATTAAATAATGCCATAAAATCCTAATGAAACCCTAAAATACTGAAAAATCCAAAAACCCTAAAAATTCATGTGATGCATCACACAGTGTACTCCCAGCAAAGGCAAATCCACAGAGAAGGGCTTAGCTAGCCACTATGGGTGCGCTAAAGTCATTCTATCTAGAATTCCAAGAATTCCATTGTCCTGGTGGGAGGCTAACCCATGTTGCAGTTAGTGATGGTAAAGTGTTCACTGCCACAGAGTGCGACGGACCAATGTAGCGAGTTGTTGTAAGGATTCAACTGACCAGATGGTTTTCTATTAAAGAGGATGTCAACTTCCTCTAGTAGGGGAGGTTTGTTAGACCCATGACTTGTGATCCCATAAGGTGCCTACCACAAGCTATGTTGTGGAGTCATGGTAGCACACAATATGCACTTGCGTACATGCAAGTGACAGCGTTCGAGGACTCTATAGGACTTTTGTAGGTGCTATAGTACTTTGCATAGATGCCAGTCATGCATGGCCAACATAGCTAAGGAAACACAAAGACTTAGTTGAGGAGTCAAGACGGTGATTGAGAAGTTGTACTTGGTTGGTGTCACTATGTAGGATTGATGATGGTCAATAGGTTTCTCAACCACACATGTTGCTATATCATGGTACCTGATGGATAGGGTTTATGATACTCGAGCTAAGAGTATGGTTATAGTCAAGCACTGATTGAGCAAGCTAGCCATTGGTGTTCGAGTAAGGGGATGTTGTTACCCAAGCACTTCTCGGATAAGGAAACTTCTAATATTTGGGTAACCCTTGGGTAATACTTGGGCACTCATGTATTACCCAATTCTAATATTCTAGATTAGGGGATTCTAGTGGACCAGGGACAGGACCTTCTACACAAGCAGCTTATAGGAATGCAGAAGTGGAACCATCATATTTTTTTCACATATAATAATTACTCTCATTCAACTTCATCGGGACAGTAGAAATGGACGAAGGTAGTGTAATTTGCGAAGAAGAAGTGCTTTTGGAAGGGAGTAGGTAGACATGGTTGAAGTTGATTGCGGGAAGGACAAGAACGTGGAGCTATAAAAAAATTGTGGTGGAATTGAATAGTAAAATCTGGTTAAAGAAATGATCAATGAGAGAATTTTTGATGGCCCGAAGATTACCACCCGGGCTCTGATACTATAATAACAGAACGATTAAGGGAAAATTACATACTGATTGTGTGTGTTCAACTTATATGTCTACTAATATTGTTCTGAATACAAGAATCAGTCAGAAAGAGTATACGCAGTAATATAAACCTTTTCAATAGACAATGATATAATTGTCTAAACTGGTGCTGACATATATATTTGGTGATGATTCTGGCAATTAACAATCAAGAAGATATAAACCCATGGGACCCAAGATAGCTTGACAATACAAGGGATTTTTCTTTCACAGTAAGTATGTCAAAATGCAACCTCCCTATCAGGGATAGGAGGATTCGAGCTTTAACCATCAATCTTGACAAAGAGATGGTCCGTCAGTACGCCTAGTTATCAAGTTATAAACCACTTTAGCTCTCCAGACTCTGCAGCCTAAGTGACCAAGCTAGAACAAAGTCACAAGGCCAGAACATTCGCCGTAATTCAGCTGTCATTGTAGGGGCATATCCTATAATGCTCATGAAGCAGCAGTGCCAATTGTCTTGAGTATCCCCAATGATAACTCCCACACCTGCAAGTCTTGGATTTCCAATCGATGGCCCATCATTGCTCATCTTTACTCATCCTTCTGGGGGTGACTCCATAGACCAACTTCCCATGCAGACTCGAATTAGCCTTTCTCGTCAGATCATAGCCCCCTAATAAAATCATCTGGCAACTTCCCTTACAAAGCTTAGGCAAGTTAAGATTAATATATTAATAATTAAGGACAGAGGTCATTGCCAAGCAGGCAAGCTAATTATTTAAGGTTAGGCAACTTCTGTGAATCTGTGATAAAAGGATTGCATTCAGAAACGCGGAACGAGTAGCGGATTAGACAGAGAGAGGACCACGGATGCAATAGAAAGTACAGTCTACGTCTACTATTAAAGAAAAATGTTCCATTATTCTCATCAACGAAAGTTGGCGTAAGTGGAAAGGGCTTGTGTCGCTTAAACAGAGGTGTCGGGTTCGAGCCCCTGTGAAGGCAGCGGACCTTCTTGGGAGAGGTTCCCAGGAAACCGCCTGACAGTACCCCGAATCCAGATTAGTCGGCTAATTTTCAGGTACCGGATACCGGGTGGGCAACCAAAAAAAAAGTTCCATTATTCTCTCTCCTTCTTATTTTTACAGATTTCACTTTTTGGGCCAAATAGGCGCAGGACATAACTAATATTTACGAGTTCGAGCATCTTTTCGTTATTAGCAGGGGAGATGTAATTAATAAATGGGTTCAGGCAGGTGACTGGTTGAATCGCTCAAGGCAAGCTTGCTTGGCTTTTTCTTGCCGCAACTGCTCGCCTGTCTTATTATCTCTCAGGCTACTTTCTGCTAAAATATTAGTATCTCTTAAATTAGATAGTCAGAGTCATATGACGCAATATATATATATATATATATATTACAGCATGTGATATTAGATAAACACGCTAAAGTGGACACGTTTATAAGAAAATATTGATCACTAATTAATGTCAAGTAGCAAGAGAAAAAAGCTTAGGATTATATGTGGAATCCTTTGGATATATTGAAAGATTTTTCATGCATGTATGTCCGCTTTTTTTCCCCTCATGTCCTTGAGGTGATCTCTTAGAACCAGATACCGGTATTGTTGTGAGTAGCGGGCATTTTATTTGTACATGCTTTAAAGGAAAGGTGTAGCTTTTCCCTCGGGCAGCACAAGTTTAAGGTAATAAGATACTCTCGTCAAATATTCATCATGTTGGAGGTTTAGAGGGAGAACAATATTTTCCCGCCTCCTTTCCATCCTTATCTCTGTGCATGTATTTTTTGATGTGATGGAGGCGAACAAATTCCATTCTCACTCAATAAGTACAGTCTTATCATCTAGCTAGCTAGCCCTTTTTATGATCTACTTGATTATTAGCTATGATTGAGCAGGTGTCTGTGTACACAAGCACACACATGTATAGGTGCGTGTATGGTTGTACTTCTAGTAGACCTCATCCTAATATGTGCATCATTCTACACTTGATCTTAGCATATAAATGAAAATATGTGCTTCATTCTATTTTGGAACATATAAATGAAACCTAATCGTAAATTCAAGTAAAATATGCATATTTTTCTTTCCTTTGAGATAGATACAATTTAACACACATAATTAGCTATTCCTAAAATCTATTTACGATCCCTCCCTGCGTACAACATGATCAATTTCTCATGGATACGTATACTTATGTACAAATAAAGAGTATTTCTCTACATTTGGAAGGATAGAACGATTAGATTAGAAAAAATCCCTTTGCAACTGCGTGCAGTGGCCCAACTGGGCATCCAGAAAATATTTACTCCTAGAAGGGGTTGGATGCGTACGTACAATGGAACAAAGCCGCGTGTTGCAGCTTCTTCTGGGGCTATGGGTGGTCGTAGGTCAGATCTTTAGCATGGCGAATACAGCTTTTCTGCTTGGTGGGAATAGTTACTCACATGCATGCCTCTATCTGAGTTTGTCTAAAATATCAATTTGCTTTACCAGTATCTCTTTCGAGGACTTCACAAAAGAGAGAAATGCATTAACCAAAATTTTTATTTTTTAAAAAAGGAGTTTTGAAATGAATATAGGTTAATTCGGAAAATGTGACCTTTTTAAAATAAAATTTTGATTCAAGTTCAGAAGATGTAAAATATATTATTGGAAGATTTTTTTCCCTCTTATTAGGCTAATTTTGTTCCAAGCAAAATTAATCGTGCATAAAATTCCTTTAGGAGTGACCAACCGCTCTTTATTTCTCCCCCGAGATTTTATTTGCGTACGCTTCTCCAAGACAACTGCCACAGGGCCCACATCCTTAAAATATGAAAATGACAACCCGGTGCACCTAAAAAGGCAAAAACCTGTCTAAAAAAATACGAGATAATTTGTAAATATCAATGGTTTAATAGTTCAAAATGTACTCTTATATAACTTGATGATGTCGAGATCTCTTACGCGAGTCACACTTTAAGTGATATTATTAGAAAAGACTATTGAGTTTGGGTCTTGACATATACAAAATTCTCGAACTATACTTTGTCATTGGTAGTGCTACGTTGATGGAGTTAGTGTCGGTACCAATTGTTCAATTCACCTAGAATGTTGGCGGGTGAATACTAAAACTCGAACATCATATAACGGTATAACTTGATCGCCACTGCCATCGTCTTTATTTTTTATTCAATAATATTAGTCATAGTAGTTATAATAATTGACATATTCATTGTTACTACTACTATTATTATTAAATCTAAACTTAAAAGAGTGAAAAGGTATCAGTATTAATTTGAAATTAAGAAATTTTAGATTTAATTTTTATTAATAAAGCTCTTATATTTTTTTATTTTTCCATTTCTCCATCTTTTTACATACCAATTGACTTCTTTTTTTTTTTTCCAATCGAGCAAAAGAGGTCACTCCTCTCCCCTATTTACACCATCGAACTCTCCACCTCCTTTTGATCCTTCCTCCTGTTGAAATATAAATCCCACATCGGACATATAGATGATTGAAACCCAGTTTATAAGAGAGCGAGTACCACCATCCTATTAGTTTGAGCTTTTGGGATGGACATGGGCCCAATATCTTATGGACCGGGTGGAAATTTCACATGGTATTCTCCCGATTTCCACTCTCTCGGCTGAAAGCATCTGTAATTTGCTTAATATAAAAAAACATACACGTAAACATACATCTCTCATTTACTCCTCCGCAGAGGAAAAAAAAAAAGAAAAAACAGCTAAAAATGGAAGCTGCCAATGGCCACGACCCGACGGCGGCGGCCCCCTCGAATGTCACCTCGCAATCGACGTGGCACTCCACGGTGCCATACCTCTTCGGCGGCCTAGCTGCGATGCTGGGTCTCATAGCCCTCGCCCTCTTGATCCTAGCATGCTCCCTCTGGAAGCTTTCCGGCTCCTTGGATGGCGATAGCCAGGAGGATGGCGGCTCCAGCGAGGGCTGCGTGGAGGCCAGGACCAGCGGCAGCAGTGGTAAGCCGGTCTTGGAGGAGAAGATAGTGGTGATCATGGCAGGGGAGGTGAAGCCCACCTTCTTGGCCACTCCCACCATCTCCAGTCGGTCGTCCACCTTTGGCGACGCCAGCAAAAACTGCAGATTTGCCGCCCGGAAGAGCGAGAAATCGGAGGCGGAGCTCGAGAACGATGCGGCAGAAAAGGGAGGAAGCAGTCACATGCAAGGTCTGTCATTACCAGAGCCATCAAATCTACTGGAACCTCTGGAATAAAGGTGAATGTTGGAAATTTAAAGGTCAGAAGAAGCTGCTCCTTCACGGTACAAGTGTGACACCGAAAGAAGCCCGTCACCTGGGACTGTGGTTTTCAGATAACTTTTCATGATTAATCAGAATCGAGCCGAGTTCCATCGATTCAATGTTTCTTGATAACGTTTTTAGAGTAGGATCAACCGTGTCACTGGTATCTCCTCCCACTCATCTATGTTCTCTGCCACGGACAGAGATCGCGTCCTTCGTTGATAGGACGATCGGATTCGATTCAAATTCACTAAATTATGAGTCAGATTTATTAGATTATTGGATATAAAGTATTAAGAGACTTGTTGCTCTATCGAATTGGGTTGGTTGAGGTGGTAGTGTATCTCTTTTCTTTGATCAATGTTTTACGTTCAAGTCTTTTCATGAACAGAATTCACCTTGAAAGTTTTACCCTTAATGAATTTTTTCGACTCGAACTAGATTATCTAGAATATATTAAATTAGTGAGTCAAACCCCAAAAACAAGACCCATTGACCTAGTAGTCATAGTAGGGTGGGCTTGCTCCAATTTCTCAACCGTCAAACCCCTTGATTTTTCTAATCCTTATTTGTACGAGGTTAAAGCAGGGGAATAAGCAAATGGGAAATTTTAATCTTGTTTATGTGTGCTTAATAAAAGGAAGAGAAGAGAATGGAGGTGGAAAATTTCAAGCTAATTAAGTATATTATCCTTCTGTATGAGTTTTTAATAAAAATAAAGAAAAAATTAATCTGCTAATTTATTATTTTTAATTGTTTCGCATCCATTCCTCTCCATAACCTCAAAAAATTATTGGACGTTGAATCTTACTGCGTACGAAATTATAAATATATTATTTTTATGTAATAATATTTGATATGATTTTATAATTAAGTGTTAATTTTATAGTAGTTTTAATCTTTATAGTATGTACCATAAAAAATAAAATATATAATTTAAAAAGGAAAAATTAGGGGTAGTTATAACTTGAAATGGTAGTTATATTTTCAGGAGTAATTTTTCAACTTCATTCTCATTTCCGCTTTTTTCTATTGATTAAAAAGTTGGTGGTCATCGGTATTTTTGAAAGATTAAAGAAGAAATCAATTATCTATATTGTCCCTTAAAGTAATACAGATATCCAAATAAAATGAAAGTTTTACCTTTTCTTTCATCCCCTTCTTCACCTCCATATAAATAAGGACAAAGCTTTACATTACGGGTATATCACATCAGTATTGTTTGATAGTGTAACGTGCTCATATAAATTAACAATGTTAATAAATTTATAATAGGAAAATTAGGCTGTAAGATAAAAATTTAAGCATTTCTAAAAAGTTAAAAATCCATAAGAACTTAAATTAGACCGTAAAAAACCTTAAGAAATCTTGATGTCAATTAACAAGAAGTGAAAAAAGGTGTCCGGCGAAATATAATGCGAGTTTTTGACTATTTTTGTGGTTTTTCAAGATTTTTATGATTTTTATTTAAAATTTAAACTTGTATTTTAAAGTTTAAATTCTCTCATGAATATGTTAATATGACAGCTTATTATATCGACTTTTGTCGCCACGAACCGGTGGTTACGAGATGAACCCGCAGCGTATAACATTCTCCCAAATAAGGGGTAAATGTAAACCGGGGCGTTGGATCTTGCAACCAATGGGCCAGTGGGGTGCGCCTACGTGTAGGGCTCAGATGGCGAGTAAGGGACAAGTGACTGTCCAAGTGTATGGGTGTCACCCTAGGCAGCGAGCTGAGACTGCAGAAATATATGCATACACACAAACATATATATATACACACACTAGATATAGATACGTACTATGCACGAAAAGAATAAAATATTGAGAATTTAAGATGGATCTATAAAATTATATTATTTATTTATAATTTATTATAATTTAATTCAGTTAAAGTCGTTAATTTACAGTAACGTGTAGGGTATACTCAACTGCCATACCTATATTATATTAATTTTGCTTTTTCAAGTTTATAATTTTAAATAATTTGTTTTATTATTAAAACTATAGATGTGGTCCACCGAAAAAAATTATAGATATAGAATGAGATGGAGAAATTGAGTAGTTAATTAAAAATTTGATTATAGAATAAGAGGAAAATGACTGAAATTATTATTTTACTCATAATTTAGATGATTTTATAAAGCAAATGTAATAGATTTTTATATAAATTATATTAATAAAAAAGAAGAAAATGAAAAAGATATTAAACCTCTCAAAAATTTCTATATAGTATAGATATAGATATAGATATGTAATATTTATTTCCATATTTTTTTTTAGAAAGAATGGTTAATCGGGTCCGAGTACCCTATATTTTTCAAGATATCCGGACTCTATCCTATTTAAGACCAATTTCTAAAATTTAGAATTGGACCCTATACGGAACCTGTATTGTACCATAGGTTCCGGGTATTCATTTGGAACATAGTCTTTCATTAATAAATAAAAATTTAAAATCGATTAATTAATAATTATCTAATCTTTTTTTTGCTCGACATACTCGAAAAATATTGAAAATATCCAATTGAATGAAATAGGAGAGATGTTTTATGATCAATAAGACTCTTACCGTAAAAGAATGAAGATTATTAGATGACAAAAACTAAGAAAATGATGAGTTTCCAGAAACACTGGTTCCGGGTATTCATTTGGAACATAGTCTTTCGTTAATAAATAAAAAAATAAAATCAATTAGTTAATAATTATCTAATCTTTTTTTCTCGACATACTCGAAAAATATTGAAAATATCCAATTGAATGAAATAGGAGAGATGTTTTATGATTGACAAGACTCGTACCGTAAAAGAATAAAAATTATTAGATGACAATAACTAAGAAAATGATGAGTTTCAAGAAGTACTGAAAATTCGAATATGAAAATAAATTGATAGAATAAAATACTAAGATAAAAGATTATAATTTCGTGTTTTATATTTAGTAAAAATATAAATATATATTTGTCAGTTCTGGGCAATGATCCCATGTATCACCTTTAATGGAAGCGAAACATATTTTAACCGATTCCTTATTTTTCTACCAGAAACCTATCTTATTCTCATAAGAATTTACCAATATAGTAGGTTTTATCCAGTTTCAAATCTACTCAGACCTATGCACACTCCTAAGAAAGAAGGTTCCCATGGCATGGATCTAGGGGTCGCTACCTCGACGTTAAAATTTTTTTATAAAATATTATTATTATTTTTACTTAATTTGATCTATTTTTATTAAATTATATCATTTTTTTCATCTAGATTCATGTTCTTCCCTTTTCATTGAATTTCAGCCCTTCATCAACTTACTGATCCCTAGGTTTACAAACTGAAAAGAAAAAGGGAATGAAGAGGGGAATATATTGATACGAACCGTTTTATTTATAAAAATTATGTTAAATTTAAAATCTATTAATTTTATACTTAAAACAACATTATTGAATCTAAATCTCTTAATTCTATATTTAGGGTAACATCAGTGATGTACAGACCTTCAAATTTCCATTTATCACATTTTAGATAATTAAAAAAAGATCTGAAGCTTGTAGTCGGAAAAATTCTTAGATAAACTGAGCTAAATAACCTGCATTGAGGGTCTCTCGGGTCGCAGGGCTCTCGAGGATGATAAAAGGTAAAAATGGTGGAGCTGAAGGCCAGAGAGTTGCTGTTCTATTCGTCCCTGACGTGTCTGTGGGCATTTTTTTTTTCGGGTTTAAACTATCTGCTATCGGGAAATTTGATGACATTTATTAATTCCAGTTCGAGCAGAGTCGATCCACAGAGAGGGCAGATGTCTTCCGATACAAATTTTTTTCCATTCACCGAAACCTTACTTGAGAGGAAAAAATGCCGAACCAATTTAACCAATCCATGTTCGTAGTTTTATTATGTTATGTTACGTATGTTCAATAGAGGTTTGTATGATGTTACCCTTTTGACAATTAAGTCAATTTTCTTTTGCGTATAGAATAAAAACAAGTTGAGCCAAACGACCCTTTTGTTCTTCGACGTGTAAATTATTACCTTCCCTACTCTCTGCGATCGCGTTAGCATGTTTTCTTTGATAAAATAGCGGATCATCTCATCGTATATCGGTCCTTATGCTCAGAAAAATCGTTAAAATACTATATATATATATTTCACTTGATTAAATTATCATATTTTCCCATGAATTCTTCAGCTACTCTTATGTGGAATTTTGCTCCCCTGAACGGATTTTCTGAATCCATACCCGTCACAATTTCGTGATTGAATGGGTTTCTCTTGAAACAAAGGATGACCACTCTCGAGCATAGATTCAAGAATGTCTCTTCTTCTCGAAATTCCGGTACCGTCTTCATTCATTCGAGTTCACCCTGTGCTTTCAATTGTTCGGTACTTGATCTGTGCTTTTTAATTGTTCGTTAAATGAGAGAATTGAGAGCAGCTGATCTTGAAAACTACTTGCCTCTTATAATTAAGTTGTTCGGTGGAATAAAGGCTTGGTTTATAAGAAAATTATATGCCACAACCTAACAGCTTAGACTTTTGAGTGAAGACGGACGCAATCTCTTATAAGGTCTATCATTAGAAATAAAATAACCATTCAGAGTGCCTAACCAACATGGCAACCACTGACGTGAATCCGAACCATCTCCGGTAATCTCCTCACGACGTAAGCTTGTGAGTTTCACAGTCCCTCCTGGCCCAGTCGTCTGTTTCGCTAACGGTCCGCTCACAACATTACACAATTCAACAATTTGTATTCGAAATTGGCTTCAACTGCAAGGAATTGGACCATTTTGTTGGAATTTTGTATAAAGTCCCGCTGCGAGGTGCGGAGTTCTGCTCTAGTAATCATCGGCCAATTAGTCTTTGGTACTAAGGAGAAGCAGATAATCATGAATTTGTCATTTTTCGGCTGTTAAATTCTAAATCTTACGAATGTTCTAAATCAGTCCTAAAAAATCAATTTCGTTACATAGTTTAGTTCGATCCCAAAAGGCCATTAACTTACGGTAGCTAAGCACGATAACTTCTCCGGCCGTTCCAATTTGCTGATGTCACGTACATTTGATGCACGATCTCTTTAAACAGAGTATATGGATTTTTATTAAATTTAAATTAATTAAAAAGTGTCAAAAATTAATGACACGTGGCATCTCGCGGAGGCCGCATAAGCAGACGGGAGACAAACGAAAACGTCGTTAGTATCACGCCATTACTGGTTAGCAGTTCATTAGGTAATAAACTAAGTTGGGTTCTGGAAAAATGAGGTATCTTTCTTTCTCCTGCATTTTGTGTAAATTTTGCAGCACATACATGTGTCTAATCTATATTACGCGCCGAAAAAGGTAAAGGGATTCAGGAAATTTCACCGATGAAAATTGATCCACTGAACTTCTTAATCACAGATCGATGATGATATTACTACATCAAACTCGATACTATCGGTGACCGCCGGAGCATATTACCGACCGAGAATACAACCGTGTGCCTGTTCCAGCATCTGCAACATCATCGCTCACCCTTGACCCCTTGTTTCGTTCCCCCTCGATCCGTCTTCCTGCAAGACTTGTCCTACCGCCTCGGCAACGAAGATCAGATGCCCCTTAAACTGATCCCTCGTCTCAAACTAGTCCTGACTTGGGCCTGCCAGATGATAACATGAGCGCACGTGACTTACAATGCATATTCGACCGAGCCGATCAAAGCAAGTCACTCTTGGGCCGAAGGTACTTCGTATGTAACTTGGAAGTCAAGTAATTACGCAAGTTTTTGGTACAGGAAAATCTCCAGTGGACCGTCTCCACGTTCGGGTTTCCCTTTATATTTCCACGACGCCAGGGGTTAAGTCTCGATCCCCAAAGTGCCAAAACTACAGAAAAGTTCTTGTGAATCCAAATGGAATTTGTGCCGTTTAAGAGCTCCTTTCACGTTCCGGAAACATTCTTCTAGGGTTTGAAGAATCTCCTTTCATGGAAGTCAAAACACTATTCGGAATATCAATGGTTTAGGCCTAAAAGAATAAATTGAACTTCTTCGTATATATCAGTAATAATGTTTCAGAATCAACGCTCTAGAAATTGGGTCGGTTTAATACATCTCAAATAACTATCTCGTAATTAATTATATCATATCAACACCACCGGTCAAAACCGACAAGTACGCTAACTCGCCCCCTCTCGGGACAACTAATTCTCACTTTTATCAGAGACCATCACTCCACGGTTTAATGTTCAATGTCGATCGACAATCCTTGTTGGTACAGCTTTTGAGAGGGACCGATCCCAAAAAAAAAGAAAGGGAAAAGATTTATTGCCAAAGTTGAACATTATTTAATGGGTTAGAAGAGAAGCCGATCTGAACCAATAGTATTTGACGGCCCACCTCTTGCCCTCGCTGGGTGGCGTGTCATAAATTAGAGGGCCCAACCCGCTAGACAGTCTCCGGAAGCCTAATTATTCTTGACTAGTTTAAATTCAATCTGGGTCTCGGCTGCTTCAGGAATAACCTCATGTTGCGAAACATGACTTTCATATTAAACCGCGAGTATATCAGATTAGGGATGTCAATTTGGCCCGAGCCCATGGAACCCGGCCTGGCCCACCCTGCTTTGGGGCGGGGCTAGGTCTTGTTGCCGACCCGCCCTGTCATGTCCCCTATTTATGTATTATTTATATAATTATATGTTTTAAAATTAATCTACTTAATTTATGAATGCTTTTATATTAATAAATTGGATAATAATCGTTCTATTTTATCGAAATTATGTAAATTCTTAACTTTTTTAAATTTATTTAATTATACTATCATAAATATGTAAATTTGTATCATATTTTTGAATTATAGTTTACATATCAGCAATTAAATTTTCAACCCGTACCCCGACCCGCCCCAACCCGTTGCCATTCCTATATCTGATAAACTCAACAACCATCGCAAGAACTAGCACCTCCAGTGTAGTACCACCAAAATGTTAGTGTAGTTGAAAGAAGCCGATGCCCTGGAAGGTTAGGCCCGATGACTGCATTTCTAACAAATGATTAGACCCACATGTGTAGTATTGATTCGAACCCGGGACCGTAAACTCACTGAACCACTTAAAACTGGGCTTAGAACAGTTAGACCACTTCCTTTGGCCATGCGTCACCTTCATTGACAGGTGATACAATTGCAGGGCCAAGATTTATCATCACAAAAGAAAAATAGAGAATGAATAAAATGAAACCCGGTGGCAGGGCATGCAGATAAGGCGCTCTCATCTCTCATCTCTGATGCCATTTGTTCTCCCGATCACAGGGAAGGCTCGTTGAGATCATGACGAGCCACAATATGCAGCTCTCCTCGAGTCGGGTCTAGGAGAATTTAAATGCAAAAATCATGACTTTTTATGGCATGGACAAAAATCTAGATACTAGTGGCATTATTAGTGGCAATTCGGATTGGGGGGTTGACCCACAGGGAAACGGGACGTTTGACCAGTCACGTCAAGCGTTTAATTTGGGACGGGGGGCGAGAGAGAGAGAGAGAGTAAAATAAAAATGGACCACTCCTCTGGGACAATCGACGGTGGCACTCGGGGATGGACCGCCCAGAGCGCATGGCCGCGCAAGATCTTGCACCTGAAGTTCACGTGATGCGGGGCCCGTCTGAAGTGCATACTTCTCATCTGCACTGACCGGGACAGGCGCGTTTTGTATGGATGGGACATGGGAGTCTTATGAATAATTAAAAATATATAATTATGAGAATTTTATTCGTTAGTGATATAAGCCGGCTCGAATCTAAATAAACCAGCAAATCAATGTACACCTAAAACATTTATGTGTTGAAAATTTGATCTTATTTAATTTTTCTTCGTGAATAAATGGGTTGGCTTATGTTTCAGCGATTCATATACATTACCTTCAAATATTGCATTTTTCAAGGACGAAAACTTATCAAGACATTCTATATTCAGTTCTCACATGCAGAGTTTCATTTGCCCATTTATTTCATCTTTCTTCAGTCTACTTTCATAATTATTTACTTCTTTCGCAGACCCAAAAATATTATATTTACCCTTTTAAACGCATAATTTTTGATAATGTCACTTACATGTTTGTTTTATACATGGGCTTACATGGATTCATGGACTTATAAGATATTCATAAATTCGGGAGAAACAACTTCCCCTTATAAAAGAAATTGTCAGTCTTATAGTTATCTGTGTGAGACAGTAACTGCTCTCCGCACGGGAAACACGATCCAATCTCTCCCGAGAGAGAGTCGACAAGAATGACGAAATTCGATCCGACTTAAGTTCGGGCGGATAAGTTGGGTGACATGACATCGCCAGATGCAACAGCCCCCCCTTCACATATTCTTCAACTGTCTGGAGCAGAACAAATCTCACACAGAGATATTAACAGTACGAGCAAGGAGAACTTCGTACGGTGGCTAAGGTATCATGAATTCGATTCTCACGAGTGAAACTCTTGTACCCCTTTATCGTGTACTTAAAGAACGGTCTAACTTTACTTTACATGCAATTGCATATCAAAGGAAAAAGGCGGCTACCGCACAAATTTGTACTCGAAACAAATACCAAGACGCTTCCCAAATTCAGCTACCAAGCACGTTCATGATTTGTTCAAAGAAGGGCAGTACGCCTCCAGAGAATCTCGGGGCGAGATTGTATAAGACGGGAGAGTGGTGGAGATTGCTTCCGTAAGTTTCTATCAGATTTCGACATGAGAGTCAACTTTATAAGCGTCAAGATCTGAATAACAATTTACACAACGAACTCGTTGTGTGTTACGCATCAAGTAAATATTTACTCGTCTTTCTACCCAAAAGAGGAAAAGGAAAAGAAAAGAAAAACATATGGTTCTCTGCTCTTCCTTTCTGCCTGTAAAAGGCTTGCATGATTTGCTAGTAAGGGCAAAAAATCCAAATGTTCAGTTCGGGTGGATATTACGTGCATAAATTCTTGAGCAGTTCGTAGGCTCGATTCTTCCCTTACGAGTGTAAGTCTTGGTACAACCATCCTTGTACATATTTGCACATTAATTTATCAAAATTCGTGAACTTTTGATGAGTTAATGAATTTGCAGAGAATAAATTTCTCCATATGTGAATGAATATGTAGATATTTTTTTTGGAAATATATAAATAAATTATAAAAGTGGAAAGACAGCTAGAGACGAGCGTGTGTGGATGAGAGCTCCAGAGGAATGGGAGGCTGTGAGGAACAAATCAAATCACCACGGTTTAGCAAAAAAGCCTTAAGCATTTTATGTTTGATTTTTTTTTTGTCTGAATCACCGGTATCCAAAAGTCTAACGGGTCATGACTAATTCAATTCGAGACGGAAGAGCCTATTAAAGGGTAAAACTCTCCGGGGGTATGTTTACTTTTTGCTACGATTCAACAATTCACGCGCTGAAATGTGAAGACTTTCGGATTTGAAGCTTTGTAGCGTTATTATTGTGTGATATAACTTACGACCTGATATAAACTAATAAAATTTAGTTATTTTAAATTTCTTATAAAAATATTAAAATAACTAAAATAACGTTAAAATATATAAGTATTATTAATCTATATTACCACGTAAGTATTATTAGATGAGGATGACGTTTCATTGAATACTTTCCCCTCGACCACCATCTATGAGGCTCTCATTTTTCGGGGAACTCATCAATTATCTTTGGAAAACAGTTTTCCCAAAAGGCATAATTCACGGCATCCTGCTTTTCCGAAGACCGCACCAATAGCTTTCCAATGAATTAATTTATGGAAAGGAAGTTTCCAGAAAGAGGAAGACGCGTACGCCCACTTATCTGATATTACTATTGGATAAGTTTTTTTAACCTTATAAATTAAAGTTACCAGTAACTGGCATTAGCCCACATGAATTAATTATGAATTTACTGAGATAATTTGACTTTAATTATCATAATTTAAGTTTTATAAATGCAATAATTTACATGCAGAGAGTTTTACTTTTATTTTCTTCACATAATTCAAACATGAATTAGTAAAAAAAAATTAAATTACTTGTATTAATTTTTGGGACATTGGTTATATATTAGGCGCGAGCCAATAGATCTAAAGAAACAGATCCTTGACCCATCTAATTGGTCAGTCATTCAAGACGGATAGAGTCGTGATCTGCACGACCGCTAGTATCCAAAAATGCCACAGGTCTCTGATTGATTCAGTTCAAACAGTATCGAACTTTTAAGGGATAAAACTCTTTCAATATGAGTTTTATATACTCCTAAAGATTCGAACTCGAACCCCTTCTTTTGAAGAGACCAACTACCAAACCCTTTAAACCAATTGGTGAGTGTGAGGATTTCGTATTTGTACATTTGCCAATATCATAATCTCTTTTTTTTAGAGTAAGATTTCAAATTTAAATATTATAAAATAAAAAATTCATTATTTAAATGATTGCATATTTTAATAGATCGATTTAATTCAAATTTAAATTAGTTAAAGTGTGTTGAACTTTTAAATATTATTGCACGTATATGCATTTTCTCAAAAAAAAAAGTTTGAGAAAATAGGCAGAATATTACAAATAAGATATAAGAAAATGTGCCTTTTTATTTATTTATGAGCTGAAAGAAATCTTTATCGGATACAACAGCTCAGACACATCAGCCCATCAAAAACATAATCACACATTGGATGCTAATAGTCAACAATATGCACAAAATTCACCACTAAGAAACGTACCAGCAAGAGCGAATTATTCTCCAACAACTACATAGCAATAACGGAACCCAAAAAAAAAAACAAAAACACATAACGATCGAACCCAATTAGAACAGAGGGTACTCTCCTAGTCATTCAGGCTATTCAAAAAGTCGGGACGACCCCGTACTGATGGGCGGCACCGTAGAGGCAGTCTCCGGGCTCGACCTCGACCCGTTTGGCGAACCGGCCCTTGATTCTGGGCCGGGTCTCGGCGTAAGCCTTACGTGACGCGTATCGGATGGTTTTCTCGAACTTGCGGTTCTTTCTCTTCTCCCGGTACCTCAGGACACGGGCCTTGCGGTCCATCCTGTTCAGCTCAGTCCCCGGGCCCGACTGGCTCGGTGAGGCTGAGTTGGGGAGGGCCGAGGCGGCAGAGGTCTGGACCAGAGGGTATGAGATGTCCGACATGTTGGAGTTCCCATCGGGAACCACTCCGACATCGAGGGATGAGGATGAGACCTGAAAGACAAGCCAAAATTAGAAATCAGCACTGACAATGTTTCCTTCATTGTTAACTAACTGCTAAGTCGTTGGGGATTAATAAATTCCAAATCCATCGGTTAATCAATTGAAAAATGAGAGCCTCAACTCTTATGTAAGTATGGGTCTGCATCTTATAGTCCTAATGAATAATTTGCATGATATTATAGTCGGTTACGGCGTGAGTTAATCCTCCTTGTGATCACTTGTTGAATCTGAATATGAAAATTGTCTGAGTTTGAAGAGAGCGCACTTACACTCTGGCTGAGCGAGTCCGTGAGGTAGCTGAAGGAGGAAGGGATCGGATTGTCCGGCCGGTTGAAATAGATGTCGAACCGGTTCTCCGACAACTTATCTCCTACCGTAAGCGGTACCTTATTGGGTTGAACCGGAACCAATCCATCCGATCCAGTCCCGTGGAACCGGTCGACCGAATCGCCATACCCGAAATCAAGAAATGGATCCATCTCGCCCAAGAAACACCCCATGTCAGCTCCCTGCGCGACCTTCGGGTTCAGATTAGGAACGGGCCAGCTGTTGGTCTCCGCTACGGCGTGTCGATCGTGGGCGCACACGCCGCCGTTCACCTCTCCTCCGGCGGCGGCTGCGGCAGCAGCAGCAGCCTCGCCGTCAGAAAGGATGTGGAAGCTGAGGGCGGATGACTTCACGATGGCTTCGGCAGAGTCGAAGAACGGCTGGACGGGGACGCGCTCGTGGCGCTGGGCGAGGGGGTTGGCGGAGTGGATGTCGGAGTCGCAGGAGACGCAGAGGGAGGCGGCGTCGGCCTTGCAGGTGACGGCGGCAGGGGCCTGCTCGCACACCTCGCACATCCAGACACGCTCGTGGGGGGGAGCGGACGAAGCGCGGCAGTGGAGCCGAGCGTCGCAGCCGATGCAGAGAGCCGCCGCGTCGGCCCGGCAAAAGACGGCGGCCGCGGCGGACTTGCAGGAGTCGCAGGGCTTCGCCGCCAGACACCAGCCGCTGCCGAATCCCATCTGTGTGGAGTGGATCAGTAGGTTGAGGAAACAGAGACAAGAGTCGGAGAGAGCGGAAACCTCTGCTCTGCTTCCTTCGACCGTCTTTTGAGAGGTTCTATGCTCCGACAGTTCGGTGGGGGAGGTTTGATTTTTTAAGGGAGACGGCCTCGGTTCTGGGTGGGGCCTCTGGGTCTGACATGACCCCATGACACTAACACCTCATTGGGGTTCCTATTACTATGGCTTTCAATCTGCTTATAATGAATTGTACAGATTTGAGAAGATAATTTGAAAAAATAAATTAGTTCTAAGTTGATTCAGTACTCCAAGAGTCATGCAAACAACCTCGACAAAACTCAACATTATTTTGAATTATCAAAATCTCCAAGAGCGTAACAAATGGCCTCCTTTTCCGATGAGGACCCTACGCAGTCGGTAACTTATCGCGAAAAAAATCATTTCGACTACAACAGCAATCTATTCTGTGCAAATTTCTTGCATTCCTACTTGTCAGATCTCGAAATTATGTTGCAGTCAGATTTCTCGATGTCGAACTTAGTTATTTGGAGGATGATAAGAAACCGCGTGCACGACACATGTGATTTGGACAGCGGTTTGAGTGTCATTCGTCCTTCCACGATTAGAAGGAGATTCAACAACATCTTCATTATCAAATAATAACAGCGAGAGTATAATACGAGATAACGTGATGAGCACACACGGTCTAATCCTCAAAGTACTTAGCCGAAAAAGAGGAGGAATCTTTAAACTCCCGAATGAAAGAAAACACTTCGCACAAGACTTTCAGTACTCGTTAAATATACAAAGAGCACATTTACATTAATGCTCTCAGCCTTATTTAGAATATCCTCAGTGCATTCAGATATAATCTTTTAAAAAAAATAGAAAAATAAAATTGGTCCAACCACATTCGAGAGAAAACGCGTCAGCAGATGATTACGAGGAAAGCTGCGTGCTGTTAGTCTTCGTTAAGGTGGTGTTTTTGTTGAATGTGAACTGTATATCCTTACCCAAAACATTTATATCTTTTCTGTAAATCCAGATTTCACATTACATGGTGCAACACTTTGAGTAAAAATCTCAAACCATTACGAAAGTGGCTGATAAAATTTTTATATTCGAAATACTAATTATTTTTTAAGTAAATCAAGTTCATAATTATTTAACTTATCTGTTAAAATTTATATTCGATTTTATGTTTTCAAAACAAATCAATTTTTAAATTTAACAATTTAATATGCTTCAAAAAAAGGAAAATTTAACGGGTATTTTTCAGAAAATAATTAAACTAGAATATTCATTATAATTGCAATATTTTTCTAATCTGAACCATTAGCATTCAAAATGCAAATACTTGAAATAAAAATTTAATTCGAGTAAATTTTTTTTTAATTTATAATACTTGAAATAAAAATTTAAAAATTATACTATTTCAACCGGTTCATCTTACTATTTTAGATTGGGTTTTCATCCAACCCAAGTCAGACAGAGAAAAATCTGGGTGAGGCGGTGACGCGTGGACTCGTCTCAGCCACTCAAAAGATTTTCTCCACTTTCCCATGAAAACCATGGTGGCACCAGTTTGTCGTGTGTCTGTGCCGACGTGGGCCCCACCGTTAATGGGATTGGAGCCCAGGAGATAGAGATAAAGATACAGTGACGGCCGGTTTCATGACTTCCCCAACTCCTCGGTCGTAACGAAAACGTCACCGTTGATTGGTTGGGTCTCGCTAACGAAAAATATTTATTCACCCCAAAAATCACCAACGATTCAATAATTCTCAAATATATCACGAATTATTTTTTACGTAGAAATCATGAACTATACTTTATTTTTTCGAGTATATCATGTCATTAATTTTGACTGTTAATTACTGATTAGTATCGTTAATTTTACTGATCGTACAAACAGAGTAGGACGTGGCATCACACGTGACATCCATCTGGTAGTAAAAATAGAGAACATCTATTTGCACGTCCATTTATAAGATAAAATAGCTAATTCGATAATAGTTTTTGAATTTTTATGATAAGATGAATGCTACGTCAGATCATATTTGTACAATCAATAAAAGTAACGATATATATCAATAAATTAATAAATAAATTAACAGTGTAGTAAATTAGTGAATTCTTTAATAGTTCCTGATTTTTTGGGTAAAAAAATAGTTCGTAGTAGATTGAAAAATTTTTCGATAGTTGATGTATTTATGGATAAGTAGCCCAAGGAAAAAAAGTGGTTTGGACTGACATGGATGAGTTTGGTGCTGGGAGGAATCTATAAACATTGCTCGAGGAGCGAAACGCAAAGGAAACGAATGTCATGTCTTTGGCCTGTCCCGGGAGACAACTTGACCCGACCTCACTCACTCGAATTTGATCCAATTCGCTAAAGTAATTAATAGTATTATGTCAAATACAGTTTCAAATATAATATAAATTCAAGGTAACATACTTTAGTAAATTTAGTATAATAAAAATCTACACAATTTTAACAAAATAGGATAAATATCACCCGATTTATTAAGATAAAAGTTTATGTTAATCATATAAAAGTTAATTTTGAAATATATATAATTGTATGGTAAAATTAATAAAAAACGGATTGGGGCGGGACTTGTTAAATCCCACAGCAACCGAGATGAGAACTAGTCTCGTTTTTATAAGAGAATTGATTGCTGTACCATGATAATTTACTCTTTTGGATGGAAATGGATTTAGTTTCTTATAAGATCTATTAACCACAATAATATGATATAAGTTCGAGGCTCAATTGACGGGCTTTCGACAGTCCGATATAAACTCGGATCCCAGTTGATACCAACTTAACAGGACTAGTCCGGATCTGACTAGAGATGGGCAGTTTGACCCGGGCCCACGAGACCCGACCCGCCTACCCTTATTACACATAATATTTTATTATATATTTTAAAATTACTTTTGCTTAATTTATGAATACATTTATCTTAATAAGTTGGATAGTAATAATTTTATTTTATCAAAATTATGTAAATTCTTAATTTATTTAAGTTTATTTGACTATACTATTGTAAATATGTAAATCTATATCACATTTTAAATTGCATTTTATGCAATAAATTTTATTTTCTTATAAACATGTCGACTCGTGCCCTGCCCCAACCGACCCGTGAAGGGTGTGGGGGCGGATCCGGGCATCCAAATGACCACCCCGCCCCGTTGCCATCCCTAGATCCAACTCTTCAAATATTTGTATATATATATTTTTAATCAATTACACAAGTTTTACTGACAATTTTCCACTTCTGTCACAAGAACTGTACATACGCTTACGGAAATTCTCCATCAGAAAAGAAGAAGAAGAAGACATTAGTAAATGGCTATTACTTTGTAATGTTGACGGTGTTATCTCGAAGCTAACGATTTTTATTATTATGCAAACAATTTTTTTAAAAAATAATATAATCAATTTTAATAAAATATTATTTTTTATCAACATAAAACATTTTAAAATGATAATACAGTACAGATAGAGTAACTGAAGGGAGACTCTTCCTTCAATCCAAGCCCCGGAGAATGGATGAGATGGGTTGACTTGACCCAGTTCTTGCATCTCTTCAGTACAGGGCAGAAGAAGATTCAGAGACAGTGATAATGACTAATATAATTCATCTAATATTTTCATAAAATCTTTAAAAAATAACCATAAAAATTAGGTACGTTCTATTAATCGGTATCACCGTGTAGGTACTTTCAAGCGACGATGTGATTAGGTACAATATTTACTCCAATATGTGACACCCAAATTGGCTGGTTTGAGACGTGCGTCATGCCGTGCGTGAGCCGCGGGGGGACTGGCGAGTTACCTGGACAGAAATGCCCCTCGTGACGCAGCGGCTCACAATATTAATGCCAAAAGTGTCCCCTCCATCTTCATTGCCCCTCTCAAAACCCAAAAGGTTTCAGTTTCGCCGAACCGTGCTGGAAGCATTAATCGATTTCTTATTGTTTAACGACACCAATATCCAAAACCTCTCGATTACATGTGCCAATTAACCCCGGAAGTCGAGACGTAAGGGGGTTATAAGGACCAAAATACGATACGTTCGAGAGGTGGTCAGCACGTGAGATCAACGAGAAACACGTGATGCGAAAACTTGGACCACACTTTTCAAGGATGCCTATAATATCAGCCTTCTCAGATTTTTCAAGTTTAGAGGTGAAAATTCTCGCATGTCATTTTCTGTTTGCTTGTTTTTCCACATGTGACAAAAAAACGAATCAACCAATAATCGTGCACAGGTTTTCATAAGTTTAAATATTTTATCTCGTAAATTTTCTTGAAATATTTTCCGGTGGCAAGAAAGAACGGTTGGTTTAATAAAAAAAGTATATAATTCTCGCGATGGTGATTAAAATTACAATCTTTTAGTTGTGGCCCGCATCTTGTACCATTACACCAAGACCAGTTCCTCGATCTTTTTTGAAATTTATTTTTTTGTAATTTTTTAATAAAATTGAAAAATAAAAATAACTCCAAAAAAACTTAAATTTGATTCTGGTGTGACCAAAAAAATATTATCACGTGATAAACTATTTTAGAGAATGCTTTCTACTTTGTGGAAGAGCCCATGGATAAAAGAGGAAAAAGGATGTACTTTAGAGAAAGAATTAAAGTCTCACCTGTTTTTTTATAAACCTAACCTAATATTTTAAAGATTTAATTATTACCAGTTAACTCAAATTTGAATTAGGTAAATTACTAAAGAAAATAATTTTTCAAATTTTATTAAATTTAAACTAGAGAATATATTCAAGAAGAAAAGCTTTATAAAAGATTTTTATGGGACACGTGTCCTTTTTTAAATGCATATTGCCGTTCCATTAATATTTATTTTTAACTTGTAATTCAGTATATATCCATTTTATATTTTTACTCGTCGTGGAGGATATATGGGTGAACTGTCCCCGATTTTTTTAATAAAAAATCGGCATGTTATTGGACACGTGGCTCCGCTGCATGTTATTTTTGGGAAATCGCAATCTTATCTGTTTATTATTTTTAGTAAAGAGTTGTTTCCGGAAAAGACACACCCCTTCATCATTTAAAAAAAAAAAAACTGTTTTAGTTCCATTCAATTAACCTTTGCATCCGAAAAAAATCTTGAATATTTCTGTCTCATAATAACTTAATAAAAGATATTAGTCGAATTATTTTAATTAGTAAAAATTATGGCAATTGCTTTCGTGATTACTATTTATTTGCTCATTTGTTATAATTTGAATGATATTTTCTCATGTCACGTGATGTTATAGAATCAATTAAAGAATTTCTCTTTGTAACAACTATCCACTTAGTCTCCAAACAATAATAAAAATTTTAATTAAGGTAAAATTTTCTTGAATTATAAAGCTTAATGGGATAATTTAGCACCCCTCCTCTTCTCTCTTTTTTGAATAGCACCACTTTATATGAAGTTTCAAAAATAGCACTATTTTATGGTAAAAGTCATTTTTCTCCTCAATTATTCCCTCCCCTTTCTCCTCAGCAGATCATGACCAGCGGCATCTCATAGCGGGGAGCAGACCAGTTGTGACGATGAGCAACATCTCACCGCCAAGAGCAAACAGGTGGGCGTCGGGTGGCCGGCGATCAGCAGCACCTCAGGGTCGGGAGCAGATCGGCAACAACACCTCAGGGTCGGGAGCAGACCGACAGCAACACCTCACAACTGAGACTAGAGCGGCGGGCATCGGGCAACCGATGATGGGCGTCGGGCAACGGGCGGCAGGCGACTGGCTTTGTGCGTCGGGCGGCGGGCGACGGTGCGTTGAGCAACGAGGCTATAGTTCGGAAAGAGGAAGAAGAAGAAAGAAGAGGCGAGGCGGGGTTGCAAAGAAGAGACAGTGATTATGGTTGAAAATGAGAGGAGCATTTAGGGTATTATGAAAAATTTATTAAAAAAACTTATAGTAGTACTAATTTTTAAAAGTGTTATGCTAGTTATAAAAATTCTTCTTTTATTAGTGTTAGAAAAATTTTCACCTCAATTATAAATCTAAATTTAAGATGACTGTGTTCTACAAGCAGATGGTTTGAAAAAAATAAAATTGATTATAGGACTTAATAAACGGGATATAAAAATTGATTATAATTGAATAATTCAACGTATTTCGAACTTAAATATTTTACCAACTATTTTGAATGATTTTTAATTCGTAAATATTACATTATTATATGTTTTGACATTAAATATTGTAATATATATCCAATGTAAATTTTGAATATTTTGAAAGCTTGACTCGTCTTTTTTATTTTACCTTTTTTTGTTATAAAATAATTTTAATTTATTTAGATAGAAGAATTGGATGGTGGCGTGTAAGAATGCCGCTCACCAAGGAAGGTTCTAGAAATGCTAAATAATAAATTAAAAACAAAGAAGAATGATTAGAATGTGATTTGACGATATCTCTTTCAATCTAAGATATAAAATTAAAGTTTTATAAATAAAAAATTGATCACTCAAAAGTTTATTTTGAGTGAATAAAATTTATTTTTAATTTACATTAATTAGAATCTATTAATTTTCGGAGTAAATTATATATAAAAAAAAACAACGATGAAATAAGACGAGATTCATTGACCGATCAAAACATATTAAAATAAGCCAAAGTATGTTGAAATGCGACTAATCGCCCTGATTGGCCAACCAATTTCTTTTTTTTTTTTTGTCGCCAGTCACGGTATCCAAGCAGGTCCCACCAGCGGTGAGATGACATCTTTCAGCCAACCATACTTGACTAATCCGTTGGTCGCCCCGGGTCGCACGCCTGGCAATGGCGGGTGAGGCTCCCAAGAGGGGTGTCTGCGTACGTGAGGTCTCGAACCCGAGACCTCCTTAAGCGGCACCGAGCTGCTTGATTGGCCAACCAATTTCAATCTCTGAGTTTGTTAAAAAAACGCACTACTTTATGGGATGAGAAAGTCGAACAAGGACATCGCATCGAGACACGCGGATTTGGCACGGGGTGAGGCTACTTTTGTCAGGATGCGAGAGGTTTCTCTTCTTGCCTCCGTGCGACGGCACGCCTTTCGGCAGTTCGGGACAACAACCGTCCTATCGCAAGACGGCTGTGCAATATTTCGCAAGGTGTCATTTTTATTACTTAAAGAGCAGCAGTAATGTCGATTTTTTTTAATTCCGTTCCGTAATATTTAAATTTCTTGTATTGTTCACAAAATACAGAAGATAAAAAGCATATGATATCTTCTATCTAATATAATTTACAGAAATTAATGTTTGTCAAAATTCAAGTTCAAATATCATACTTCTCACAGATGTTCTGACATAAATGTACAGAGGGGATTCTGACAAATATGACATTTCGCTTCAGCGATATGATCCATAGGAGTCGAATCTCTTGAAGGCTTACTACGAATTTAATGTGATATTATCAACAAGGATTGATTGAGATGATTCGACGTCTCTTTCCCTTCAAGTAAGGTCTCGAGTTCATGTCTTGTGAATAGAGAAACTTCACTCTAGAAGAACTTTACCATGCTAGTAGGACCGATCCAACTTGAACTATTGGATTAATTAGGACTCATTAAACTTATATATACGAGACGGTATGCACAATTGATATGGTATCGGAGCTAAGCAGTGAGTGAATCAACTGATTTATGCATGTAATTTATAGGGCTATATACATGTAGAAGCAATTTCACAGAGCCCATGGCAATCCAATCATGACATGGGGCTTCCATCCACAGAAAAGAAGCAAGTAAGGCTCGGGCCAGCTCGCAGTATGCTGTGCAACGGAAGATTGGACCTGCCCAAGATCATCTGTATATGTCCATGGTCATCCACAAATCGGGCCTATCCATCGAATTTCCATTTTTTTTGATAAATTGGGAATCGATATGCAGTAAAAATATAAATAGTAAATCATTAAATCGGTTCTCAAAATTTTAATTAACCATCAGTTTAGTCTTTAAAGTTTGAAAGTAATTAATTGGGTTCTCACTGTTCACTTCCGTTAGTTAATTTGGTCCAGATATTATAATGTCGTTTATAGATACTGGCATGGATAGTGGCTACCACATCGGCGGTCCACATGTCGCGTGGTAGGTTATGAATAGTTAAAGTTAGAAAATAAAATATAATTTTACCCACTTATTGATTGTCACGTGGCACGCGGGAGAGGGGGCCGTTGACGTGGCAACCACCGTTCACATCAGCATCCGTAAACGGTGTCATAACGTCTGAATCAAATTGATTGACGGAAGCGAACAGTGAGGACCAAATTGATGGCTTTCAAACTATGAAGACTAAACGGTGGTTCGTTGAAACTCCGAGGACCAATTTAATGGTTTGGTCAAACATAAAATTTTAATAGAATTGAGCCTCTGCTTTCATTCTTAGCACAAAACCGCAGATTCGTAGAGAAAGTATAAACTTGTATCTCAATTTTAACATGAAGCAATATATTTAATTTGTGCATACCTCGAATCTGAGACTTTTACTTAAAGGGAAAGAGACTGTGAACCACCATATCGACCAATTCATTTCCGTAGCAGCTGAGCTAGGTATTACTTGTCTTATAATTATTACCAACCGTATGTTACCAGCAACTCTCCTTCACATTTGACTGACAAAGTCTCCAATGTACCGGTGTTACTGCATAATAGCGCTTCTGCGATAGCACTAACCGATCAAATTAAACAATTTTTATAATTTTTTGTAAAATCTAAAAATAAAAAAATTAACCTAAAAAACAACTTAATTTAATGGATTTGTATCATCAATATCCACCACTGTAATGCAATGCTTTCCATTCCTATCTGACAAAATTTTAATCAGCCATTTCAGAAAAAAAAAATATATATATATATATATATAACCAATTATATTATTTCTTTTTAAGCAAAAAAAAAATCTGAACCTACAATTCACACGCCAAAAACCTAAAACGGGAATCTCACCCACCCTCATCTATAACATTTTTTCCTCATTCAAACACAAGTCAATCTCTTCCAGCCTCACCTACAATAGTTTGGTTGGAAAACATTGGTTCGGAAAACTAAATCGGAGAGAAAATTAAGATATATGGTGCAGCGTGATGCACTGATAATAATTGAATAATATTTTTAATTTTATATCGAAGACGATATCATTGCGCTAATATTTCTGTTGTCGTAAACTCGTAAAGTCGCATTCCTAGAGTTGCTCTTATTTGCTGGCTTGCGTTCCTAGACAGGTTACCCAGCAGTGCGTGAATGGCAAAATTGGCTCTCACTTCCTTCTCTGCAATGTACCATCCGTAATGTGGAGATCGAATCTGCGGATCCTATTTTCTTCTCCTGTTCTGTTACCGGAGACATCTGGATAAAAATTCTGATGACACTTCGACTTAATTGAGCTTCGGATAACTGCCATCATGAGTTCTATCGGGGCGATTGCAAATCGAACGGCTCAAGGCACACAAGAAGCCATAGTCTACACTGAGAATGAGAATAGAATCTTTACCCTCATTTAGCATCTAAAATTACCAGTTCTTTCTTTTGTGACTTCACTAGATAGCCATGCTGTAGAAGAGTTATCACTGGGGGTGTACACGGGTACCGGGCATAACCGGAGCCGGTTGAAACCTGCCTAATAGGGTAAGTTCTGTGTAGATATTAATGATATCCGAGTAGGGCCTGAGTACTAATTTAAGGAATGACCTAGAATCTGTTCCTGTTTCGGTTCCAAATGCACGATACCCAGAACCGATTACATATTCAACCGGTGATAATATCCTCGTTCTGAGTTTAATTTTTGTGTTATTTATACTCTTAAACTCCCAAGTTGATGAATTTTTGTTTTGCATAACAATGATCCATTTATTATATTCAAAATATTAGTAGAATTTATAAACGAATAACAAATAATAATGAGACATATTAAAAGTTTATATAAATTTAACTGACATTTACTAGCCCTTATACCATTACAGTAAACTAATTATAGTCAAATTAAAATTATAAAAATTCATCATAAATTCTGCTGATTAATTATAAAACACATGAATTATAAATGTATGTCCATAAACTTATCTTAACGAGAGGAGAAAAATGACAGGCTCTAGCAGCGCATCCAAAAACTTATGGTATAATATAGGTTCAAGTTGCTAATTTCGTAATATAAGGTCCAGATTTCATGAAAAATATATGATACTCGAACCCAATCACCCTTAGTTATCACCATTTTGTGTATAATCATGCGCATAATTTTTTTAAGGTTTCTTGGCATCAATGAAATCCACTTACAAATGTACACACACACATACATATATACATATATTTGTTGTCGGACAACTTAATAGCGTGTGAATCTATATATATATATATATATATATATATATTCTATTAGAGACTCTGACAACTGGACGTGTTCTTGGTCAATACTCCAATAATGTCGGAAATAATACTATTGAGTGTGTCAAATAATATGAATTTTTTTAAAGAGAAGTTTGAATCAGATTTTCCCAATTAAAAAAATACGAATAATTGAGTTGTGCCGCCGTCGAATGTTTACTGAACTGGCAATGCAAGCCATGACGACGTCTAATTTAACTTTTCCTTTATTTTCCTTTTTCTTATTAATTACTTCTCCAAAGCAACATGAACAAGTGGGGTGGATGGTCGGTTTCGGGCGGTAATGGTATCCCTTTTTAAATTTGAATATATCATACTCAACTAGATTGGTTGAGATATTTCCATCTGCTCTTCACTTAAATAAAAATTAGGATTCGAATTTTGTAAAAAAAAATTGCGATCGAGAGACTTTTACTCTATTTGCTTGGTTGAGATACTGTCATGTATTTTTTTGCTTAAATGAAGATTCTGATTCGAGTTTTGTAAAAAAAAATGGTGATCGAGAGGGCTCTACTCTCCTAGCGATCGACCAATTCCAATTCAATATGAATTAGTCAGAACTTACTATGTTTCTGGATAGCGACCGTGTACAAGAATATCCAGTCTATCAATCACGCGTGGAAGATTAATGGTTTAGGACAATAACAGAAAACAACTTAATCATTTATTTACCAATAGAGAAGTACAGAGAGATAATTTAAGGTTGGTGGGCTGTAATTACCAATGAAATTTTTTCGACAATAATTTATTAAAACCTCAGTGCCTTAATAAGTATTGGTTAGATATCGTGCTTATATATGCCCGGAGAGTCGAGGAGGCACCATCGCTTGTCAAGGGAAAAAAAAAATCCTATATAGTCGTAACTCATAATAATATGATAAGTAAGTACTAATTAAATTATTCTATTCCGTACTAATAATGGTAATTGCTCGAGTGATTGACACTAATTTGCTTGTCAGTCATAATTTGATTAGTATTTACTCAAATTACGTGACCATGTAAGCCACTATTATCCAATTACTTTTCATGCTTCGTATCTCTATGTGAATTTGAATCTAGAGTACGATAAATCTGAACTGGAGATGATTACATATAAGAAAATTGTTTAAGAAAAAAAAGCACATCTCCAAGAGAAATGAGATTTGATGCAAGAGTAGTACTATTGTTAACTTGTGATTAGGAGATTTTGAATTCAATTCCTATTCATTGTAGCTCTTTGTAATCCTTCATTACCTCTTACTTCTATTCCCTTCAAGGCATACATCTCTCTTTGTACATCGAATATATATATATGTACATGTAGATAGACATCCGCCAATATGCCATTTATGATGGATCATTTAGCTAAAGGGCTAAGAATTAAATATGTGCCACAAATGCATGTATAAGACAAAAGTAAGAGAACTATATGCCTGTGATTTGGGTGTGGAAACAGGGCCACATTTGGAAATAATCATCGAGGAATTCGCTCTCCGGTTCGAAATGATAAGCAGGTCTCAACAACCAGTCTACACCATGAAACGGGAAAGTTGACCGACCAATGTGAGATGGCTTGTAGTCTCTTTTTTTTTTTTTTTAATGAGAAGTTTATTCTTCCCGAACTCATAAATATCTCACAAACTCATGGATTCATGTCAGTTCATATGCAAAATACACGTGTGAAATTCGAACCTCCGACATTGTGGATTTTCACATGAGTCGAAAGCACGTCCTATCTACTTAAGTTAACCCTTGTAGATTAGCTGATAATTCATTAGGTAAGGTTTTATACTTGAGTCTTACAAATGGAGAAAATTTACAATCGGGAAATTTAATGAATTGGTTAAACCAAAATTGATTAGGATCCTTTTGAGTTTTTCTAGAAGATGTAGCTGAAAAAATGGGAGAAATTGGACCGGAATTTCGAATGATTCGACCAAGGAAATCATCAGCGGGCATGTGTTAGAGATAGTTAATTAGGGTTTAATGAAATAATTTATTTGAATAATTAAAATTTCCTTCATTTATTTTAGATAATCGTTTATCGTACTGTTTAAACATAGCAAGTGATTCTTGGTAATTCATTTTCTAATTTAGCTGTTCATTTAAACTTAGAATCGGCAAACAAACCATTTTACGTGTCTTTGGGTGACTCGGCTGTAATAATGGACCCCTAATTGGCTGGACCAAGTCCACTCCATCCATTACCTGAAATAGTTGCCTTTTATCGATATGAGATGGCTAAGATGATAAGAGATTTTCTTTTTCTTAAACAAGATTTCGGGTTTGAATCTTATGAATGAAAAAAATTAATGTCGAGATTATCGTTTAACTAATGGATCGATCTCGTTCGAACCTAAATTAGTGAGGTTTCATATCGATTTTCTGTATGTCAAGTGGCAGTCCCCGGAGACATGCATCGATCAAGTCTACGATCTTTGTCGGATCCGGAAATATGGCATTAGGTGGAGTAAGAAAAGCTCCTTTCCTTGTCCTCGTGGCGTTTTGACGACGTGCCCGAGTCATTGCTTTGATTTGTCGGATGAAGAAATGATAAGTCTTTAAAAGAGCATTCGCAGGATCAACTTTTCTAGTGAATAAACATAATTGGTTGAGAAATTTCAGCTCACACCCTTTGGAATAAGGTCTCTAAGTTGGAGAGATCAGCGAGAATTCCGAAAATTCATAATCGGAAGACTTTTATCATTCAATAGGTCGACTTTACTCGAATTTGAATCAATTACGACTCACTTGATTTTCGAATATTATGTTCTGCGCTTGGAAAAAAACATAGAACTTACGAGAAATCGAGAAATGCTTATAGATAAGAGCAAACTCTTATTCAAAATTGTAAACTTGATTTTTCAAAGTCTACTCTTTAATCACCATTTATATTAACTTAATCTTTTGGGAAAGAATGGAAAATTATTTCACGTGCATCCATTTTTCAACACAGGTGAAAACTGAAAGATAGAATATTCAGGGAAAGTCTAGACTTATTCAACTTTAATGGACAAATAAAGTTTTTAAGAGTTTATCTAGCTGATGTAAAATGATAAAATGATTATATTTCTTTTTTTTTTAAAATAATTATGAGTAGTTCATGAATAATGTATAATTCTCTGATTTCAGATGAATCATCAAGGATTATATATGCACAGTTTAAGTGCTATTTTATTATTTTTTTTGGAAACAATAATGATAATATCATAAAAATATAATAAGTAATTACAATCACCATTATTATTATGGATAATAAATAATAGGATAATAGGTAATTACTAGTAAAAATTTTATTGTTTAATAAAATTGATGACGAAAATAAGTATGTAATAAATATTAAATAAAATTTTAATTGTAATTAATTTTGAATTATGTGATTTTTAGGTGAGTCAAATATATTTCAAATTTGTGGTCTCTAGAAAGTAGTTTTAGTGTATTTTTCTCTTTTAAATCTGCCATCAGTTTTAAGCTTTTAAAAATAACTTTAATTAATAAACTAGAGAATTACAACAGTGCAACTTTATTTAGATAGTTACCCAAAAATTACATGAGGTTAGCTTATTTATAGGTTAAAAAACCAAACAAAATAGAAAATAAATAATTTCAAAACGCTATGGTTGCATCTAAATCACATCTAGAAAATACCAGGAATATAAAACTATCTAACCGATCGACAAGATGTTATTTTAAATGTTCTATTCCCTAAATGATGAGGATAATATCTCTAATATTGTTCAAAATTCAATTAACATTTGAAATATTATTTTCTTTTAGGTGGAAATTGAAAATATTAACCTAAAAAGAAGCAACAATATGCATGAATACTTTTTTTTTTAATTAGTAATTACATTCTATTTTTCGATATACAAATGAATCACTTAAATCTAAAAAGTGCAAATGAAGTGGAGATAAAATGACACGAGAAGTCCCACTAGATCCCTAACCCTCTATATTATACGGCGGGAGTAATACCAACTGAACTAAACTCTCGTTTTCAATTATATTATATTTATGACTTCTATTTAGCTTACCTGCATTCACAAATTATTATTGCTGAAACCTCTTGTAGTATAATATTATTTAATTGTTAAATAAATAATAATCCCGCTTGAAAAAAAAGGACGTCGATCAACAAACCTTAATGTCAAATAAACAAAGGAATATTATTAACAGTAAGACGTTCTTCACAGGACAGCGAGAACAATTATTAAAATAGTTTACGCGGCTAGATTGCTATTTAATCAGACACAATATATGCATGCCTTTGACCCAATATCAGAAAATGTCATCCTTCCAATCAACCATTTTTATTATTTTTTTAAAGTAAAGGCCCACCAATTATTTTCTTTTCATAAGTTGTGACAATTTTTTTAAAATTAAAATATTCTTAATCATAATTGATATTACTGCATATTCCCTCTTTGTCCAACAACTTGCATAGTTGAGGTAAACTATGTAACAATATCATCACGTGGTGATATTAATTAAAAACATCAAGTTATTTTAGATTTTTTTTCTTTTTATATTTTATAAAAAATTTCTAGAAATTGATTTATTTTTATTAGTTGGTGTCATTATGTAAACACTATCACGTGATGATATCGTTACACATATTAATAATTCTTTTTTTCCTCATTCTTTAGGTTTTATGCACCAAAACCGCACGCGTTGGACTGTCTGGGAGTGAATTTCGCGCACTTCAAGCAAAAATAAGCACGTGAAGATAGTATCGTCCACACATATGTACACACAACACCATCTCTCTCTATATGTATATATTTGACTCTACGTAATTAATAGAATTATAACGGTTCAATATTAAGTGACACGTCATCTTTTTCTATTCATTAACAATATTTATTTTTTAAATATGATTTAAAAATGCCTGCTTACGTGTTAAACATTCGTTAACTAAGCTCATCACGTTATTTATAAGTTCTGCTCGCCTGAGAATTTTTCCTTGATGTACTTCGCCTATCACTGCTTCGAATGGCGAGCTCGAACTCGGTCCCGGAGTTTGGTAGGACTAGGATAAGAGTATCTGCAGCAGTGGTAGTCAAAGCCGCGGGCATGCAACAGGCACTTGAATTTCAGTCGCATGTGGATTACGACATCGCCTGGTTAGGCTGCAACCTCCACGGCGACCTGTTTTGCCCTGGGGAGTTTTTCTCATCGGGGTCATCTTTCTTGCACTGTCAACCGTGTAAGACAGTCGAATATGATGCCACTACTTTATATGACTAAAGATCACGGATATATCTGTTACATGTGATTATTCAAAAGAGGTGAATACCAGAGATAACGTTAGATGTCGCTCGCATAAATCTCCGCTTTGAAAGGATGAGTCATGACCGACTTATTATTGGGTGGCCCGTGGTCGTCCAATCCCATCTCGCCACATGGGATGACAAAGTGGCCTCGTGGCGATTATCAACAGGGCAGTTTCCAGCCGCATGCCGGACTAGGAGAGCAATGTTTCATAATTCTATTCATAATAAATTCCATTTTATATAAGGGAAAAAAAAAGCATCAAGTACAATAACACGTGGATAATAAATAAATGCCTGGTGAGACGGACAATAGCAGAGAGGGACAATAATAATAGTAACTAAATTAAGTTCATCGGGATAATTCGATATTTTTTTAATTTAGATAAGATTTTGAACTTACGTATAAAGAGCGGAAAATTTTATATTTGGAAAGATTTTATCCCTTTATGATTGACCTGATTCGAGATTGAATTATCCGCTCCTAGCTGGGATCCTGCATATGGATGAAGAAAAAGAAGACACCTCCCATTCAAAAACACGTTCTTTACTCGGCTTCGTGGCTTCAAACCAACCAGTCTCCGTTCCATGCAACTGACAATGGACTGCTTCCAACCCTTCCACAAGAAAATTGATAAAATTGAAAAAAAAAAATTAATTGAGGATGAGAAAAATGTGACTGCTGATAAGATGTCCGTTGATCTTTATTAAGTGGCCAAGAACAGGAAGAAGAAGAAGAAGAAACGAAGGTAGGAAGAGAGACAAACATCAACGACAGTACTTATTCTTATGGCCGCAGCAGCTGCGAGGAAGAAGCTGCACGAGTTAACCACCAACCCGGATTTGGTCTTCTTATTCGGCCTCGACTTCAACCGGTCCAACTATAAGGAACATCTCCAAGGCATCTAAGTCGTTAAACAACAGCCACCGGCAACAAGGACAGCAAGAGCAAGACCACCAGATCAAGAGAAGTCGTCGAGCTTAAGGTTGTCGAGATGAGGCACGGGAACAACTGCATAGGGAAGTACCGGTTTCTCCAGACAATCGGGGAGGGATCCTTCGCCAAGGTGAAACTGGCCGTGGACAGCTCAAACGACCAATTTGTCGCGATCAAGATCATCGACAAGCACATGGTCATGGAGGCAAATCTCAAGTCTCAGGTCCGGGTTTCTTCCTGCTTTCTAGATGAATGTTTGCCGGTTTTTCTTGTTTCCAAGAAAAGAGGATCTGGAGTGGGAAACGGAAATTACAAGAACCGGAAAATTTATCTGATTGTAAGAACCGGAAAATGTTTGTGTTCGAGAAGCGTGACACTGTATAACTGCATTTCAGGTGCGACGGGAGATTAAGACGATGAGGCTTCTGCATCATCCCAACATCATACGCATACACGAGGTAAGTAATAGACCAATATGCAGCCGCTTCCCACAATCTCGGAAACCTGGAAGAGCATAGTCATGTGTTGTTTCACAAGACTAAAACAAATACCTGCAGGTTATCGGGACGAAGACAAAGATTTACATTGTGATGGACTATGTGTCGGGAGGGCAACTCACGGACAAGCTGGTAAGGACTCATGGGCTTGGTCGTTCCAAAAAGGGGCAACTTCTGGTTTCCATTTTGGGAATGTTTTAATCCTTGATCGGCTTGATGATCAGTCTTACGTGACAAAATTGAGCGAACCCGAAGCGAGGAAGCTGTTCCAGCAGCTGATTGATGCAGTGGACTATTGCCATAACAGAGGAGTCTACCACAGAGACCTCAAGGTGGGGTGTAGCTCAAACATTCTCAGTCACCTTCATTCATCAGTTCTGTTCACAGAGGATTTACTCTTTCTCTGGGCTCTTTTACAGCCTGAAAACTTGCTGTTGGACAGCAAAGGAAACCTCAAGATCTCCGATTTCGGGCTAAGTGCTCTTCAGAAGGTACTAACAACCTTGCACTGGTCCTTCGCTTAATTATGTTATAATGATCTAGATTGTGAACTTTGGCTAAGAATGGAATGACTTTTACAGCGAGGAGAAATGCTGTCCACGGCATGTGGCTCCCCGTGCTACGTCGCACCTGAGGTAAGGACCGAATTCCTTCACAGCTATTGGCTTTTGATTAAAAGAAGTTGAACTGATTGGCCATGGAAAGCCTTTGTGTTCTAGTTGTTCTGCCATACTACGGTCACTTTGGTTGTGTCAATATAAAACGTGCAAGAAACATCTGAGGTGGACCAAAGTTAAGGCAGTCAATCGATTGTTCAGGAGGAAGTCGAGCGAGAAGATATCATTGCAAAGTAATGGATACTAACATATAGATACTGATGGCTCGGACTTCTTGTGTGAACAGATACTGACCAACAGAGGATATGATGGGGCAGCAGCAGATATTTGGTCCTGTGGAGTGATCCTCTTCGAGATGCTGTCCGGTTTTTTACCATTCGATGATCGAAACCTCATCAACTTGTACAAAAAGGTGGTCTTGTCCTCTTCATTCATCGAGCTGAACATAAAATTTCCAACAGCTTATGAAGCGAACATTAGGTAACAAGTAGTAAACTGATGGCTGTTTGTTTCACTGTGCAGATCTACAGGGCAGAGTACACCTTCCCGACATGGTTCACGGAAGCTCAGAGGAAGATAATATCGAGAATTCTCGACCCAAATCCTAAGACAGTACGTACAACATCGATTTCATTTGCCTTCTTAAAAAGGGAAACGAATGAACATGTTCGAGCTCTTGATTTGCAGAGGATAACGGCGCCGGAGATAGTCGAGGATCCGTGGTTTCGGATGGAGTATGTCCCCGCTCGCGTCTACGAATTTGAGGGAAAAGACTACGCCGATGAAGTTCATGCTGCTTTCGAGTCGGTCGAGGTAAATTACAGAAGCAGAAAGCAGGACATGACCCAACAAAATGGAAAGGTGGTCTAATCATTGGCTGAATATTAATCTTCTTTCTTGAATAGGAACCGGAGGCAGAGAAGAAGATTCCTAACTCGTCGAGTTTCATAAACGCATTCCAATTGATCGCGATGTCCCACGACCTCGACCTGTCAGGCTTATTCGAAGAACAGGCAAGTATCCTGCAGCTTACTGAAGTTTCAACTTCTGAATAGCTTCTTAAGCTACGGATTCTTGATGGGTGGTTCTCCGTTTCCAGGACGCGGTCAAAGAGAAAGTGATGCTCGTGTCCGACCACACGGTTGATGACACTATGACGAAGATACAAGCGGCTGCAGCAGATGTGAACCTGTCAGTCGAGCGATCCAGCAACAAGGTACGTGAAACCTTGCTAGATGATCGCAGCTCATCTCCTAATTTAAACCATTCTCCTCTTTCTGATCAGTTTTTTTGCGTATACTGCAGATGAAGATGCACCCATCACAGAAAATGGCCAGGTCTTCTCGTTCATACTTCAGCCTATCGGCCGAGGTAAGAAAATCTAACAGCAATCGTCGGGAGTCTTTGACGTGGTTGCTTGTCGAATAGTTAAATCTGAGGAAGTGCATTCCCCTAATGCCAGGTGATCGAGGTAGCTCCGCTGCACTGTGTCATAGAAATATCGAAATCTGCTGGAGAGCTATCCACGTATAAAGAGGTATCTGATTGTGTATATAGATGCTGAACTCACTTATACATGCTTCCATACTATGGCTTACACAGTTACCGTCTCGGACAGTTCTTCCAGAGCTTGTCGAACCTTCTGAAGGACGGCTCGGATGTTCCGACACAGGCACGGAATGCTAGAAGCGCTCAAGACGTACTGCTCTGAAGTCTCGGCCCCTAGATTCTTCAGCAGAAGACAATGGCAGTGGTGGTGATGATGATGATAATTTTAAAACTTGTTAAGAGAATGGCGAGTTTCACGGTTGCAAATACTTCATACATGGAAATGTCTCAACCTAGCTATCCACCACAAGATGGAGAGTTCAACCTCGACCGGCTAATTTACGAACACCCGTCTGGTTGGTGGCGAGGAGAGAAGTTGTGTTTATACTGCAGACTTGTTTCTCCTTTCCCCGTCTTCTTTTGGCGTATCGAATTCAGCATTCCTTTTCGTTGCGATTTTTGCAAATCTGCAAAGGGTAGCAACAAACCAGATTGTCTGCATATTCTTTTGTAGGATAAGCAAATATACTGTGTATAAATGGGAGTTGTTGAGTTGAATAGAAAAAGAACATTTAGTACACATACATGCATAAAATGAAAAAACATCACAAGTTTACCGATTGTACGATCAATTTGGTTCATTGTTCTCGATTTACCTATATTTATTTTCTCAATGTATTGTAAACTCGGGCTACTCTCGACCACTAAACTTTCTCGGCGTAGATTGTAGACCTTAATGGCAATAGACCTTTCCTTATGCTGACAGAACCGAGAGGCAAAGAAGAAGGATCACTGATTGAAGTGATCGCATCGTCATATCGGGATTTAAGTGAAGTTCACCGAAGCGCAAAAGAACGAACTTAAGGTCTGCTTACTGCCCCTCTCGATGAACACCATCACTTCTTCGGTGGAAGATGAAAATGATAGCGGTGGCTCATGGGACTGGAGTCAGTGTGCTAGCTAGCTGTAGGCATTGATGACAATGGAGAAGTGGGGCTCAGCAAAGTATGGGACTGAATGTCAGTGGCACAAGAAGGCTATCCTGGATTTATTTTCCGGTAGAATCCTACCGGGTTCTGCCAAATGCTCCAGTCAAGATATCACCGAGTATGTCTAAATCGGGTTTAAGTCGGTCTTTTTAGATGATGGAAATACAGGTGGAATTGGAAAGGGCACTGATTCTGCAGGTACTGCTTGTGTGCTATTTGCTGGTTCTGGTAATGTGTACAGATTTCAATCAAAATCATCCATTACTACATTAGCAGCTGAATACGAAAAGCTCCATCCTCACCTCTTCGATTCCGAGTCCAGGATGATTTAGATCAAGGAAAGTCGATATCTTTGAAGAAGATAATATAAATAAGTAGAGTATTTTGTGGTTGATTCTATATTGGAGTACCACAATGGCAACTCATTTCAACACTACCAACGTAATTAAATCCCCCACACCAGCCCTGGCCATGGTTCAGAACCAGCCAGTTCTGGTTCCGCCTTGCTGGTTCAGGCTCCATGGGGTATAAAACCGACCTTGAACCACTCCTAAGATGGTTAAGGGGCGTTTTGCAACTAGCCAGATTCAGTTTGGAACCACGGTTTAGGTTGATATGGAATTGCCGGTCCGAAATCATCTGATTCATGTTCGGAACAAGTTTATCTGGTAATTTGTATAAAATAATGCACAAATTATTAGAAATTATGATAAATTATAATGAAATTGAATTAAAAAATAAATTCAATGAGTGATATTTAAGAATAGAATTTGATATACAAATTAATTGATTTTTTTAAACTTTTTTATTCCGGTTTGGAACTGACTTTTCAGCTTCCATCAAAGGAAGGAACCGGCCCTTAATTGCCTCCTCGCAATTCCGGACTGGTTCTAGTTCAATTCTAGTTTGAAACCGGCCAGTCGCTAGGGCTATCCCAGACCAAAGGCCGAATTAGGATAATGGGTGCAGGGTAATCAAATTTAAGTATGGTTTTGTGGTGTGTACCACCACAAATCTAGAAAACCAATAATATTTAATTAATTCATGTTCGAGTCGAGTTGGTTCTCGAAGATGTACAAGACTCAGATTCGAAATCTTAGTTTAGAAGTAGAGACATTAATCCAATTCGGACGAATTCGTATTGGTTAAAGCATGATTTCAAAATCTAATGCCTAGACAGATCTCCAATTTCTTGGATTCCATTTGGCTTCTGCAAGTCAAGTCAAGTCAAGTGTAACACGTTTCGTATTGACACTCGTCGATTGCCGACAAAATGGTCATCTCCCATCAACTAAAAGACAGAAGTAGCATGGGAAGGATGACTTCTCACGCATGGCAAGAATCTGAATGATGATTAGACATCATATATTATCTACCTTTTGTTAAAAGCCCAGTACCTGCAAAATTCAACGTGCTTCGACGATTCGGGTTCAGGTCGGGTATGGTCGTTAAAGGGTAAAAATCTCCTATTTCAATTATAAAAAATATACGGTATTAGAACTGAAATTTTATTCAAGAGATATAGAAATATTATATCACCTTAATCAAGGTATAAAGCACCTCCTTTAAATCTGTAACGCAGAGGTTTTAGATAAGAATTTGTCGGTTATCTGGATGTCTTGCTGGCAGATAACGGCCACACACCGGGGACAGAATGGCCGTTTATTTTATATATGTGTGTACACACACACACACACAGACGCACTGAAAAAACAGCCACCATACAACAGATGTAACCTGATATACAGGGAGAAAAAGCTGCTTACCGACATAAATTTTAAGGGAATATTAAATTACATTATAAATTATAAAAATTACCCAAAAAGACGTAAAGTTTAGTTTTGTTACTGCCATCTGACATGTAAAAAAGTTGAACATCACTAAGAGTTTTCGGAATTTATCGCTAATGAAAGATACATGTTTAAATTTTTTGGATATTGTTTTCAAAAAAGAAAAAAGATAAGTATATTGTGTATCATTAATAGTCCTCGGAGCTCATTTAATACTTGCTATCAAAATTTACACCCAATATTCAGCAAATGGTAATAACAGAAGTAGAGTTTGTATTTTTACAAGAGCTTTTGCAATTTATGGTATAATTAGTTCACCTATTAAAAATTCGTATTTATCTAATTGACAGTTGGCTTTTTTTTTGATATATTATTCCTGATATATGTATATGTATATACATAGCTCTGCTGAGTCAAAATCGAAAACAGAGAGAAAAAGACGAAAAGAGGAGACGGTCTCCAGTGTCAATATAGTGTCACGAATCAATGAAATTTAATTATTTTTAAAATTTTTTAATAAAACTTAAAAGGAGAAAAATAATACAATTCATGATACTGCATAAAAAGTCTCACGTGATTTACCCATTACATACAAGACTCCATCCAAAAAGAGATGTGGCACCGCTCAGTAATGGCATTGTCCTCCCCGCCATACCTGTCTTAAAATATAAAAATTTACGGTGGAGTTGTGGATTTCACGGAGACTCGGAGAGAAGTAATAAGATGAAACGGACCTCTTTTTTTTTTTTTTTTTGCATGAACGACTTCAAATGAAAGACTCGAGATTATTATCGAACAATAATGAGTGGCACTGCATAGGAATCCCTTTCTCAAACGGTCATGTTCTTTTACCCTCGACCTCTCCATCGAGCTTAGCGACTAATGATAAATCATCCCTTGACAAACGATGAGGTGGTTCCTTACAGTCCAATTCATGAGATTGCACTGGATCATTAAATTGACTTATCAGACAATGACAGATAGAGATTTTCCACTCTGGGCATTGTGGGGGTCCAATCCGAAACCACATGTTTTCGTGCTCCGTGGAGATAATAGCCTCCACGTGGTAGCTGGAACATTTACGTACTAAACATCCGCCTTTTCATTCTGTCTTACTCTTTGCACACGTTCCAAAATCTTTACGCTGCAATAGCCGTTTCGGCACATCCACCACGTCTAGGTCATGCCAAAGTTTTGCTGAGCTATCACCCACGATGTTGGGAGCAAAGATGTGAAGTACATGAAAAGACATTTGATGCACCGACTTTGATCGATGAAGTTGAAATGGAGATCTAGTTGATGGTAGCACGATAAATTCAAGTACCGCCCGAAATTTCTTTGACGTGTCTGCTCGTTCCAGATTCGCAAGTGGCCTGATCCCTCGCACATATACTAGTTTTCATCGTGGCTTACTGACCTCTAACTGGGATCGTTTTCGTGTAGTCTTATATCAAATGTCGACTGAAACTTGCATACAAGTATGAATACCACCGTTTCAGATCCAAGTGAGGGGCAAAAAAAAAACAAATGTGAATCAGTGTAGTATAGTTCTATACAGTAACCGATATGAGTTGATAGATATGATTCAAATCTCTTTTTTCGAGCGTTTATTAATGAAAAACGAAGAATTTTTATTCTAGAGTGAATTAACTTTTACTCAAATATGTAAAAAATTTTGAATAATGTGCAGCATACAAGACTAAAGAAACAGTTTTCCTGGCATTTGGTGGCATTGATTTCTTTTATTAATTACCCGTGACAGTCCACACAACTGCAATGGCTCCTATCATTTTGTCAAATTCATTATTTTGCCTTGTCCGTGAGGAAGTCTGTGGATCCATCATGATTCAAATTTTTTTTTTTTATCTTAATGCTGGTTTAGCTCAAAAGTGTTAAATCATTATTCATTATTTTATAGTGAATGACACGTACCAATGGAAGGAAGAGATTCACCGCAATGGTACTGCTAAGTTGTAGCTAGGAAAAGATTTCTTTTCACCTGCCCTGGAATAAAGATTTACCAATCTCGTAGATCAGTAAGATATTGTTAGAACCTATCTTCAAATCAAATCACAGAGATAGGAGTTCCACGATCGATCCCACGCACTTAACAAATCGTACCGTACTGTGAGAGGCCACGAGGTACCCTGCCACCATGACTCTCAATAAGTACGAGGCCCGACTAGCAAGGAATAAAAACTCGCCAGTTCATAAGCAAGAGAAACAAAGCAAACATATTCTCAAGTTGTGGCTTCTTTCCTGCATATTCCGCTCGCTCCTCCAGCGCAGATGGTTCAGCCACCCCGGTGACATGAAATGATCGAGAACTTTGAGGGGTTGAAATGAATTTTGTTCTCTGTATTAAACAAGGAGAAAATGATACCGGGAGCCCTGTATGTTTGTCGATTATTGAAAATGCGTCATAAATATTTTAAAGTGTTAAATGAAGTCTTACTTGTTATCCGTGTCATAACATCGAGTTCTTTTCGCCATCTGCTGTTACTTTAAGCTGGCATGTATTAGTGCCACGTTAGCACCAAGTCAGCGCCACGTCAGTTTAAAGTAACGGCAAGTGAGGGAAATGACTCGATATTATAACGCGGACAACATATATGACTTGATTTAACACTTTGAAATATTTAAAATTCATTTGCAAGAATCGATAAATATATAGGACTCTCGGTGTTTTTATCTCATTGAGTAAGTATCGCGTGATCGAATAATTCAGGGAAAGATGCGCTGGGAGGCAGCTACTTTTAAAGATACTCTCTTTTCTATTGGGTTCATTTATGATCAACCTCTCCTTCTCCCTCGATCCCAGCTAGGCAAACAGAATTCCCAGAACTGCCTTTCATGATTCACCCTCGAAGAGGAAATGTGTGCTGGAAAGAACACATTTCCAGAACCATCCGTCAGTGGTTGGAATAGCTGGCAAAATCCTTTCATTGGATTCAAGGCAAAGAAAAGTTACCATTTATCTTCATTATGAAAAGTTGAGTGATAGATCGTGCTTAATAGCACCTACCTTTAACTATATCCCCAAAGTGAGAAAACTATAAGCGCGATGGTGTGTTTAGGTTTTCGAGCCCCTTACTAGATGGAAATCTACCTTTGGGTCGATCTAGACTACCCAATTCTCGTACCTCTATTGAAATCGGATGGTTTCATATTCCCTCATCAATTGGTTATTCCTCTTTGTTCACATCTCTTTTTGATATTCGTTCTTGATTAATTGTTCACAAGATTAAACGGCCCGATCAGCCTGACTTTCCCAAATGCCCACCATGTAAGTTGAGCTGAGCTTCTTCCCCTCCATTATAACAACTCTAGCTCGCTTTGTTTATCCTGAGGAAAAACAAGCAAGCAATGGAGAGAATATTCCCCTGCGCATTGGTGCGAACTATTAGAAAATGGCATGGCTTACAGCTCAGAGAAAGTCTTTTATCCCACGGTATTATCATGTGACACTATCTATATAATAACACGAGCCAATCAGAATCAGTTATCTTTACGGTTTTTTTTCGCTTTTTAGGTTTTACAAAAAAAATTATAAAAATAATCGATTCTGATTGACTGGTGTTATTACGTAAGTATTATCATGTGATCACACTAATATATAAACCACTTTTTCTCGACAGCTCGGCCATCACTTTCTGAAACTTCCTCTACCCACATCTTTTATGTGCCCGTGACACTTCCATATAGAGAAAAATTCGCCCTCTCATCTTTCCTGTAAAGCAATTTTCAATGGAAAGATGGAATGATCAAAGAATGCCCTACCCCAGTGTAATTATAGCTGGGAACTAGAAAGGGAAAATTACCGTTTCACACCGCTCCTCTACAACTACCTTTCACCCAACTTGATCACATTCATTCTCTTCTTTCTTTTTAGTTTTTGCTTGGTTGGCGGCTGAGTCAGATCCTTTTTTGCTGGGCGAGAGCTTTATCGCTAGGAGAGCGCATTCGATTCTAAAGGGTAAAGAGCAAGCGTAGACTCGGAAGTTTACAAGTGTCAGCGCCCTCTCTTATTTCTTAGGATGAGTGAACTCCGTAGAGAAGGTAATGCGTCTATGTGATTGTAGATATCTCAAAATCATTTTTGGGATAATGTTTCCTCCATTTATTTTTTTCCCCTACGTTTAAGGGGTTGTCCCCCCTCTTCGACGAGTTACATGGGTAAATATTCAAAGTTTATATTGCTCTCTTCCATTATGTCGTAGGACCTATTATAAGCACTTTTTTTTTCATACTGAGCTATCCGAGCACCTTCCGATATTGACTAGCAGTGGCTGCCACACCGCCTCCTCGGGGCATGCGCAATATAGCCCACAAATCATGTATGCCGGGTAAGTAAGACGAACATAATGGGCTCGATAGCTATAAAGCCTCCTCCCGCAAAAAATGCGCCTCTAGAAATTTGAACTCGAGATTTTGGAAGACCTCTCCAACCAGGAGCTCCCACCGACAAAGAATGTGAGGATACGTTAAAATTTGTTTTGCATCAGATTCTCATCTATGTATATATATTTATATTCCTCTATCACTTTCAGACATCAATCAATTAACATCTTTTATAACCACGGAAAATGTAAACTTCGAGAAAGAAAATTTGGTGCAGTGATACTACTTTCGACTAACAAGTCCCTGATTCAATTCTCGCCAGTGACACTTCCTGCATCTTTATTCCACTTTCTTTCTATCCCTCTCTAAGGCATATGACATGCGGAAAGAAAAAAAAAAAGATGCAGACTACCATTTTGCAAATTTCAACTAACCCCATTCCTTGTAATTAATCTGTACGGTAGGTATTGCATAATGCATGCATTGAATAAGCTAACTAATAAGACTGCAAAGATTGATCTAACAAGTTGAATTTTCTTGATAAATGAGAGTATTTAACTTCCCGCAACTCCACATATTTCTGCAACACATTTTTTTTCCATGTGCAACACGTAAAATTCAATAACTCAACCTGACATTACTGGTTCAAATTAGAGTTGAATCGTCTTATTAAAGAGTAAAGACTAAAAGCTCTCTCGATTATACAAATTCTTTACTCACAAAACTTACACCGAATCACCTCAGACTTCGTTTGGAGGGATTTCTTCGATCTTGGTCGTCAGACTTTAGCATCTATAAAGGCAGTCGGCATTCAACGTTGTCCTTTTTGTGGCCAAGCCCCTCCTGACTTCCACAAACACTACCATTGAACAATATAAAGTCGTTGATCCACTCAAACTAGACCTCAAACATTTTGCCTTCTCATCGCAAACTCTTTTCTCTCTACCACTCTTTCATACATCTCTTCCCCTCCGATCCACTTCACCATGTCGGGAACCCCCAAGCACGTAGCCGTCCTCGTGTTCCCGTTCACCAGCCATACGCCCCCGATGCTGACCCTCGTGAGGCGCATATCCGCCTACTCCCCAACCACAGTGTTCTCCTTCTTCGGCACGAAGAAATCGAATGGTGAAAACTTCCCCAAGGACAAGAACATGGGGTCCGAGAACATAAGGCCGTGCTGTGTCGATGATGGCCTCCCAGAAGGGTTCGTGCCATCAGGGAACCTGCTGGAGCCGGTCCAGCTTTTCCTGAAGGTGGTGCCGGGGAACTTCAGTGAGGCCATCAGGGCGGCTGAGCAGGCGGTCGGGCTCAAGATAAGCTGCCTGATCACGGATGCGCTTTACTGGTTTGGGGCTGATATGGCCCGGGAAATGGGGATCCCGTGGGTGCCGGTGTGGACGTCGGGGCCTTGGGCCTTGCTCGCACATATCCACACGGATCTCATCCGGAAAACCATCGGATCAGAAGGTGAGAGATGTTAAGTTTGGGAGTTTGGATGCGTCACACCCAAGCTTGGTTCATGTCTAGTGTTCATTACCTGTTTTATCATTCATATTCATTGATGTGATGTTAGGATGTGGATAACCAATTTCATGTGATTTAAGGAGTTCAAAATTGAATTCTTTCTATATATTTAGTAGAAATGTACTCTTTGATACTGGGCTTGGAGGATACTGACATCTTGAATTATATTAGATTTTTGAGAAAATGATATTGAAAATCCTATCTGTTTATTTTTTTTGACAATTAAATCATATAAGTTTAAAAATAACTAATTCAGTTCTATAAAATCAGTTCCGTTTCACCTTTAGTACGAAATGTTATTATTCCGTTAACGGAACTATTAATGGCATGAAGTTTACGTCAGCAAAACAGTGATTTTTTAAACTGAAAGTGTAACGAAACTGATTTTATAGTACTAAATTAGTCATTTTTAAACTTATAGGACTATATTGCCAAAAAAGGTAAATATATATGACTTTTACTATAATTTTCCGTTAGATTTTTTATAGTGTTACATTGACAAAACTAGTGTCAGGCACTTGTTTAGTATTTAACATGAAATTCTAAATATTAAGTTATAAGATGGCTGGGTTACTAACATTACTATTCTCCTCTTATTTTGAGTGAAAAAAAAAATAGTGGGATCTGCATATATGTTGATGCAATGATACTATATTCATTATAAGATTAAGATGTCATGAGTTCAATTCTTACTGATAGAATTTCCCCGTACTTTTTTTCCTTTTTCTTCTATTCCCTTCTGGATTTATAAATTTGTTTCTGCACAGTACACTGAAAAAAAAGGGGGAAAAACATTCATGTTTCTGTGATGTGAAAGGATTGTGAAAAGGTGCTTCTTGCAGGATTCAAAGACAAAACCCTTACCAAGAGGGGTTGGGCCGAGTGGTAAGCAGCTCGGTGCCGCTTAAGGAGGTCTCAGGTTCGAGACCTCACGTACGCAGACACCCCTCTTGGGAGCCTCACCCGCCATTGCCAGGCGTGCGACCCGGGGCGACCAACGGATTAGTCAAGTATGGTTGGCTGAAAGATGCCATCTCACCGCTGGTGGGGCCTGCTTGGATACCGTGGCTGGCGACCAAAAAAAAAAAAAAAAAAAAAAAAAAAAAAAAAAAAAAAAAAAAAGACAAAACCCTTGAATTCATCCCAGGTTTCGAATCATTTCGTGCACTCGACTTGCCACGAGAAATCACCGAACTGGACCCGAAAAACCAATTCTCCATCATGATCCATAAGGCGGCCCGAACCCTCTCGCAGGCGACCGCAGTCGCAGTCAATTCCTTGGAGGAGCTCAACGACCCGATCATAGTGAGCCAACTCCAGTCCCAGCTCCAAAACAAGTTTCTTAACTTGGGGCCTCTCACACTGCTGAACCCGTCGACGGCATCCCTCGATCGTCACGGGTGCATCCCGTGGCTGGACGATCAGAAGCCAGCCTCCGTCGTGTACATTAGCTTTGGCAGCGTGATAACTCCGTCGCCCCCTGAGCTAACAGCGCTCTCAGAAGCGCTGGAAGAAGCCGGAGTCCCGTTCCTTTGGTCTTTCCGGGGAAACCCAGAAGAGCAACTACCTCGAGACTTCGTCAGTCGGGCGAGGGAGAGCTCGAGGTCGAAGATCGTGCCCTGGGCACCACAGCTCGACGTCCTGAGGCATGAGTCGGTCGGGGCGTTCTTGACCCAAGGTGGTTGGCACTCGGTGCTCGAGAGCTTCATGGGCGGGGTCCCGATGATCCTGAATACGTTCTTCGCGGATCAGCAGATGAACTCTCGGACCGTGGAAGCTATATGGCGAGTAGGCATCAGGCTTGAGGGGGGTCCGATCACGAGGTCCGGGACCGTGGCCGCGTTGAGGAGGGTTTTGTTTTATGAGGAAGGGATGGAAATGAGAGGACGCATTGGTAGGCTGAAGGAGCTAGTGCTGAGAGCCATGGCGACCGGCGGGAGCTCTATCAAGAACTTCGAGTCCCTTGTTAAGATAGTCACCAGCTAGACTTCTCTGCATCTAATTCCCAGACTCGCTACTGCTTCGATGAGGTGAGACAACGTGTGACACCCTGTTCCAAAGTTAAATAACTGTGCTCGTGCTAGGTGTTACATTAGGACGAACCACATATAGCCCTTTCAGAACTGTAGGGAAACTTGCCAGTACGGTTTCCTGCTAGATCCGACTTCTCTAATATAAATGGAATAATATCGAATCTTGTTCTATCATAGAATGAATCAAGTATTGTGTCTTCATTGGATACACGTAAAACTTTCTGACATATTGCTATTCGATCTCATCTGACATCGAGATATTTCAAGTTAGCTTTTTTTAGCACTTCGTGTCTTTATTTCCTCTTTATCTTTTTAATAAGAGTTCAAATAATAGGGCCTGAGTGAAACCCGATATAGGTGAAGCAAGTTACGCTCCAAGTATCTGAATAGCCGTATTCTGAGATTTACAAGGCTAATTTTTTCCTCTGTTGACAAGGTACACAAATAGCCAATGAGGTTCAAAGACAAATAATCGAAGCACATATCTATAGATATAAGCTATCATTAACCTATGTACATCAAAGGGGACCGATACAAGCATAGAAAGTCTCTGATGGTCGGCCGGGGAAGTAGGGGGTAGCGTAAGTGATATGCTTATGTATCATCTTAATGTTCCGCCATCTTCATTCACCCAAATCCAAATCTTCACGTGCCATATCAGTCATCACACTAGATCATTTTTTAGTAGAACACCATAACAAGTACGGTAACGAGGCTAGCAGATGTCGACACCCAAACTTGGAGACCGCATGCCTTCCGCTTCTCTGTAAAAGATCTCTTCAATTGAGCGGCATCATTCCAATGCTTAAGTTGAAACTCCTCTTTGATAAAAGAGTGATAGATGCCTATTTCCACAAAAAACCTGCTCTGATACCACTTATCATGGGTTGAGACTTTGAGACTCATAAGGGTGCCTGGACAACCATATTCCAAGGCTTACGTAGGCAACCTGTCATTAGTTGATAAAGTTATGCACATATTCAATTAAATTCAAGGAAATACTCGAAATAAGTACATTTAAATATAAGTGAAAGTTAGCATGCGTACATTAAAGGGAACCGATACGCATTATGCAAAATTCCTAATTGCCGTTCTCGAGGGGACAAGAATTTCGCTCATGGTATGTGTCTGTGAAATTGATACTAAGTTCAAGTTGTTTCAATACCAACGGGTTCATTCTATTGATAAGATAAACCATTCGCTCATATATACTTATCGGAGATGAAAAGCAATATTTTCTATATCAGGATAAGAAGTTGAATATCCATTACGACATCATCATCATGTAACTATATGTCATATATTTTCCCACAAAGTAATTTCCGAGTTAGAAAACTCTTTCCCCTGTTTCTTCATCTGTTTTAGGTTCTTTGATCATCGTGTTTGTATTCTTGAATGCCTTGGGGATCTATTTTTCTTGATAGATCGAGCAATAAAATCCGGCGTCGATATCCTTCCATGTTAAGAGGTATGTTTACCGTTTAGTCTTATATATTACCAATTTATAGATTTCTAACACGGTCGTTTGATAGAACTCCATCATCTCTCTCCTCAAAGAAAAAGTTTTTGATGGAGCAGTCATATCACGTAATCGATATTGAAGTTGTATATTCGTCAAATCAGAATTCACAATTTATATATTTTTTCAATTATTATTCATCATTTATTAAGAATTTGATAAATTTTTTTTACTATTTATCTATTTTTTCAATTAAGGTTAGTCATTTATTAGGATTTTTTTATATATATTTTTATATTTTTTAGGATTTAATTAACCATAACTGCACAATTTTTGATTATATAAAAAGTTCTGATTGGATAAATATATCACGTCGGTATAGTTCCCGTTACATCTTCGCTCGACTGAAGATTTTCTTTTTCTTTTAAGATCCTACTCATGGACGATCCGATCACTTTCTTTAGAAGGACTCCTAAGTATGTGGCAGGTAATCAAGCTTAAATCATATTTGAAAAAAAGAAGAGTTTCAGTACTACAGTAGTACTTGTCCTCGATCAGAACATAATGTCAGTGGCACGAGAGACAAAGAAGAAGGATCACTGATTGAAGTGATCGCATTGGAACGTCATATTGGGATTTAAGCGAAGTTCATCGAAGCGCAAAAAAAATGAACTTAAAGTCTGCTTATCGTCCCTCTCGATGAACACCATTACTTCTTCGGTGGAAGATGAAAATGACGGCGGTGGCTCGTGGGACTGGAGTGTGCTAGCTAGCTGTAGGCATTGATGACAATGGAGAAGTGGGGTTCAGCGAAGTATGGGACTGAATGTCAGTGGCACAAGAAGAATATCCCGGATTTGTTTTCCCTTTTGGATCGGTAGAATCTTACTGGGTTCCGCCAAATCCTCCAGTCAAGATATCACCGAGTATGTCTAAATCGGGTTTAAGTCGGTCTTTTTAGATGATGGAAATACAGATGGAATTGGAAAGGGCACTGATTCTGCAGGGACTGCTTGTGTGCTATAATGCTATTTGCTGGTTCTGGTAATGTGTACAGATTTCAATCAAAATAATCCATTACTACATTAGCAGCTGAATACGCAAAGCTCCATCTTCACCTCATCGATTCCGAGTCCGGGATGTTTTAGATCAAGGAAGGTCGATGATCTTTGAAGAAGATAATACTAATAAGCAGAGTATTTTGTGGTCGATTTGATATTTGAGTACCGCGATGTTAACTCATTCCAACACTACCAATTTAATTAAATCCCCCACACCGGTCCTGGCCATGGTTCAGAACTAGCCAGTTCCGGTTCCACTTTGCTAGTTCAGGCTCCATGGGTTACAGAACTGACCTTGAACTACTCCTGGGATGGTTCAGGGGCAGTTCGGAACTACCCAGATCCCGTTTGGAACCACGATTTAGGCTGATTTGAAATTGCCGCTCCAAAATCATTCGATTCCGATTCGAAACAGGTTTATCTAGCAATTTTTAAAAAAATAATGCATAAATGATTAGAAATTATGATAAATTATAATGAAATTGAGTTAAAGAATAAATTCAATGAGTGATATTTAAAAATAGAATTTGATATACAAATTGATTGATCTTTTTGTGAAAAAATTTATTTTTAATTTTTTATTCCGATTTGGGACCGAATTTTCAGTTTCCATCAAAGGAAGGAACTGGCCCTGAACTGCCTCCTCGCAATTCCAGACCAGTTCTAGTTCAATTATAGTTTGAAACCAACCAGTCGCTAGGGCTATCCCAGACCAAAGGTCGAATTAGGATAATGGGTGCAGGGTAATCAAATTTAAGTATGGTTTTGTGGTGCGTACCACCACAGATCTAGAAAACCAATAATCTTTAATTAATTCAGGTTCGAGTCAAGTTGGTTCCCTAAGATGTACAAGACTTACATTCGAAATCTTAGTTTAGAGGCGTAGACATTGATCCAATTCGGACGAATTTGTATTGGTTAAAGCATGATTTTAAATCTAATGCCGAGACAAATCTCCAATTTCTTTGATTCCATTTGCCTTCTGCAAGTCAAGTCAAGTGTAACACATTTCGTATTGATACTGGTCGATTACCGACAAAACGGTCATCTCCCATAAACTAAAAGACAGAAGTAGCATGTGAAGAATAACCTCTCACACATGGCATGAATCTGAATGATGACTAGATATCATATATTATCCACCTTTTTTTAAGCCCACTACCTAAAAAATTCAACGTGCTTCGACAATTGAGGTTTGGGTCGGGAATGGTCGTTAAAGGGTAAAAATCCTCTCTTTCAATTATAAAAAAGTATACGGTATTAGAATTGAAATTTTATTCAAGAGAGAAATATCAAACCATCTTAATTAAAGTATAAAACACCTCCTTTAAATCCGCAAGGCAGAGTTTTTAGATTAAGAATTTGTTAGTTATATGGATGTCGTGCTGGAAGACCACGGCCACACACCGCGGACAGAAGACACATAGGGAGAAAAAGCTGCCTACCGACATAAAATTTAACGGACGATTAAATTATATTATAAATTATAAAAATTATTAAAAAAACATAAAGTTTAATTTTGTCACCACTACCTGCTGTGTAAAAAAGTTGAAATCATTGGGTTTTCGAAATTTATCACTAATGAAAAATACATGTTTATATTTTTTGGATATTGTTCCCAGAGAAGGAAAAGATAAGCAGATTGTGTATCATTAATAATTCTCGGAGCTCATTTAATATGTGCTATCAAAATTTACACCCCATATTCAACAAATGGTAACAACAGAAACAAAGTTTGTATTTTTACCAGAGTTTTTATAATTTATGATATAATTTGATCACCTATTAAAAATTCGTATTTATCTAATTGACAGTTGTTTTTTTTTTAATAGTTTATCCTTGATATATGTATATGTCTATATGTAGCTCTGTTGAGTCCAAATGGAAAACAGGGAAAGAAAAAGGCGAACAGAGGAGACGGTCTTTTGCGTGGGATGGATATGTTACGTGGTTGATGTTATGGGCTAATAAAATTCAGTTATTTTTAGAATTTTTTTAATAAAATTTAAAGGAAGAAAAACAACACTTAGTTTGTGACACTATATAAATAATATCACGTAATCTACCTGTTACATACAAAACTTCCTGCAAAAGGAGAACAGGCACCGCTCAGTAATGGCATTTTCCTCCCTGCCATAACCTGTCTTAAAACATAAAAATTTGCGGTGGAGTTGTGGAGATTCGGAGAGAAGTAATAACATGAAACGGGCCCCCTCTTTTTTTTGCATGAACGACTTCAAATGAAAGACTCGAGATTCTTATTGTTCAATAATGAGTGGCACTGCATTGGAATCCCTTTCTTGAACGGTCATGTTCTTTTACCCTCGACCTCTCTATCGAGCTTAGCAACTAATGATAAATCATCCCTCGACAACGATAAGGTGGTTCCTTAGAATCCAATTCAAGATTGCACTGGATCATTAAATTGACTTATCAGACAGTGATAGATAGAGATTTTCCACTCTGGGTGTCGCGGTGGTCCAATCCGAAACCACATGTTTTCGTGCTCCGTGGAGATAATAGCCTCCATATGGTAGCTGGAACATATACGTATTAAACATCCGCCTTTTCATTCTGTCTTACTCTTTGCGCATGTTCCAAAATCTGTAAGCTGCAATAGCCGTTTCGGCGCATCCACCACTTATAGGTCATGCCAAAGTTTTGCTGAACTATCACCCACGATTTATGGGAGCAAAGATATAAGTATATGAAAAGACATTTGATGCACTGACTCTGATCGATGAAGTTGAAATGGAGATCTAGTTGATGGCAGCACGATAAATTCAAGTACCGCCCGAAATTTCTTTGAGGTGTCTGCTCGTTCCAGATTCGCAAGTGGCTTGATCCCTCGCACACATACTAGTTTTCGTCGTGGCTTACTAACCTCTAACTTGGATCGTTTTCGTGTAGTCTTATATCAAATGTCGACTGAAACTTGCATACAAGTATGAATACCACCGTTTCAGATCCAAGTGAGGGGCAAAAAAAAACAAATGTGAATCAGTGTAATACAGTTTTATACAGTAACCGATATGAGTTGATAGATATGATTCAAATCTCTTTTTTCGAGCGTTTATTAATGAAAAACAAAAAAATTTTATTCTAGAGTGAATTAAATTTTACTCAAATATGTAAAAAATTTTGAATAACGTGTAGCATACAAGACTAAAGAAACAGTTTTCCTGTCATTTGGTGGCATTGATTGCTTTTATTAATTACCCGTGACAGTCCACACAACTGCAATGGCTCCTATCATTTTGTCAAACTCATTATGTTGCCTTGTCAGTGAGGAAGTCTGTGGATCCATCTTGATCGAGGAGTATTTTATTGGTTTTAATTTAATAATGGGTCCCTGTGATCGAGCCTGTGCCATGGAATCATGGATCACTTGCCATTGGCCACCATACCACCACTTGGGTAATTATTACACGAGGAACTCTTGAGCGAGCTCAACATATCATTCACGGCTAAGAAACTCGACTCACCTTAGAATTTCTGCTCTTGCATATATAAAAATCTGGGACCCAGGTGGTCAGGACTCCCACACTTGCACATGGCTCATGACCTCCTTTGCCCCTCTAATGTAAACTCACCAATCACATCTCTACAACTCAATAAATAAATGGTGAAATATTCTTACATGAATCGAGATTGTCATATATTATTCATTAATGTAGTGTCACGTCACATTTTTTTATTTATTAATAATATTTATTTTTAAATATAATATGATATTTCTTACGAATGTATCAAATAATGGCCAGTCTAGTTCATTATAAAACTCGGCCCAACTAAGAATTTATCAAAAGCGATGGATTTAGAAATTGATTTCAACCAGGCAAAATTTAAATTAGGGGTAAAAGAGTAAGAGATGAGATAATCTAATAAAAATATTAAAATTGGTAAAATTTATAAAATATTCTATATTTTTCTCCTGTGTTCAAAATCAGCTATTTGCATTAATCCATATATACGTACTAGTTGCTAATCTATACTAAACATGGTATCTATTATTTGAGTCATACGTAATTTAAAGGAACTAATTGCGATTAATCTCCCAAGTAAGAATGATTATTTACACTTCTAAACTATATTAACATAAAATAATGATAAATAAAATTTTAATGTTTAATTTAGATGTGCGAGCTGTTGATGAGTTGTTGACAAGGATAAGGAAAAAAAACAACCAATAAATATATAAAGAAGAAGAGATGCCGGAGAGAGGAGAGAGTAATGGGAGAGAAGAATGCGGTGATAGTTATATATTTATGTGTAATTTACTATTATATCCTTATTCTACTATCTATCTAATGGTCATTAAAAGTTCACTTTTTATCTATAAAGGGTAAATTAAGAAACTCAAAAGTGAGATGAAAACTGTTTCGTACTCACATATAATAATAGATATACGAATTTGTGTGTATATAACCTCTCCTCCTCTCACGCCTCTCCAATCCGAAGAGCTAGGAACCTGAAGAAGCGAAGGAATGCAGAGAATAATGAAGCCACTGAAACCCTATTCTCTCCCATTTTTCCTTCTGTTTTTCACCATGAATATGATGTCCATCCCCATTCCCTCCATCGCAAGTCACCAAGAAGCCGGAGCCGCCCCGAGCAAGGCGGCCGGCGCCGAGCAGCTCCACGGGGTCTCTGAGTCGCTGCAATTCCTCTTCGCGCACAACCTCGTGAGGCAATCCAAGTCCGAGCCTCAGCTCACGTGGGACTACGACCTCGAGAGGTACGCACGGTGGTGGGCGGGGCAGAGGAAGCACGACTGTGAGCTCGTCCACTCGTTCCCTGAGGGAGGGTTCCGGCTCGGCGAGAATATCTACTGGGGCGGAGGGTCGGCATGGACGCCGGGCGATGCCGTGAGGTTGTGGGCCGGCGAGGAGAAGTACTACAACTACGCGAGCAACACGTGCGAGGAGGGCCAGATGTGCGGTCACTATACGCAGATCGTGTGGAGGGACACGAGGAAGGTCGGTTGCGCCCGGGTCGTGTGCGACAATGGGGACGTGTTCATGACATGCAATTACTATCCGCCAGGAAATTATGAGGGCGAGCGACCATATTAGCGGCTGTCCACGATCTGTCGATCTTCGCTGCAGTGGTTAGTTATATGAAGTTCTTGGTGAAAACTAATTCTAGGGCATATTATGGAAGGATTTGTCCATTGCATTGGTGCCTTTTAAGTATGAAGATTCGTAAGGGATGATCTAATGTACTATATAGCTAGAGCTACGAGAAAATGCCTTGGTAAGTGATGATGTATGTCGACGTTAATTTATATAAACATACATACTAATACTATACATATATATCTATCTTGGATATCTGGGATCAAGAGGGGGATGGACAAGAATAATTTGTTAATAAATGCAGAGAGGAATACGAAGAAAGAAGGTTAACAAATGTTAATGCTGGTTTAGCTCAAAAGTGTTAAATCATTATTCATTATTTTATAGTGAATGACACGTACCAATGGGAGGAGGAGATTCAACGCAATGGCACTGCTAAGTTGTAGGTAGGAAAAGATTTCTTTTCACCTGCCTTGGAATAAAGATTTGCCAATCTCGCAGATCAGTAAGGTGTTGTTAGAACCTATTTTCAAATCAAATCACAGAGAAAGGAGTCCCACGATCGATCCCACGCACTTAACAAATTGTACCGTACTGTGAGAGGCCACGAGGTACCCTGCGACCATGACTCTCAATAAGTACAAGGCCCGACTAGCAGGGAGTAAAAACTCGCCAGTTCATAAGCAAGAGAAACAAAGCAAACATTCTCAAGTTGTGGCTTGTTTCCTGCATATTCGCTAGCTCCTCCAGCTTAGATGGTTCAGCCACCCCGGTGACATGAAATGATCGAGAACTTCGAGTGGTCGAAATGAATTTTGCTCTCTATATTAAGCAAGGAGAAAATGATACCGGAAGTCTTATATGTTTGTTAATTCTTGCAAATGAGTCCTAGATATTTCAAAGTGTTAAATCAAATCCTACATGCTGTCCATGTTATAATATTGAATTCTTTCCATCATCTGTCGTTACTTTAAGCTGACGTGTATCAGTGCCACGTTAGCGTCATGTCAGCGCCACGCCAACTCAAAGTAACGAAAAGGACTCGATATTGTAACGCGGACAATATATAAGACTTAATTTAACACTTTGAAATATTTAGAATTCATTTGCAAGAACCGATAAACATATAAGACTCCGGTGTCTTTATCTCATTGAGTAAGTATTGCATGATCGAATAATTCAAGGAAAGATGCGCTGGGAGGTAGCTACTTTTAAAGATACTCTCTTTTCTACTGGGTCCATTTATGATCGACCTCTCCTTCTCCCTCGATCCCAACTAGGCAAACAGAACTCCCAGAACTGCCTTTCTTGATTCACCCTCGAAGAGGAAATGTGTGTTCGAAAGCCTACATGTGCTAACACGCTTTTAATATTCTCACTTGCTCTAATCCTTCTCGTTTGATCCACATAATACCTTATGCTTTTGCTTGCAAGCGTTAGAAAGTCCCCTGAATTCACTCCCCCTTGTAGATGGCTCAGCCACGCCCGGTGCCACAAAATGATTGAGAACTACAAGGACGATAGAGATGAATTTTATTCTATGCATTTAATAAGTATTGCATGATTGAATAATTCAAGGAGTTGGGGTTTTCATGGAAGGCAGAATTCAGCTATTGAATCCAGCAAGTTAAGGCTCGAAAGTTTACAAGTGCTAGTGCGCTTGTGCTTTTCTCACATTGAATATATTATCTAAACTACAAGCTAGCTAGCACTCCTTGTCTTTTGAACTCTAACTTGCTCATCGGAAGATGGATTAGCTCTTGAAATCACATCCGTTAGTGGTTGGAATAGCTGGCAAAATCCTTTTAGTGGATTCAAGGTAAAGAAAAGTTACCATTTATTTTCACTATGAAAAATAGAGTGATAGATCGTGCTTAATAGCACCTAACTTTAACCATATCCACAAAGTGAGAAAACTATAAGCGCACTAGCGTGTGTAGGCTTTCGAGCCCCTTAATGGATAGAAATCAATCTCTGAGTCGATCTAGACTATCCATTTCTCATACCTCTATTGAAATAGGATGGTTTCATATTCCTTCATCAATTGGTTATTCCCCTTTGTTCACATCTCTTTTTTCTATTCATTCTTGATTAATTGTTCACAAGATTAAACGGCCCGATCAACCTTACTTTCCTAAATGCCCACCATGTAAGTTGAGCTGAGCTTGTTCCCTACATTATAACAACTCTAGTTCGCTTTGTTTATCTTGAGGAAAAACAAGCGCCAAACAATAGAAAGAATAGGCCCCTTGCGCATTGGTGCGAACTATTAGAAAATGGCTTATAGCTCAGAAAATCTTTTATGCTACGATGTTACCACGTGACATTATCTATATTGTGACACAAACCAATCAAAATTAGTTATTCTTAGGGTATGTTCAGATGGAGTGAATGAAGGGGAAAGGAGGGGAAGGAAACAGAGGTGAATGGATGTAAAATATTTATGTTATTTGGATTTATTATAATAAGGAAATATGAATGAAAAATTTAATCTGTATGCATATGACTTATTAATTAATATACAAAAATATCATTATCTTTATATCAAACTTGATTACGACTTTTTTTGTATTCACTTCTAGAAATATATGTTGTACATGAATTTGTTATCAAATATCTACTTGAAGTGGATTAATAGAGTGTTCACACATTCAGGTTAATTTCTTCGAAGCAACTTTCAATTAAATAATCCGATAATCAAATATTCGTCGAGAGTTGATAGTAAAGAGATGACAGTCTATTTCTAATTTTACATGAAAGAATAGTGATTTTAGGGTATTTGTATTGATTTTATAAAATAGGTAATTTGGTAATTTTACTTTACATGAATTTTAAATATTCATTTCACATCCATTTAATCCCAAGTCGGGGTGAAAAAGGTGGGCCTTAAAAGGGAATCGAAGTGAATAATTCTCCTCTATTCCGCTTCCCTTTCATTAAATAGAACTACCCAAACAAAAAAAATTTCCGCTTCATTCCCTTTCCCCTTCATTCACCCTTTATTCACTCCATCCAATCACATGGTTAGGGTTGTTTTTTTTTTTTTTTTGCTTTTTAGGTTTTATAAAAAAATTATAAAAATAACCGATTCTGATTGACTGGTATCACCAGTAGGTACTTCTTCGTTTACATTCTTCACAACACATACCCATTTCTTACATCTTTTTATAGGCAAACATTCTATGATAAAAAAATTAAAATATGAGAGATGAAATTATAGTATAAAACTGGAAAAATAGTTTATTTATAAAACATCTTCTATGCTTAATTTTTAGTATTTTTATTATTTTCTATATAATCTGATACAATTTTAAAAAGCACAATTAAATAAATATGTCGATATTATAAAATAAGAAGAACATCAATTTAGCGATTTTACATATTATCAATTGTAATATTTCTTTTATTGGACATATTACTATAATTATGATAAATACATAATTATTTAGAAATAAAAATTAGATTATCATCTTTTTCTTACTCCATAGGGTGAGTACAAAGAGTATGGTATATGGATATATATATATATATATATATATATCTTTCTTTTAAGACTTACACAATTTGAATTAAAAAGTAATATATCACATTTTTTCAAAAATTGTTGGATGATTAATGTTGAGTTAACAAAATTATGTATATTAGATTTTACTCAATCTTTGCATTTCTTTTTATTAATTTTTCATACATATGTCATCTTTTTTATTTTTTTGTTCTTGCAGCAACACACATACTTAGTTATAACATAAATAACTGACATAATTATTATTAAAATTTTTTTTATTTTGATTGTAAGAATAGCGTTTATAGATTTTATTTTTATTTCAAATTTGATTTTGCGTGTATATCAGGTAAATAATCTTCCCTCATTTAGGGGAATCAAATCTCTCAAATTATTTGTTAATAAATATCTACAAAGGGAATTAGTATTTCCAATTCTCTTTCATGTGTTACCTGTACATAAAATAAATGACATCTTACTATAAGTGACTAGACTTGAATACAATAGACTATTAATATATTGTTCTTGAGAAAGATATAAATATTATATTTATGGCCTAATTTTTAATGTATATTACTTCTATTCCAATAAATAAAAAATGGTGAAATATTCACTTTATAAGTATACGAATAATAAAATATCTCTTTTTAAATTATAAATGACATTTTTACAAAAAAAGAGAATTGATGTTAGTTGAACACAATCATATTTCTAAATATTTTCATACATTAATATAATTTATTCACTTTCTTATAAAAGATACAATTGTATTTATTATTTTAATTTACAGCGCAGTGTGAGATTTTAAGCTAACACTATAAAAAAATGCAGACTACCATTTTGCAAATTTCAACCAACCTCCTACCTTGTGATTAAATGCAATCCGTCTGGTAGGTATGGCACATTGCATGCATTGAATAACCTAACAAAGACAGCAATCATTGATGTAACAAGTTCAGTGTTCTTGATAAATGAGAGTATTTAACCTCCTGTAACTACACGTATTTTTGCAAAACACTTTTGTGCATGTGTAAGACGTGAAATTCAAAAACTCAACATTTAAATTCGAGTTGGATCGTCTTACTAAAGAGTAAAAACTAAAAACTCTCCTTATATATACAAATTCTTCATTTACAAAAGTTACACCAGATCACCTCGGACTTCGTTTGGAGGCATTTATTTGATCTTTATCGTCAAGCTCTAGCATCCTTAAATGCGGTCGGCATTGTTGTCTTTTTTGTGGCCAAGCGCCTCCTAACTTCCACGTACACCATTGAACAATCACATAAAGTTGTTGATCCACTCAAACTAGATCTCAGACATTTTGAGTTCTTATTGCCAACTCTTTTCTCTCTACCACTCTTTGCACATCTATCCCCCTCCGATCCCTTCCACCATGTCCGGAGCCCGCAAGCACGTAGCCGTCCTCGTGTTCCCATTCGCCGGCCACACTGCATCGATGCTGACCCTCGTGAAGCGCATATCCACCTTTTCCCCGACGACGGTGTTCTCGTTCTTTGGCACGAAGAAATCGAACGGTGAAAACTTCCCCAAGGACAAGACCCCAGAGTTCGAGAACATAAGGCCGTGCTATGTCGATGATGGCCTCCCAGAAGGGTTTGTGCCATCGGAGAACCTGCTGGAGTCGGTCCAGCTTTTCCTGAAGGCGGTGCCAGGGAACTTCTGCGAGGCCATCAGGGTGGCTGAGCAGGCGGTCGGGCTCAAGGTAAGCTGCCTGGTCACGGACGGTCTTTACTGGTTCGGTGCTGAGATGGCCCGGGAAATGGGGGTCCCGTGGTTGCCGGTGTGGACGTCGGGGGCTTGGGCGTTGCTCGCACATATCCACACGGATCTCATCCGGAAAACCATCGTATCAGAAGGTGAGAGATGTTAAGTTTGGGAGTTTGGATGAGTCACACCCAAGCTTGGTTCAAGTTTAGCGTTCATTTACTTGTTTTATCATTCATATTCCTTGGTGTGATGTTAGGATGTGCATAACCAATTCCATGTGATTAAACAAGTCCAAAATTCCATATTCGAATTTTTTTTTCTATGCATGGTTAAAAACAATTGGTGGAAATGTGCCCTTTGATACTAGGCTTGGAAGACACTAACTTCTTGGATCATATTAGATTTTTTAAGGTGTTATGCTGATGGAACAAATGCCAAGCACTAGCTGTTTAGTTCATCTAAATATGAAATTCTAAATATTATGTATCAGGATAGCAGAGTTACCAATATTACTACCCTTCTTCTATTTTGAGCAAAAAAGGATGGCTTAGTCGCTATAAAATGCTACCATCATTTTATTTGGAGAAAAAAAAGATATTAGGATATGCATATATGTTGGTACAATAATACCATACTTATCTGAGATAAAGACATTATTGGTTCAATTCTCATCAATATGCTTCCCGTGCCTCTTTTTTTCCTTTTCCTTCTATCTCATTTCAAGTTTATGTAATTTTTTTTAGCTTTGATGTTTCTGTGATATTAAAGGATTGTGAAAAATGTGCTTCTTGCAGGACTCCAAGACAAGACCCTTGAATTCATCCCAGGTTTCGAGTCACTTCGTGCACTCGACCTGCCACGAGAAATCACCGAACCCGACCCGAACAACCAGTTCTCCATCATGATCCATAAGATGGCCGGAACTCTCTCGCAGGCGACTGCAGTCGCCATCAATTCCTTGGAGGAGCTCGACCCAATCATAGTGAGCCAACTCCAGTCCCAGCTCCAAAACAAGGCTCTTAACGTGGGGCCTCTCACGGCGCTGAACCCATCGACAGCATCCCCCGATCCTCACGGGTGCATCCCGTGGCTGGACAATCAGAAGCCAGCATCCGTCGTGTACATTAGCTTTGGGAGCGTGATAACTCCGTCGCCTCCTGAGCTAACAGCACTCGTGGAAGCGCTGGAAGAAGTCGGAGTTCCATTCCTTTGGTCGTTCCGGGGCAACCCAGAAGAGCAGCTCCCTCGAGACTTCGTCGGGCCAGTGAGGGAAAGCTCGAAGTGGAAGATCGTGCCCTGGGCGCCACAGCTTGACGTCCTGAGGCACGGGTCGGTTGGGGCATTCCTGAGCCACTGCGGGTGGCACTCGGTGCTCGAGAGCTTCATCGGCGGGGTCCCGATGATCCTGAGGCCGTTCTTCGGGGACCACCAGATGAACTCTCGGATCGTGGAAGCTGTGTGGCGAGTCGGGGTCGGGCTCGAGGGAGGTGAGATCACGAGGTCTGGGACCGTGGCTGCGTTGAGGAGGATTTTGTTTCATGAGGAAGGGATGGAAATGAGAGGACGCATCTGTACGCTGAAGGAGCTAGTGCTGAGAGCCATAGCGACTGGCGGGAGCTCCATCAAGAACTTCGAGTCTCTTGTTAAGATAGTCACCAACTAGACTTCTTGATATTAATTCCCAGACTGGCGACTGCTTCGATAAGGTGAGACAAGACAACGTGTGACATCTCCTGTTCCAAAGTTAAATAACTCTGCTCGTACTAGGTGTCACATTAGGACAAACTACATACATCCCTTTCAGAATAGTAGGCAAACTTGCCAGTACGGTTTCCTGCTAGATTCGACTTCTCTTATGCAAATGGAATAATTTCAAATCTTGTTCTATCATGGAATGAATCAAGTATCGCAGTTTCAGCAGATATATACAATTTAAATTTTCTGATATAATAGTATTTGATCTCATTTGATATCAAGATATTTAAAGTTTAATTATTTTTAACATTTCTGTGTCTTTATTTCATCTTATCTTTTTTATATGAACTCAAATAATAGGTCTAGAGTGAAACCCAATACAGGGGAAGGAAGTAAGCTCCAAGTATCTGAACAGCTGTATTCTGAGATTTTTTTTTAAATCAGAGAAGACCAACTTTATTAAAACTCAGCCATTATCAAAGGTTACATCTGAATAATCCTCTTGAATATCATCACAAACACATCAGCAACTAGAAAAGAGAACAAGAAAGATGGAATATCACCAACCCAATGGTCAGAATCATCCCCTTTTGCACCATTGCGAAACGCAATCTGCACATCGGTTAGCCAATCTTCTTACCAAACCGATGTGTAGTGAATAAAAAAGAGCACCATTCTTGCGAACCTCTTTCACCAGAGGAACAACCTGCCAAGGACCCATCTTTGTTTTATCTGTCAGAGGTTTAAAGATCACTTCAGAATCGGTTTCAACAACCACATGCTTCCATCCCTTTTGAACCGCAACGCTGTATTTTTCCCTTTGTTGGCAAGCTACACACATATCCAATGAGGTTCAAAGACAAATAATCGAAGCACATATCTGTAGATATAAGCTATCATTAACCTATGTACATCAAAGGGGACCGATGCAAGCATAGAAAGTCTCTAATGGTCGGCCGGGGAAGTAGGGGGTAGCGTAAGTGATATGCTTATGTATCATCTTAATGTTCCGCCATCTTCATACACCCAACTCCAAATCTTCACGCGCCATATCAGTCATGACACTAGATCATTTTTAGTAGAACACCATAAAAAGTACTGTAACGAGGCTAGTATATGTCATCACCCAAAATTGGAGACTGCATGCCTTTCGCTTCTCTGCAAGAGATCTCTTCAATTGAGTGGCATCATCCAATGCTTAAGTTGAAACTCCTCTTTGATCAAAGCGTAATAAATTCCTGTTTCCGCAAAAAACTTGCTCTGAAAGCACTTATCACGGGTTGAGACTTTGAGACTTGTAAGGGTGCCCGGACAAGTATATTCTAAGGCTTCCTAGGCAACCCTGCCATCACTTGTTAAAGTTATGTACATATTCAATAAAATTCAAGCAAACACTCGAAATATGTACATTTAAATATAAGTGAAAGTTGGCTTGTGTACATTAAAGGGAACCGATACACAATATACAAAATCCCTAATTGCCGTCCTCGAGAGGACAAGAACTCGCTCATGACATGTGTCTGTGAAATTGATACTACTTAGTTCAAATTGTTACAATAACAACGGGTCCTTCTATTGATAAGACAAACCATTCGCTCATATATACTTATCGGAGATGAAAAGCAATATTTTCTATATCAGGATAAGAAGTTGAATGTCCATTACGACATCATCGTCATGTCACTATATCTCACATATTTTCCCACAAAGTAAGTTCCGAGTTGGAAAAACCTTTCACCTCTTTCTTCATCTGTTTTAGGTTCTTTGACTGTCGTGTTTGTGTTCCTGAATGCCTTGGGATCGGTGTTTCTTGATAGATCGAGCAATAAAATCTGGTGTCCATATCCTTCCACTTTAAGAGGTAAATTTACTGTTTAATCTTATATATTACCGATTTATAGATTTCTAACACAGACTTCACATGCGAAAATAAGTGCTTATTGTTTGACAGAGCTCCGTCATCTCTCTCCTTAAGTGGAAAATTTTTAATGGAGCAGTCATATTATGTAAGCAATACCAACGTCACATATCCGTCGAATCAGAATTTACCATTTATATATTTTTTCAATTATTGTTCATTATTTATGAGGAATTTAATAATTTTTTACTATTTATATATTTTTTTCATTTAAGGTAAGTCATTTATTAGGATTTTTTTTATATTTTTGAAAGATTTTTTAGGATTTCATAATTATAACTATATAATTTTTAATTACATATCAAACTTTAATTGAATAGATATATCACGTCAATATCTCCCACGTAAATAACCGCTTTTTTTACTTTGAGATCCTACTCATAGAAGATCCGGTCACTTTCTTTACAAGGACTCCTAAGCATATGGCAGGTAATCAAACTTTAGTCATATTAAAAAAAAAAAAAAGAGTTTCAGTACTACAGTAGTACTTGTCCTCGATCAGAACATAATCTAGGTACCGTGTGAAGAAACTCTTAGGCATTAAAAAATCCGGACAGGATACAAAATATTTAGGAAATTTACTATTCGTTGAAAAGAGATCACAAGTCTTTCATTTTCTAATTGAAAGATCTAAGCAAAGCCCATACCCTCTCCTGGGCAGGCAGAGCCACGCCAATAAACTTAGTAATCAGCAGCTTGCCAATATACACTATGTCAGTCTTCTCGCTACTAAAAAGTATTACAGACAAAATGGATCAAACAATTTGTAAATTCTGGTGGGGTAAGAGCACTGACAATAATAATTATTACGCTCCTATGTCTTGGACAAATCTTTATAAACCGAAAGCTCGAGGTGAATTGGGCTTTAGGAGATCAGAAGAAATAAATAGAGCTATGCTATCCAAGATGGCATGGACCTTCACATGCCAGCCTAATAGCCTTGTTGCCTCATCAATAACATGTAAGTACGGAAACTACCTTTGTCAAAGAAATTTAAGAACTGCTGCCATCTCTAGTGTATGGAAAGGATTGCAGGCATGTAGCAACACCCTCATAGAAGGAATTTGCAAGCTTATTAGTGACGTCTGCTGCACTAAAGTGTTGACGGACCATTGGATCCCAGGACTTCCTTCGAAACTTCCAATTCCCTCATATAACACGGCTCCAGATCTAACCGTTAGCTACGGATTATGTGTTTTCCAGAATTTAAGAGCAGAATGGTTCTTTATTGTATATCGTGAGATTAGAATTCGGGTTCACTTGTACTCCGCCGTTGTTCGCCGCTTATAGCGAAGATCGCCGTTTCTCCTTTGTTCGTGGAAGTACGGACGACATCCCGTTGTCCTGAACCACGTACATTTAGTATTCATTTCTCTTCTCTCTACTCTAATACACTTTTATTTAATCAGCCGATTTCCAGGGTAGGTATTGCATAAGCATATGCATTGAATAAGCTAAGCTAACTAAGACCGCAAACGTTTATGTAACAAGTTTAATTTTCTTGATAAATGAGAATATTTAACTTCCTGTAACTACACGTACATTTGCAACACATTTTTTATTTCTATACAACACATGAAATCGGAGAATTTGGCGTAATCTTATTGATTCAGATTCAAACTAAATCGTCTTACTAAAGAGTAAAAATTAAAAGCTCTCCCGATTATACAAATTCTTTACTCACAGAACTTACACCGAATTGCCTCGGACATCGTCTGGAGGAATCTATTTGATCTTGATCGTCAAACTCTGGCATCCTATAAAGGCGGGCGGCATTTTTTCCATTTTGTGGCCAAACTCCTCCTAATTTCCACAAACCCCCATTGAACAATCACATAAAGTCGTTGATCCACTCAAACTAGATCTCAAACATTTTGCCTTCTGATCGCCAACTCTTTTCTCTCTACCACTCTTTTTACGTCCCTCCCCCTCCGATCACCCTCCAGCATGTCGTCCGAAACTGGCAAGCACGTAGCCATCCTCGTGTTCCCGTTTGCCAGCCACACACCCCCGATCCTGACCCTCGTGAAGCGCATATCTGTCTCCTCCCCAACCACGGTGTTCTCGTTCTTCGGCACGAAGAAATCGAATGGTGAAAACTTCCCCAAGGACAAGACCGAGGGGTTCGAGAACATAAGACCATGCTGCGTCAATGATGGCCTCCCGGAAGGGTTCGTGCCATCGGGGAACCCCCTGGAGCCAGTCCAGCTTTTCCTGAAGGCAGTACCGGGGAACTTCCACGAGGCCATCAAGGCGGCTGAGCAGGCAGTCGGGCTCAAGATAAGCTGCCTGATCACGGACGCGTTTTACTGGTTCGGGGCTGAGATGGCCAGGGAAATGGATGTCCCGTGGCTGCCGGTGTGGACGTCAGGGGCTTGGGCGTTGCTCGCACATATCCACACGGATCTCATCCGGGAAAACGTAGGATCAGAAGGTGAGAGATGTTAAGTTTGGGAGTTTGGATGAGTCACACCCAAGCTTGGTTCAAGTTTAGTGTTCATTTACTCGTTTTATCATTCATATTCCTTATTGTGATGTTAGGATATGCATAACCAATTCCATGTGATTTAACGAGTCTCTTTCTAGGTATCATTGAAAATAATTGGAAGAAACGTGCTCTTTTGATATCACAATAGGAGGAAACCGACTTCCTGAACGATATTAGATTTTTTAAGGCATTGCAGTAGCAAAACAAGTGTTGAACACTAGCAGTTCAGTTTATTTGATAATTATACAATTAATTCAACATAAAATTTCAAATATTATGTAGCAGAATGACTGGATCACTAATATTACTATGTCCTTTTATTTCGAGCAAAATAAAGATAGCTGAGTCGCCATCAATGATACCTTCCTTTTATTTCGAGAAAAAAATATATAAGGATTTGCATATGTGTTGGTGCAATGATACTGTACTTGATCTGAGATCAAGCTTTCATTGGTTCAGTTCGCACTGATAGGAGAAAATCTTTTATGTCACGGAGTTACCTCGTGACAGTACTTACGTACTGACCCTGGCAAATCACAATCAGTTAATTTTGTAATTTTTTTATAAATCCTAAAGAAAAAAAATAACACCTAAAGATAATTGATTCTAATTAGTCGGTACTATCATGTAAGAACTACTGCATAGTAATATCATGGAATAAAAGACTTTCTCCACCGATAGGCCTTCCGGCTCATGCCCTTTTTCCCTTTTTGTAAATTTATGTACTTTCTTTGGCTGAAAAAAAAAATTCATGTTTCTGTGGTGTTTTAAAGGAGTGTGAAGATGTGCTTCTTGCAGGACTCCAAGACAAGACCCTTGAATTCATCCCAGGTTTCGAATCACTTCGTGCATTTGACTTGCCACGAGAAATCACCGGACTGGATCCGAACAACCAGCTCTCCGTCATGATCCATAAGATGGCCAAAACTCTCTCCCAGGCGACCGCAGTGGCTATCAATTCCTTGGAGGAGCTCGACCCGATTATAGTGAGCCAACTCCAGTCCCAGCTCCAAAACAAGGTTCTTAACGTGGGGCCTCTCACACTGCTGAACCCGCCGACAGCATCCCCCGATTGTCACGGGTGCATCCCGTGGCTGGACCATCAGAAGCCAGCCTCCGTCGTCTACATTAGCTTTGGAAGCGTGATAACTCCGTCACCCCACGAGCTAACAGCGCTCTCGGAAGTGCTGGAAGAAGCCGGGGTCCCGTTCCTCTGGTCATTCCGGGGCAACCCAGAAGAGCAGCTCCCTCGAGGCTTTGTCAGTCGGGCGAGGGACAGCCTTAAGTCAAAGATCGTGCCCTGGGCGCCGCAGCTCGATGTCCTGAGGCACAGGTCGGTTGGGGCGTTCTTGACCCACTGCGGGTGGAACTCGGTGCTTGAGAGCTTCATCGGCGGGGTCCCAATGATCCTGAGGCCGTTCTTCGGGGATCAGCAGATGAACTCTCGGACCGTGGAAGCCGTGTGGCGAGTAGGGATCGGGCTCAAGGGTGGTGCGATCACGAGGTCTGGGACTGTGGCCGCGTTGAGGAGGGTTTTGTTTCATGAGGAAGGGATGGAAATGAGAGGACGCATCGGTACGATGAAGGAGCTAGTGCGGAGAGCCATGGCGACCGGCGGGAGCTCTATCAAGAACTTGGAGACTCTGTTTAAGATAGTCACCAACTAGACTTATATATGTATATATATAATATACATCTAATTCCCAAGCTAGTTACTGCTTTCACGAGGTCAGGCAACGTGTGATAATCTGTTTCAAAGTTAAATAACTGTGCTCGTATTAGGTGTTACATAGGACAAACTACATGCAGCCTTTTCAGAATCGAAGGAAAACTCGGCAGGACGGTTTCTGCTAGATCCAACTTCTCTTATATAATTGGAATAATATCGAATATTGCTCTATCATGGAATGAATCAAGCATCACATCTTGGTCAAATAAAATGTTCTAATATAGTAATATTCAATCTCATCTGACATCAAGATATTTCAAGTTTAATTCTTTTTAGCACTTTCGTGTCTTTATTTCCTCTTTATCTTTTTGATAAGAGCTCCAATAATAGGCCCAGAGTGAAAACCGATGCAGCTGAAGCAAGTTAAGCTCCAAATATCTGAAGAAGCGTATTTTGAGAAATACAAGATTGATTTTTGTCTCTGTTGGTAAGGTAAACACATATTCAATGAGGTTTAAAGACAAATAGTCAAAGCACATAAGCATTTTTTAGGGGCACTATAAGTGATGTGCTTATGTATCATCTTAATGTTCACGTGGCATATCATTCGTCACACTCGATCATTTTTAGTAGAACACCACAACAAGTATTGTAACGAGGCTAGCAGATGTCGACACCCAAACTTGGAGTATGCATGACTTCCGTTCTTTGTAAATGATCTCTTCACTTGAGTAGTAACATCCCTATACGTCAATTGAAACTCCTCTTTGATCAAAGTGCAATAGATTACAGTTCCTGCAAAAATGCTGCTCTGATGCCACTCATCACGTGTTCAGACTTGGAGACTCGTGAGGGTGCCTGGACTGTCACATTCCAAGGCTTCCCAGGCAACCTTACCATTAGTTGATGAGTTATGCACATATTTAATGAAATTAAACGAAACACTCTAAACACGCACTTTTAGATATAAGTGAATGTTAGCATGCATACATCAAAGCAAACCGATACACAACATACAAAATCTTTAATTATCGTCCTTGAGGGGACAAGATTTTCGCTCATGACATATGTCTATGAAATTGATACTACTTAGTTCATGTTGCTGCAATAACAATGAGTTCATTCTGTCGATAAGACAAACCATACTCTCACATATATCTGAGACGAAAAGCAATAAGTTCTAAATGTTGAAAATATTTTTTTCACCAAGATAAGAAGTTGAATATCTCTTTTAGATGATGTTCCAATTACAATATGTCGTATCTTATTTTATATTTCGGTGAGATATTCTAAATACATAAATAAAGAATAATATATATATATATATCCTTTTCATATAATGATATATTAGAAAATCTTATTTTCAGGTCTAACCCCGCCCCTACAGAGTAAGGTTACGAGTTAGAAACCTCTTTGTCCTTTTTGTTCATTATTTTAGGTTCTTGATTAAGGTGTTTGTCTTCCTGAATATCTTGGAGATCGATGTTTCTTGATAGATCGAGCAATAAAATCTGGTCGCCATATCCTCTCATATTAGGGAGAGAGTTTTGTGTGGAACGGATATCTATATAGCAGTGCTGATATAGTGTGTCACGAGATAATATAATTCAATTATTTTTAGAATTTTTTAATAAAATTTCAAAAAATAACTCTAAAAATGACTTGATTTGATTTACCGTAATACTACGTTAATACTATTGTCAGATATAATCGCTACGTATGAAGACTTTCTCCATGTTAAGAGGTAAGTTTACCGTTTAATCTTATTACCAATTTCCAGATTTCTGACACGGACTTCATACAAGAAAATAAGTGCTTGCGTTTGACGGAGGTTGGTCATCTACCTTCTTAAGATCCTACTCAGAAGATCCGGTCACTTTCTTTACGAGGACTCCTGAAGTATATGACAGGTAATCAAACTTAACTCATATTTGAAAAAAAAAAAAAGAGGAGTTTCAGAACTACAGTAGTACTCGTAGTCGATTAAAAGATAATCTATGGTACATTGATCATTCTATATACGAAAGAGAGCCGTCATGTAAACTATAACGAGAAATAAGAGGTCCAGTCCACTACATGTAGATTCGTGCAAAGCGCAACCTTAATTTAATGAAATTGATAAAAAAAAAAAAATCTTGAAGATATAATAATAATTATAATAATAATAGATGAGGAAAAAGGATGCCTAATCATACGTGGAAATACGATGGTTGATACATATACATCCTTACTGTTAGAAAAGTAATCTATTCACACAATTTACAGAACCTGCCAATTGATGCTCGATCATTTCTAATTAGCTTAAGCTAGCTAGCTAGCTGCAGTCGAAACCTTGTGCCCAAACACCTTAATTATTAGCCGCCGAAATCGAACCAGCAATCTGAATACCGATATTAATTCAATCAGTCTGAGACCGGACCATCGTTGATCTATATATATAATGTCTAGAATGCTCCCTCGTGATGAATAGCTGAAGTTGTGTCCCAAGAAGTGGACTGTCCAGATCTGATCTGAAAGTCATTGGACGACCACCAGACCATGCTATCCTTGGAGTCGTTGGATGCCTTAAAATAGTCAAGCTCAGGTGCCTGTTCCTCCTGTGGCATAATTTCTCCAGTCCTGCTAATTACCGTATTCTCGAATTCCATCATACTGTTCCGGGCAGCTAAAAGTTGGTCAATGTTCGACCTGATTATGTTGCTTCTGTAGTTATTAACGGGAGTCGAACCATCAAAGCACGACGATACGCTACTCAGAGAGCCTAAGGCAAGTGATCCAGACTCATCGTAGAGCGCATCGGAGTATGATCCCGATTCAACATGGGAGTCGAGATTGTCAATCTTCCGGAGATGGATCTTCAGGGAATCGTGTTGAAGGGCCGGCTGAACAGAAGTCATGGTGGGGGAGTATAAGTCTCTGTCCGGCTCATTTTCAAGATGAGAACCCGATATGCTGTCGCATTCAAGATTTAGGTTTTGGCCGAGCGTTGGTTCTGGCAGGAACTGAAGGCTTTGGATCATCGTGTCATGGAGAAAAGGGTGAAGCTTAGGCCAAAGTGCAGGGTTATTGTAGAAATTAGAAATAGGGTATTGAAGGGTTTGAAGTTGCATATGGAGATGGAGCCTTTCGAGTGCAGAATCGCTCAATTCCGATGGAAATGAAGTGCCATCTTGTGGCCCGTTGGCCTCCAAGTTCATGCTGGGACGTCCTTTCGCATTACCCGGCTTTCGCCTCCCGAGCAGCTTCTTCTTCAGGCGGGTGTTCCAATAGTTCTTTATGTCATTATCGGTTCTTCCAGGCAACTGTGCCGCAATTATCGACCACCTGCAAGAAAAATCCGATACCATCAACCCAAGCTTCTCACGAGAAGTAGTAATTAATCAAGGCTGAAGCTTGTACCAAATTCGAAATTGAACTAGGTTTAACATCACATCTCTGGCTAGGATACATCGTCCTTGGTAATGGATGGTGTACATATATTTTTTCAGTGTTAGATCATTTTTCATCCGAAACATGTATATCGTGCCAACGGATTTCGATCTGCCATGTCGCATGAAATTCATCAGGGCATTCTAAGAGATTCGGAAAGTTAATTTCCATACTCGAGTCGAGGGAGGGAAAATAAAGACCTGCTGCCGATGCTTATGTAGAGGCTGCAAATGATGTTGTCTTCCTCCTCGGTGAAGCCACCGTGCTTGATGTTGGGCCTCAAGTAATTCAGCCACCTCAACCTGCAACTCTTCCCACATCTCTTCAACCCTATATTTAATTTGCCACACCACGAACACCACGTTCATTTCAGCAAATTGAGCAAACTATCTATGTGGAGAGAGTTCGAGCTCAGTATTCGACTGTACCAATCTTACGAGGAAGAGCGATCCAGTTGCCGCCGGTGCCATACTTCTCGATGTAAGCCTTGAGCTTGACGTCCTCTTCTGGGGACCAGGGTCCCTTTTTCACGTTGGCCTTGTCGCAGCACGGAGCTCTTCCCATGGTCTCTCCTGTCTGTGTAGACAAATCCCTGTTCTCACCTTGCGTATTGATTTCTCTCTTTCGTTGGTGTGGTGAGTCCATGGAGGGGAAGACTTGGACACGTCCATATATATATATAGGTAGGAATTGGCTACGGAGAGTGGGTAGCTTGTGATGTGATGCTAATTATGGGGGGACCAATGCGTCCGCAAATTCATAAGAAAGATTTTGATACAATAATATCATTCACGTCCTTATTTTAAGAGTAATGAATTCTACATTCAATTTTCTATTGGTACATATCACTTTATTTTTCGATTTTTTTATTCTCTTATAAATTTATAAATGTATTTTTATAATGAAGTAAAGTCTACACAAAATATTGTAAACATAGATAAGTGCAAATTTTGTTTTGATCGATGTTGCACTATATAATCTACTGTATAACCGATATATCACGTCAACGTATCCTGTAAAATAAAGTTCAGGTTGCTTTTTCGGCAACAGCAGTTGACTTAGGGGGAGAAAATCATGCTTATGTGTCGTCTTTCCTTTTATCTTTCCTAAGGTAAAATGGAGAACAACAGGAGTTATGATCAAGTTATTCACATTATATCATGTTTAAACTTTCGTATTTAATCGTGAACGTGTTAGACGAGCTGAAAAATCAATATTCAGTACTGGAACTATTAATGCAACGGAACCACCAAAGAGCCAAGTATATGTAGTCTAAAAAGTAAGTGTTCCCTAAGGTACAGATAGGACATTTTTAGTGGATGGTTCTAACAAGCGCATAGAAGCGAGGGAGTTAGATTTGAGATTTTAATTTCTCCAAACTACATATGAATGGATTTTGGATTATCAGACTATCATCATCAACGATACATACGGACTTTCTCTGAGTATGAACAAGTTTATACTTGCATTCCTTGAGCGGTGATCGGATCGAGTCTTTGACCACCTTACATCGATCAAATGTCCGGATACGAATAGCTTCAAAAGTGAGACATCGACTACGTAAATCTTTAGTGCAGAATTTCATCGAGAAAGGGATGCTGCTTGCCTTTCCGGAGTCCAAGAGGCCGATGCGGAAGCTATGGGTCAATGTGGTATGTGCCATTTGCAAAAAAATAATCCCTACTCTCAATCTTTTCCCTTGAACATTTGCTGTTCAAACCAATTTTAGGTTTAATTATGTGTCAATTCCATCAAATATTTAGCTGTTATCATCTCCATATCTCTCTACCTTTTTTGGATTAGTTGGCTCCTCCGTAATTTAACATAGCAAGCAGATAATATAAAATAAGATATCTTTTCCATTAAAGAGTAATTTTCGATGGACTGATGTGGATTAATTACTGTATCGTCATTCTCGACTTGAAATTAAAATGTACCAAGAGGTCTTGTATTCAATTATCACAACCGGCATTCTCTCCTGTCTTTATTATACTTTTCCTTGTATCACTTTTATTCACCCTTCCAACCGAATCTCATCCTACAGGCAATGGTCTAACAGTTTGAAACTCTCCCTCAAGTGGTTAGGTAAGTCCAAGACCACCCGGGTTTGAATTCCTTCCACGTATTCATGTCAAAATATCCATTAATAATATAATTTTTCAAGTCTGAGACGAGATGTTGCCGCCTTCTTAAACTATACTAAGTCATTGTTAGCGATACAATAACGGAGCCTGTGCCTATTCTTGCATGCGCCTACTGCAAAAGGCCCGTTATATTTGATATATTTACAGTTGAAACGAAATCTTGAATATTGTGTAGCGGGATGGTTGGTCGGTCACCACCAATACTGTCCAACTTTTTGATTAAAAATGGAAAAAAAAAGAGTAGCCTAGCTTTTTGTTAAAGGAGATTAATAAACTAATAGTATAATTTGATGCCAATTATATAGGTAAATGATCTCAAGAAACCTTCATCCGTTCGCGTTGTCGTCAACCGCTGGGAAATGTTCCACCACGAATCATCGACTCAGCCACCCTACTGAGCTTTTTCTTCTCTTTAATCATGAAAATTAAATTTCTTAACTGAAATCAAAGGGAGAAGATAGCTTCATCTTTTTGACTGCAGTGCTTCTATGTAATCTTACGAAGACCCTTCAGGATCCTGCTATATATATATATGTATATATATATACACACACACACTTTTTTTTAATTAGAACAAAATGATCAATTTTATTTAATTTTACACAAACACTGTTTCAGTACTGATGTAATAATTGCAAAATTTTAAATAGTAATTGATTTTCTCTGCGTGCACCACTCGGCATCCAATGAATGCAAAATTTTAATTGCAAATTATCAAACCAAAAACATGAAGATCAATCCATTCAACAACTTTCAGGTGTCATCCAGTTGGCTCCAAGCACTGGTTTGACAAATCGGCACGTAAGAATATTACATCGTCCATCCAAATAATGAGTAAAATCCAGCGCGAAGTGCACAGATGGTAAGATTTCATCGAACATGGTTTGCTGTAAGACGCATAGAAAATAAAGCTCGAGGTGCGAGCTATGGCCTTATTCTATGTAGATTGGTGGAAGATGTTTACAACCCTGTGGGGTTATTGTAATAGGGAAAATTCAGATAAAAAATGACTAATTTCGCAAAAAGAAGTAAGAAAATGCTAAAAAAAATGTAAGTATTCTAATAAGTGCTGGAATTTTTCAACTTAGACTTTTGTGCCTATGCCCATTATAAAATTCAACTTGATATTAAAGTAAGGTAAAACCCTTAATACTGCAAGCCATTTTAACATGTTGTCTTGCATCCCACCAAGCGCCCTGAGTTTCGTAAGTATCTGTGCTAATTTGTCATCTTCGTATCTCATCTAACTTTGAGTGCATATTTTGTGAGAGAGGAGATATTACTAATAGTTGATTTTAAACCAGATAATCTGATTAAAAAAAGTTGAATTTACGCCAGATAAGACATAATGAGATCATAAGAATACATATGACATGGATCCCGAAACATATCAGTTTAGACTTTTTGGTGAACAGAGTTTAATTTCACTCTCTTATGCTTCCTTCAACTAGTATTGTCAGATGTTTTATCCGATGCACTGAAAACCTTCTCGTCGGCTAGGGCTTGAGAATTATCTATTTGTGTGTGTATATGTGCACAGGAAAGAAGATAAAGGGGCAACAAGAAGGTGAAAGAAAACAAAAAGCGAATGAGGGTACAGTTCAATGATACCGATTTTGACTTGTGATTAAGAGATTATAAGTTCAAGTTTTCTTGACGAAATTGCTCGTACCAGCTTATTCTCTCTTTATTTTATTCCCTTCTAAATTTATGTATTTTTATTATACAGAAAAAAAAAAGAACAAGAAAACAAGAGAGAACATGGAGTTGTGAGGATTTCAAACCTTGAAGGAGAAACAAGTACCGCTCATTTGACCTCTGTTCCCTATTCAATTATTCTCCTCCTGTGGATCAATTTCTTAATACCAACCCGCATAACATATTTATTTTATAGCTGAAATATACCCCCCGCGAAGAAATTACAAGAGGAAGCCATCCAAATTTCAAAAAGCACTCACAGTTTAGCTCATATTTAATTATCATAAAAAATTCAGATAATTTAAAATACCCAAGTTGACTCGGATCTTTTTAAATTTGAGAGGCCGAAGAAAACATGCTTCTGCTTGTCTGATCGAGACACAGAGGAATCTGGTCGTCGTCGATGGCACGCTAATTTCGACTCGATCATCATGTAAAGACTCTCGGACCTCAAAGGCTTTTGATTAATGTTTCTTTATGTGAGTGAGCTGGTGGGGTGTCTGTGTTTTGTGAGAGGATAAGCCCTGCACACTGCACATACATTTCTGTTCTTTCCATAAAATAATAATCATTTGCAAGACATTATTGGTGCTTTTGTTCCTTTGTTAGTTCATTGGTGTTGTTACTCTTATGCTAGAATCAGATGAAAATCCGATCGACATGGATTAATTGAAGTGATTTGGCATATCTTCTCTTGATTAATGTATCGGGTTCTAGTCCCGTGATTGGAGAACATTTATGATTAGAGGAATTTTATCTCGTTTGCCTTGAGCATGGAGTGTTCAAGAATCATTCAATTTTTCGATATGAGATGATTTATGTCGAAATGAATGAAACTCTCTCTCTTTCTATCTTCCACGTATCCTCGAAGGGCTCTAAGAAATCTAGTAATTAGAGAAATTTTCGTATTTATTTTTCAAGAATTCTGTGTATTCTTAACATAAAGATTTTATCAATTATGAAATACAATCTTTTATGTAATTTTATACTGTAAATTTTGCAATAAAATGCAGTAAAACGTGATATGAGGTTTACTGTAATTCTCCATTACGATAATTTTTATATTAAAAACTAGACCACCTGACATCAATTCATGCAACCTCATGAAATGACAAATCCTAATTGCATAGCATTTACTTTCTATTTCTGTAGTGTGTGCAAATAAATATATAAATATACATATATTTCGTTATCAGTTCAAAACCTGAAATTGAATTTGTGCATCCCGAGGAATTGACTTTCAGATACTCTCTCGGTTGGTATTTTAAAGTAAATAAAACTGCAAAATCCGCTTTATCGAAAATTTTACTGTTCAATTACTAGATAATAATTTAATATGTAGGAAAATAATTATGAGATATTGGATTATTCTTTCTCAATTTAAATAATGAGTGAGAATCCATGAACTAAACTACTTAATGATCAAAAAACTGACCGTAAAAATTTCCAGTGATTTATTTTCGCAATAAGGACTAAGGACTAATTGCACCGATTGCTAAACCATAGATGAGAGTAAGTTTAGAATTATTAAAAAAAAAAGTAAAAATATTGGGATTCTTATATATTTTTTGATCTTTATAAATAAATTCTAAATATTTTAAAATATTAAATCAAGTCCTATATGTTATCCGCGTTATAATATCGAGTCATTTGCGTTACATATTGTTACTTTAAACTGACGTGGCATTGATATAACTCTGACGTGGCACTAGTATACGTCAGCTTAAAGTACAGGAAAATGACAGAAATGACTTGATGTTATAACGCGGATGATATATAGGTTTTGATTTAACACTTTGAAATATATAGGACTTGATTTAACACTTTAAAATATTTATGACTTTTTATAAGAATCGACAAATATATAAAATTCCCGGTATGATTATCTCAATTACTAAATGTCTATGTCTAGTGATTCGGTAGGGAATCACTTCATTCCAGATCGAGGATGAGTACCATTGTATCGAACTGAACCGAAACGAAACGAATTATGGGATGAATTTCCACTTGTTACAGGTGTCAAGCGTAGGCATTGACTTTCACCAAAAAGTCTTTCTCATGTATTAGGTGTAGAGAGAGAGAGAGAGAAGCAAACAGTTTCTAGAATGGATTTTAAATGAGGGAGTGGATGGCGTCATGGAATTTGACTTGGTGGGATTTTCTTTAAGAAGAAGGTGGGGAGAGGGAGAGAGTTGGTGATGTAAAATTTGTTCTCTCCTCTATCTACCACTCGTTGACTCCCTTCCTCGTCCGTCAAATCATCCCGAAAAAAGCATCTCCTGGAAGCAAAATTTTATTAAAATCAGCCCGTTTAAAGAAGTTAGGATCTCGATTCAAAGAGTTGTAATTGATTATTTTCAATTCTTTAAAAGTTAGAATCTCGATTGTAATAGTGGTAACGTTAGCTTAATGGGTTATCATTGATTATCTGCAATCGATTATAAATCTTTTCAATTGATCTTGCATTTTTTTGAACTAAATTACAACTCTGTTAGCGTGTCAGTATTGTACCGTACCGGTGGTGTGGACTAACCCGATAATCATCCTCACAATATAATTTGATCATAGTGTTTGATCAAGTCTGTTACAACTTTACTGTTCAATCGGCAAAGTCTCATGTCCAGACTAGGTAAAATCAGTGTGTTACAAACTGTTTTACCGGTACCGATCAAACCTTATAATCGATGTTTGCCTTTTTCAAACATAACGATTTCATATTTCACCCGTAATCCCACAAACTTTTGTTAAGATCGAAACTTTTTCGCTCAAACTTAATGTCTTCTGTAATCTAAAGCTGCTCCAACCAGATGCCCTAGAGCAAATAAGGTTCGGAGAACGGGGAGCAGAAGTAACTGTCCCCTTTATGAGTCCATCAAAAAGAGTGGAAATTATTTAGGAAGAATGTTACATGGATCCTTGTGGCAAAATTGAATAGAAAATTGTAAAATTTTCACCGATTTTATAAGAATTGTTCGTGCATATTAGCACGTGAAAGATCGACGACAATTCTTTTCTCTTCTAATACAACAAACTTATTTAAGTGGCCAGACCAGTTCCGGCACAAACTGTCAGTCAATTGTAGATCTTTATCCCGACTAAAGCAAGACAGCATATGCACTTATGTGGAAATGCCTAAAGTAGTATCAAGGACGCTTGTGGCAAAGCCTCTAGACCTACTTGTCATGTATAAACAGATATGCAACTAAAAGGGTTCGTGTTAAAAAGTTTAAAATACACACGACCTATTTATTGCCGTGTCGACATTAAATGTATATGTAACACGTATCGGATTGATATAATTTGCAAGAATCTTGAATCAGGTTTTTATTAAAAAACTGTAATATATAAATTTAAAACAATTTAATAGTAGTTGAAAAACAGATCAATTGAGGTTCCATATGTCAGCACATTTCCAACGTTAACAGTCCTTGAATTAAATACTTCAAACTTGGGAATGCATAATTCGACGCACACATTTAAATACATTTAATTGAATTGATTTAATTATTTTTAAATGTGATATAGGAAGTCAACCCATTTTACCACGTTTCTCCATCATGTCCAAACAAATTTGACCTATTTAAACATGAAACATGCGAAAACCCAACCCAAACCAACCCACCTGACTAGTGTCATATCCACATCTTGTCATGACATCATACATGAAATGGTAAGCCTCAGTTACATGTAAAATAAAGAATTTGAGCCTCATGCATGTGGCATAACTAGTCCGGCTTCAAAAGTACAGCCCCTCTCTCGTATCACACAATCGGGAGACGGTAGGCACATGATCGTGGAACTGATCTTTGCCCCATCGACACTTCACAAGCGTGGTAATTCATAGTTGGACTACGATGTAAGCAGTCACATCCCAGACTAATGCTTCACTTGCATCCACATGGAGACTATAAACTAGATAGATATGAGCAGAGGAGAAAGGAAAGGGGCAGGAGGAGAAGAAAGTCAACTGGGTAGTTTGAAAATGGGACTCCTACACAGCACATGGGCAGCTAAACCAACTCTCAGGGTCAGTTGAGATGGAACCCCACCACTTTCACCCACCAAGAATCTATTCCCAAGCACACTTCCAATTCAGTCAATATGTCTAAAAAATAGCAATTCAAGCAAGAACTGTATTATAGCATCTAGAACGTTTAGTCCCTCCCTGGGATCCTGTGCTACAATTTCACCAGTTTTCTCCTGCAGGAGCAACATTTCAGCTTCATTATGTACCTGTTTTCTTACCGGCAGCTCTCAAAGTAGTGCTCCATCCGGGTCGTCATGACACAGCCTGTTGATTTGCATATCTCAGCCTGCTTAACCATTGGCATCCTCTACAATCAGCAGAATCGATATGAGTATCTATAATGTCCTTTCACATTTTACACGTTCCAAAAATCAAACACAGGAAGAAAGAGCAGAAAGAACACTGGATTAGACAGAGAGGTACAGTCACCAGAATCCATTAAAATAGGCTCAGATTAGAACTAGATTGGTGCTTATACTATGTCAAAGCTTCAGCCATAGCTGTACGCTGAGAAAGCTGCTGCTCATACAGCTCACGGAAGATTCTGTACTTGGCGTCGTGGTATTTCTTCACCTTTGGATCTTTTGATGGATGTATAACCTAGCATCATTTCCGGAAGGTATCAAGGGTAAGAAACAGGAGAACAGCAGGACGGATTACTCATTACACCACAGTTCTAACACAGGAGTTACTTCAAGGAATGGCAAATCAAGAATCCGCCAATCTTGAAATTTCTACGCCAACTTCTACCGCGTAATATCGAGATTTCTCCCATTAGATCTGCCTCGGGGTAAGTGCATTTATTTTAAATTTTTAGATCATTCTAGGCAGATCAAATGCCTGAATTAAATGCTCAAACTTGATACAGAGCAGAGCTCTCCAGTGTCCATCAGTGTACTTAGCTGCTAGAGTAGATGAAATTAAAAAAGATTTTCCAAACGATCTGCACGCATAAATAAAAGAAAAGAAAACGAAAGAGAGGAATCATTAACAGAAATTAATGAACTTTTGTGGATACCTGACCCGGTGCACTCAGCGCCTTCATTGCCTCACTCAAACTAGAATATTTCTTTGCCGCAACTGCCCCGAGAATAGCAGCACCCAAAAGGACAGATTCACTTTCTCTAGGAAGAATGATCGGGCAACCTGAATGGTAAGTGGAAAATCTCTTCGAATTACCATAACAGCTTGCTACTGAATAGGGGGGGTCGATCAAGAGACCAATAAAATTAGAGAAATACCGATGATATCTGCATGTTCTTGAAGGAACAAAGAATTCTTGGCAAGCCCTCCACATGCAAGGACCGTGTCAATCTGGAAAATATGGAATCCGTGGAGTGTATACTTCAAATTTCTTTACAAACAGCATATAGTGAACATGGAGTGATACATGATGTAACACAAGCATAAAGTAAACAAATTATGGTTGGTGTCTTATCTCAGAAAGAAAAGGAAAGAATTGTGGCTGGTGCAATTAAATGCCATAGCAGATGTAATATCTGCACTGATGCATATTAAATTAACACAAGAGGCCACTATATGAGATACAAAAGCAAATAAATTAACAGTAGCTCGCTTTGCTTACATCCCATAAGAGGAGTAATATCTCTGAAGTTCTAAATAAAGAATATTTATCAGTGAGATGGCATATATTATTACCTTATGACCGTGAGCATTGCAATGTTCCACAATGTGGCGTGTGCCATATGCAAGACCTTGTACAGTAGCGAGGTACAGAAGAGCCAAATGTTTCTCACTGGAGTCAAGTGATAACCCGCAAATCACTCCCTTAGCTTTTGGATCAGCCAGTGGAGACCTGTGAAATCAAGCTTTCAATTTATTCATTTCTGAGTAAATATTTTGTACAAAGTGAAATAAGTAAATTGACATGCTGACTGTAACTGACACACCTGTTTCCATGAAAGTCGGGTAGGACATGTGTATCTTGAGTCAAAGCAGCAAGAAATGGAGAATTCTGGCCTTGAGCCAACCTTTCTAACATCTTGTTTAGTAATTCAAACAAAGATATCTCTGTATTTGAAAGGATTTTGATGCAAATAAGCATAAGGGGAAAAGGACTGGATCTCTAGCCTAGATATGAGTCGGAGAAGTAAGAAAGACATAGTTAAGCAATTACTCTGAGATGCAGCACGATTTGCAAGGAGAGAAGAAGCAACATGATTTTCGACTACATAGTCTAGTAGTGCACCGGTAGCACTCTGGCCACCCTCTGTAAGCCAGTACTCTGGGACCATTGCTGAAGAAAGAACAGGGAAAAAAGGCCACTTACTGTTGGAAGAATCCGATAATGGGATAGATTTGGTGGAGCAAAATGAAAAGAATAATAATCTAAGGTTGCAGAAAAATTATTGAGAGGATAATTGATATGATCATGCAGTGTCCTCCATTTAACTAGAAACCGGGAAGTAATATACAGAAGAACAGCTAGACTTGGATGAGTAATTACACTGCAGACACTAGCAATCAGAAAAGACTCCACAGGAGAATGTAACTAATAAGGTTATTGGTTTCTGTACATGGCTATTAAAAGTGTTAAAATACACTGATGTGGAGGAGAAACTGATATGTGATCCACTAGGTATTTTAGGCCACAAGGTTACTGATTATATCGAAAGATAATGATGTACATTTTCCCTCTCCAGACCATTGTTTTTTTTAACACATTACAACCATGACACTCAAAAAACTGAACATAGTTATAGTTTTCATGTTTTGGAGTGTACACACTTGATGAAGCTTTTGATAATTATACCTGACCAAAATGGTCCCCAAACACCAGGAATGAACAGCTTGTTCTGTGATACAACCATATGGCAAGTAGAAGTACCACAGACTAGCACCATTCTGTGGCAAATAGCTTCTTTGTCATCTTCTGATGAGTTTAAATATAATCAGTTAACTTGGAATTCATAACTGACCAAGCAGCAGCTGTTCTATACTTCAAATCAAGAATACCTTTAGCCTTGGTATCTGACCTTGGAACACTCTCTATAACTCCAACACCTCCAGCATGGGCATCAATCAATGAAGTTCCCACAGGAATCCCTGCCACCAGTCCTAGTTCCTAAATATTGAATTACACTGCTTAGGAAATGATTCAATATCAGTATCTTAGATATATCCTAAAGGCAGCACTACTTGAAATTAATAGGGAAAGCTCTTGCCTTTGCAGCAGTTGGAGTTAAACCAGATCCCAAAGGATGTCCAGGGAAAGCAACACTTCTTCCTGTTGCCATGAACTGCTAAGTTGGAAAATGCAGCAAGATCTATGTGTGCATGAATATTATCATACAGAATCATCATGCCACTTAGATAAAGCAACTCAACATGATCTTTCTTTAATAGATCATGCATGCTTACAGAACGTCTCAGGGTGACAAGTTTATACCAGCACAACTCAGTGTACGTATTCATAAGACATAAATATTAACCAGAGAATCCTGAAAACAGCTGAATGTAGTAGTCCCTTCCTGCCCAAATTTCTTAAATGAATCAAAAAGAAAAAGGAGAAATGAAGTGAAACTGGATATATATTCACGATGAATACAACTTTCTGGATTTGATCAGTACTTTATTCTCTTATGTGCTTTACAATGATCAAACAATTGAGCATGCTCAAACAATTCAACTAATTCTTGAATCTCATCTAGCTGCTCAATGTGTAAATATATCTTTCAGGGTTAAATGAAAAAAATTTCAAGTCATACATGAATAGAGTCATCAATTTCTCCCCATGTATCAATCTTTCTACATGCAAGTTGCAACACAGGAAATCTGGCTAGGAACTATCCATTGTCCAATCAATACACATTTGGATGCTTGAACTATTAGAAAACGTGCCCTCCTATGCAATGTGGAAGAGGACAAAAGGGAAGTCAATAAAAGTAAACTGTTTCTCAGCATTTTACTAAGAAAATGCCCATACCTCCTATTTTAAGTTGCCCGAAGTGTACTCAAAAGAACAGAATGAACTACCTATTTTAGCATGATGTCCATCTACAAGATCACCCAAGCCAATTTCTTCCCAGAATTCATCATCCCAACCACAGGCTTCCATATCTCTTGACTCATTCTCATGGACTTGTTGCATATGTGCATGACCGAGGTAGGTCCACTTACAGACTGTGGTGCAAATGCTCCGTGTATCATCTCCTGTTGCTCTGTGAAATTCAGAAAATTTTTTACTATGAAAACCACCGAGATAATGTATAAGATAGAAAAACAGGACAGACTTCATTTATCTGTTCGAACATTTTCAGAAGGGTATAAAAAGTTAAAACATTTTTTTCCCAATATTTTTTTTCTCTTTTATAGGAAGTTTGTGGGAGCAACAGGAACAGGTTTTCCTTGCACTCTCATCTTCCCCATTCATACTTCTGTATTCGTTTTTGCGTTTTTGCAGTAAGCCTAACCACTAAACCAAAAGAATTTAGCACCTCCCAGCTCTTACTCATCCAATATATGGCCCAAGGATAAACAATGATTAGCAAGAACAAGGTACCTGTAAGATAACCAATCGCTCAAATCCATCCATCTGAACACCATTGACCAGGATTCTGGCAAATTCTCTTTTACCCAGAGAAGCTGGATGGACATTTTTGTCACAAGTGGATGCAAATGGAAGTTATAACACAACCAATATTGCAAAAGAAAAATCCACACATAAAGTTCAAATCATGCATCCAGAAGCATATATAACAGACAAAATCATTAGAGTGAAGACATTGAAGTTTCTTGCACACGCTGGTAGGTTCCAATATCCCAAAATAATTTGGGATAACAATAATAAAGAGAAGGAATAATGCCAAAAAAAAGAAATGGCGAAAAAAGAATTAATAAAAATATCGGGTCAGATGCCTTTAGCTTCTCTAAGTACCTTTGGTGGCTCCATCTCAGGTGAAACAGCTCCACCACAGTACTGTAACACTGGCGAGTAGCTAGCATTTATCCTTTCAGCTTGCTTTACAGCTCTATGATCCATCCAGACAACAATGTTTCTTCTTGAATCACCACTCCAGGAAACTGTGACTGGAGAGCCTTCGGCATCCACAGCAACTGCAAAATACATAAATGTGCTCTACTATCACACTATCAACTGCACAAGAGGAAATATATGACTGGTGATGTGAAAGTCCACATCGAACCCGGGTCGGGTTCATTTTCATGTCCGTATCCAAGCGAAGCAACCTGCAAGAGAGTCGAGTCCTGGAGTGGAGGCTCGGATTGGCTCTCCGACACTGAAGTTAGAGGGGAAAATATGAGTAGAGTAGGGGAAGGAGATGAAGATGAGATACATATATTTTGTGCATATATGTCTTCTTCTAGAAGATGGAGGAGAGATATATATGAAAGGTAAAGAATGGGAGAAGGAGTATTCCTTTTACTGGCAGAGCCCATACCTATGATATAACGCGGTTGGTCCAGTGTCCTATCCGGATGTGACCTTGTTGCCAATAATTAATCATTCCTTGGACAGAGAGCAATACTTTTCATCTTTCTTTGGTGTAGATTAGAAATCTAGGATGAAGTCTACCATCAAAAGATGGATAGTGAAGAGTTGTTGTGTAAGGGAATCAAATCTTGATGATCACCCAGCTCGAGATTCAACTTCGTGCCCTTTCGTTCAAGAGGTTTTTCGTATGAAACAATGGTTGTAGATGCTTGTGGATTGGCTTGGTACGTGGCTTCTGAATCATTTCAACCATGATTTGATAATAGCGGGATGAAAATTTTTTGTTTTGATAAGGTTTGTTATCGATAAAATGTTGAGATTTAACTGTTCCACTACTCCCATAGCAGCCAAATTGTCTCAATCCCTCACCACGGCAGTTGCAATTCAGTCAGCCAATGAAACAGAAAAGGTTGAGGGCATTTTTTCTCCCTCTTCCTCGTCCTCATCCTCCTGATCCTTCAGAGCCAAAATCTAAGAAATCCAAGAAAGAAAAAAACCTTCACAGTGGGCATGAATGGTAACCCTTCCATGGGAAGGGGAGGAGCATAAAGAGGCAAAAGAGAGGTTGCTGGGTACAAAATGCAAGTCGGCCCACCTAAGAGGCCAGCATGCTTGTAAAGATGTGTCTGAGAGTAGTGGAATAATTAAATCTAAACATTTTGTCGATGACAGACCCCATCAAAACAAAAAGTTTTCATCCGTCTATTATTAAATCATGGTTGAAATGATTCAGAAGCCACGTACCAAGCCAGTCCACAAGCATCTACGGCCATTATTTTATAAGGAAAACCTCTGGAACGATAGGGCATGAAGTTGAATCTTGAGTTCGGTGATCATCAAGATTTGATTCCATCAATAAGCAACAACTCTTCACCATCCATCTTCCGATGACAGACTTCATCCCAGATTTCTAATCTACACCGAAGAAGGATGAGAAGTATTGCTCTCTACCCAAGGATGATAAATTATTTGCAACAAAATCACACTCAGATAAGACAACAGGACCAACTACGTAATATCATAGGTATGGACTCTGTTGGTAAAAAGGGATACTCATTTTCTTCTCCCATTCTTTACCTTTTATATGTGTGCGCGCATATATATATATCCTCCATCTTTAGGAAGAAGATATATATACACACAATATATATCTCATCTTCATCTCCTCCCCTTCACTCTACTCATATTGTCCTCTCTAACTTGAGCATTAGATAACCGATCCTGGCCTCCACGCCAGAACTCGGCTTTCTTGCAAGTTGCTTCGCTTCCATACGAACATGAAGACAAACCCGACTTGGGTTCAATGTGGACTTTCACATCAAATAGTAAAGTTAGTTCAGCCAAATGAAAGTTCATGGACGAATGCATACCAAGGGAACATGTGGCTGCAAACCCAAGACCACTGACTTCTTCTCCCTCGACATTTGCCAGAGCGCATGCGGCCTTCACAGCTGCACATATTGCATGCCAGATATCTGTTGATGATTGCTGGTGAGAAGGGAAAAACGTTGACTTAGTGGGATGAATAAACATTTTGTTATCTCATAGTTGTCACGAAGTGAAAGAAGTTTAAATCAGATGCTACCTCCACACAGTCACGCTCCTTCCATATCTGTATTGGACTGCTAGAAGAACCAAGGAGCTTCCCACTCTCATCAAAGAGACCTGCATTAGAAAGCACTGATTAAGAAACGAAAGGCATGAGAGTTCACTGTCAAACTGGTCTTCAAATGTTTTGCCGATGGACACCTCAGTCCCATAAATATTTTTGCCACAGAGTTAGTCCATGTATGTTTACTCCATTAAATTAAAACAGTCATTTTACTGCCACCAATTTGTCCTCCAAAGGACTATTTCGATTTAACAGAACGAACCTAAAGGGATCTAACTGATGGCAGAAAACTGGAGAACCAATTATTATGCAAGGAAGCAATTTTCTCATATATCTAGTGGCTCACACATTACTTGTAGATTGGAATTATAGAAAAGACTTAGAAACATATGCTACACAATTGAAAACAAAACAAGTAACTCCAGGATTTGTAAAAACTTGTTTAACACACACACACGCTATCTTTCTCTTAGGCTCAGCAAGAGGCCTTAATCATACAAACAGGTGTCCGAGGTGACTTCAACTGCAGAAGCTGAGAGGTGATTTTATTAAACAGAGCAGAGGCCGCTCCTTTCTCAATTAATATGTGCAACACGGAAGATTCAAGAGCCTGATCATGCAGAATCTCCAGCTCGAGCACAAGGAAACTTAAGACAGGTTAAATCAATAAGAGCTACACATGTCAGGCGATTTCAATATGAATCCACAATCCGAATTCCACTTCCAAGAGTACAGTCCGACACTCCTGCTGTCACCTAAACAATCCTCCATGGATGTTCAACGGAGAGAATGAGTGGGAGAGGGGTGCAGGCACCTGCACGAGCGCTGCCGGTGCCGACGTCAACACCAAGGAAGACGGAGCGGTTGGGAAGGGCAGTGGCCATGTTGGACATCTCGACCGATACGGAGGACGGCTCGAAGCCGTAGCGGAGGGTCGGAGAGACGTGCCGGTGAGGAAGCAGCGGCGTGGAATCAGACCAAATGATCCTCTTACCGCTCATCATCTCTCACCTCAGCCTCCGCATATATAACTCTTTGTCTGCTCTGATCCAATGGATGATAATGGTGATTATTTAAGGCCTAAGCTCATTTTTATATTTTTATCTCGGTCTCTCTAAACAGTTTCATTTATTTTGATTTTTTTTAATCAAAAGCGAAGAAAAAAGTTAAATTTGCCAACAAGCTTAATAAAGGAGAAAAGGGTATTTTCAACGTAATAAAGGCTCCTAACTTTTTTTTTCATTTTTTTAATTATTAAAATGAAGATCATTCAGCAAATTATTAAAATTATAATAACATAACTTTTTGCTTTTATTAAATAATGAATAATTTTTTTAGTGTCTGATTATTGTGAATTTATTTTTTGAATTAATCTATTATAATATTAAAAGAGTGTAAGAAGTTAATATTACTTTTAAAGTTCCTAAAATACGACTTTCAAATAGATTTTAACCAATAAAAAATGATAAATATAATTAAAGTTATAAAAACACTTTAAAATTATAACTACCATTAATTACTCTTTCATTTTCTTTTTTAATTACTTGTTTATTTTTATTTATTTGTGGTACTTTTTATGACAATTACTAATATTATTAAAAATTATTACATTATAAAATAATATAATCTTAGATTAATTATACAAATAACAATTACGTGCGTAACACGAGTTATAGTCTGGATATAATATATTGGACTGATAATAAGGTGAATGAATAATTTTGATGTAATCTAGCAAAAAAAAAAGGTTGTAAAATATATAACAAAAGGATTTTTTTCACAAGAAAAAAATGTATAAAATAAAACTGAAAAATGGCCGGGAAAAGGTATAAAATAGAGTAAACATTCACTTCCGTCCCTTAATTTGTACTCAATCACCACTTTAGTCCCTAAACTTTTTTTGCCAACAATTAGGCTCAAACATTTATGTTTTTGCCAACAAATCAGTCCGACCGTTAATTTGTCGTTCGATGTATCACTTACGGGGTTAGATTTATACTTTGTTATTAGCAAAATATTAAAACGACATCATTTTGCTGAATAGAAAAATGGAATGACTGTTTTATCCTTAATTATTGATCATATTTTTAGCGAATTTTTTTTAAACTAATGATAATTTGTTAGAAATATGATCAATAGTTAATGATAAAACAGTTAATATATTTTTCTATTTAGCAAAACGATGTCATTTTAATATTTTGCTAATAAAAAAGTATAAATCTAACCCCGTAAGTGACACATCGAACGACAAACTAACGGTCGGACTGATTTGTTGGTAAAAACATGGATGTTTGAGCTTAATTATTGGCAAAAAAAATTTAGGGACTAAAGTGGTGATTGATTATAAATTAAGGGATCAAAGTGAATGTTGACTCTATAAAATATATTCCCACTTGCGCCGAGGCTCTCAGTTTCAAATTTCGAGCCGTGGGACCGCGACCGCCACCGGCGCTGCCCACTGCCACGGCCTCAGCCCATGTCCTTCCTCCGCCACCGCCAGCAACACCCCGCGACCCAGACCCATAGTTGTCTACTGGTGCCTACTCACTCCGAATCCCACTCTCGTGCCCCACCTACCTCGGGGGGTCCTCTTACACCTCCACCGGCCTCGGCTTATCCTACCTCCCCGACCACTCCACTCCGTCCAAGTTCGCCTACCTCAAACGGGTACAGATGGGTTTCCCTCCCAACTCAAACCAGGGATGCATTTAAGGGGGCAGGGAGCGATTGCGTCCTTAAAATTTGACATTTCCCTTTATATTGAGTTTTGCCCTCCTCAGATTTTTTAGATCCGTCCAGACACCCTCTTCCAAGCAAAGGAAGATATCTGTTTGTGGTTTGACTTGAGAGCATAATTTCCTTCCAAGTCAACACCTTCATTTGTTTCCATATTTTCTTTGTGATAGGTACTTTGAATAAGCTGATCTTGCTTCTTATTTTGCATTTCTGTTGATCTATATTGCTTAGGACAGTCCAATTCACATTTTTGTTATGCTGGCTAATTTACCGTATCATTATGGGCCATGAAGAATAAGGCTATGACTCAACTGTTTGATGCATGTGCAACTTGGTGGGACGCCCGGTTCGGATGCAACTTTACAGGTGATTTTTCATGCCAATAAATGTATAAATGTAGTTTCAGATGAACTTTTTGTACTTAAAGCAGGCGGTTTGTATCCGATTTATATGCCCCAGAATGCAAGACCATCTAGCTTTGTGGCCTAGTTGTCCCATCATAACTGAGGACAAAAATGTTTGGGTTTCACTTTCAGTAACCCTCCATCCCTCCGGTAATGGGAAAAATGTATTCGTAGTCCTATATTATGGTGATATCCCTCCATCAAAGTTCTATAAGATTTTCCTCGCATTGCATAAAAGAATAAATTATGACCATTGCAAAATTGATCATCGTATCGACTGACATGCCTGAGCAATTCTTGGTAAACTTTTCGCTTTCTGCCTTGAAATTTGTTTGCACACAATAATATTTGGTCAATGGCCTACGGAGCTATAGTATGCCAAGTGTGAATTTGGTTATTTTCATTCATCCATTCTCTCTGCATGGGTTGCTCACTTGTCATATTTTGTCAGGTCTCTTGTGATGGATTTTCTGAAGATATCTGTTAATTTCGTTCTCGGTTTAAGGTGCTTTCAGACTGAGCTTGTAAGAGAAATGGATCGTACTGATGCCAGATTTGGGCATGTAATTCCTGAAAATGTTTTTGAGCCAGCCTTAGAATGTGCAGAAGTTTTGCTGGATGGTGTAGGAAAACGTTAGAGTATCTGAATTATGTTATCTGTCATCAGTTTCAATATTTGAGAACACGGACCAACAGATCTGAAATTTTGTGCATATATGCCCGCTTGGGATTGTTTCTGATCCTGACCTGAATTTATGATCCAGTATCTTTATATCTGGTCAGGAAGGCTTGATTGTGTTTCAATTCAGTGGGAAGTTCTCTGTGGTGGCGACTATTTTGATTGCACTCTTTTTCTTTGTTCCCCCTAATCCCATAGTTGCTCTACTTGTCTGGTGAACTTCAGATTATATTCTAAAAATGGAAAAAGATGGATAAGTTATTAATGTGAGGTGTATGTAATATATCCTTAGCTGGAGAGGATTAGTATAGAATATAGAAAGTTTAATTTTCATTAGTTGTGCAGCATAATGTAATTACATACTAAATTGAATTGTTGATTCTTTAAATGCTAAGATTAAATATTCATACATGTCGTTTAGCTTATTAACATGGAGCAGGTTGTTTGGGTGTTTTGATTTTGTAGGATGGCTTTCCTGAGCTTATATTTTAGATAGTGGATCCACTGCAATTGGGGAAAGTTCTTGAGATGGCATTCTGCAAATTTTCAGTTGACCATGGAATCCTTTCATACACCCTCAGCAATCTTAAACGAGATAAAAGAGGCTGAGCTTGTGGTAAAATGTTATTCATGTTTTGTTCACAAAATAAAAAATCATAGGACCTGCTGCTTTCAGTTTTTTCATGAAAGTTCGATCTCATGATTAACCAGCCATGTGCAAATTGCAGGTTACGTTTGTTCATCTTAGTTTCTCCTCTATTGTGAATTACGATACCTATGAAGTACAAATTAATATTCTACCTCCTCAGTTACATCTTTAACCTGTTCAGCTCTCCTAGTAAAGGGGGTTGCACTTTGAGATATCTCAGAGTCCTTAATTAATGTTTTAGTTTTGCATATATCTAAGCTTGTTCTGTTCATTTCTGTAGGGTTCTAGCCCGCCAAGGACCTTATCATGGTGGTGGAGAGGATGTAGTTTATCATACTAGTGCTTGTTGGAAATTTAAATGCCTATTCTACTGTTGACTTCTTGCATTCTCATTAGAATACAAAATTCAAATGTTCTGTCTGGTGGAGAGGTCAATTTTCCATATGAAGTAGTGCTTGTGATTTCTGTAATCCATACACGGTTCATTAAATACAAGTCCTGCATAGAAGCATGAAACGTTTTCGCTTTCGGTGATAAGAACTGACCTATTCTTCTTCCCTGTTTTTGTGGAACTCACCTGGTCTTGGAATGTTGCTCTTCCCTCCTTTCTCTTCATTGGTACATCGTGCTGGAGAAGTGCGAATGGCCGATCCACTTTTTCCATAGAGTGCTTGTGAGCAAATGCCAGAGCCAGAGAATTCCGACAATTTTTTTAATCAGGTATTCGCGGGTTTCTGCCGTTTGGTGCAGCAGTTGATCGTCACTTATCCTCTCATGGCCTCTCGGTATGAACCGGAATGGAATCAAACACCACATTAAATTTATGCTAGGGAGTGACATGTTTACATTCGAGCACCCGGAACTGGCCCCGAGTTTCCATCCACTGGTACTTAACAACTCACTAATCAACATTTTTCTATAGTATGCTGCAGAACTACTTGGCATCTAGCCAGGCATAGCATGAGTTACATCATTTGAACATGTACAAGAAAACTAACAATCTTTCTGTTATATCGTGTTGATAAGAGATCATGCTTGCAGTTATGGGATATTGAATTGGTAAACCGAATCTCTAATCGCCGGGCTGTTCAGAGAGTTGATCGCACTGGGAGCCCTCTTCGCCATGGAACTACAGAAGCAAATATTGCCCGGTATAATCCCATATCTGCTCACTGTTCATTACATTCTTGAAATCTATGAACTAGTACACCACCTTACAACTCGCACACAAACTGAGTCCCTGTGAGAATTCTGAATTTGTCAGGACTTTATGTGTTGAAAAGCTCGGTTGATTTCGATTTCATATGCGTTGTATTTGAATTCGGTTAATCTGATTAGACTAACAATGTAGTTTCTTGCATAGCTACAGGCAGAATTGATACAATTTGAGCTGATCAATCAAAGAGGGTAAAAAAATTCTCTAAATTATGGATTATTTTTTCGTGTACAAAATTCAAATTTGAGATGTTTCTTAGAGACGGGAAACCCCATCAACAATTGTGTATTGTGGTTTTTGCATTATTCAAAGCGGAGGCCTCTATAAAACCTTGACGGTTAAGTACCGTGCACAGGTTACCCGCTACCGCCAGTCATCTTGGACAATTTTTTTTTTTTTTTGTCTTTTAGCTTGGCGCCCTGGCGCAAAGCAACCAACGCCAAGGCACCAATGCAAACAGTAAATAATTTCGCTTTGTCTTTTAGCGTGAAATCTTGATGCAATAGAACTTGTGTCACGACAGACATGCAATCGATTTTGAATAATTACAACTTTTTAAACTAATTTATAACTAAGAGTTGTAGCTCCGTTCAAAAACTTGTAAAACATGAATTACACACCATTTATAACTTTTTATACTAAATTGTAATTAAAAGTTGTAACTCGGTTCAAAGACTTGTAACGGGGCATTTACAATTATTTGAACTAAATTATAACTAATAGTTGTAATTCAATTCAAAGATTTATAATAGGTCATTTACAATTTTTTAACTAAATTACAACTAACAATTATAATTTAGTTCAAAGACTTGTAACGGGCCAATTACACAATCTTTACAAATTTTTAAACTAAATTACAACTAATAGTTGTAACTCAGTTAAAAAACTTGTAACAGGCCATTTAAAACTTTTTGTGCTAAATTACAGCTAATAGTTGTAATTTAGTTCAAAAATTTATAACGAGTGATTTACAATTTCTTTAAATGAATTACAAATAATTAATTATAATTCAGTTCAAAAACATGTAATGGGCAAGTTACACAACTTTTTAAACTAAATTATAACTAATAGTTGTAACTCAGTTCAAAAACTTGTTATGGGCTATTTACAACTTTTTTTTAACTAAATTACAACTAAAAGTTGTAACTCAGCTTTGGGACCTGTAACGGTGCATTTACACTACTTGAACTGAATTACAACTAATAGTTGTAATTCTGTTCAAAGACTCGTAACAACATTTATAAATTTTTAAATTAAATTATAAATAATAGTTGTAACATAGTTCGAAGAGTTGTAACGTGTCACTTACTACTTTTTTAAATATATTACAAATTATAATTGTAATTCAGTTCAATGACTTGTAACACATTAATACAAATCATTTACAACTTTTTTTTAACTAAATTATAATTAATAGTTATAACTAAGTGCAAAGAGTGGTAATATGCTACTTACAATTTTTTTAACTAAATTACAAGTTATGACTGTAACTCAATTCAAAAATTTGTAACGCACTAATTACAAATCATTTACAACTTCTTAATTAGATTATAACTTATAATTATGACTAAGTTCAAATAGTTGTAACGTAGAGTTGTAACGTGCCACTTACCACTCTTTAACTAAATTACAAGTTGTAAATGTGTGTAATTAGTGTATTACAAGTTTTTGAACTAAATTACAAGTAATACTTTTAATTCAGTTAAAACAGTTGTAAATGATGTGTTAATAGTATGCTATAAATCTTTGAACTAAGTTACAAGTATTATTTGTATTTTGTTAACAAATTTGTAACACAAATGTTATAAGTCTTTCAACTGAATTATAAATTTTACTTGCAATTTCGTTCAAAAGATTGGTATCATTTGGAAATCAATTCACAAATCTATCGTGGCACAAGTTCTATTGCATCAAGAACTGACGCTAAAAGAGAAAACGAAAATTTTAATTATTCACACATGTGCCTTGGCGCAGGTCATTAAGCGCCAAGGCGTCGAGCAAAAAGACAAAAGAAAAAAGGGAACCGGCAATCGGGTAAGAAGGGAAAAGAATGGACGGTTCAGATCAACGCTCCCAATCTAATAATTAAAAGAGACCAAGACCAAGGTATGGCACCTTTAGAGTTTCTTAAAATTATCCTATTCAAAGCTGTCAAAGTCCATGTTTTTTGCTTTGGCGGCCGTGAGGACGTAATCAAGTGGGCGACGTAAAATAAAGTGATTAAGATATTGATCAACGGACAGAATCCCACCTAATGGTCATAATGACGATATTTATTGGCTTAATCTTTTTTTTAATCCTATTTGGTAATTAATTCACTTGCTGCATCGTCATCTCTTTTATTTCTACTGCCCTTAATCGGTGTCATATATGTTGGTGAAAATAAATAGGGTTTTTTTTTGCCTAAAAAAGTATGAAATATTTAAAAAAAATTTCAATTTATCATGAACTATTTTTCTCAGAAAATTATAAACTATCCAGGAAGTTCAAATCTATCACGAACTATTTTTTCATAAAATCACGAATTGTACTATATTTTTTCTAATATGTCACGCCGTTAATTTTGTTTGTTAATTTACTTTTGAACTACTAATTTTATTGATTGTGTAAATGGAGTATGGCGTGGTATCATAAGTGATATCTATTTGGTCATAAAAATAGAAAGCATCTGTTTGCATGTCATGATAAAATAGATAATTTAATAATAGTTCACAATTTGTTATGACCAGATAGATGCTATGTCAGATTTCATTTGCACAATTAGTAAAATTAATGATACAAATCAACAATTAACAGACAAATTAATAACGTGGTAGATTAGAAAATTCTCGTATAGTTTGTAATTTTCTGGGAAAAATAATTCATGGAAAATTGAAAAATTCTTGGATAGTTCATAATTTGATAGATAAAAAATAGTTCATGATAAATTGGTAAATTCTTAATTAGTTCGTGATTTTCTCAGTAAATAACTCAAATAAATAAAAGGATGCAGGAAAAAAATTAGTCTAAATTGAACTGCTCTCGGTATTCGGATCATTTTTTTAAAATTTTTGAAACCGCCTGAACTATTTTTTCATTACTAAAGGAAATTCTTTGAAAACAAAAAAAAGTTCAACTATTTGATTGAGGTTGGAGCAGTCCCCAATGCGAAATTGTTGTGATATAGATGATATGTTAAACTTAACTAATAAATATTTAATATGTAAATAAATATTTTAAATTATATTTTAAAAAATGTTATTAATGAATATAAAAAAGTGATGTAATATTTAGTAATAATATGTTAAATATTTCTTAGATAATTTGGCAAGTCAGGGTGATATGAGAATCTCCCATCCAGCGGTACCTACGGTCAGGATTGCACGTCGCTTGGCCTTCAGATGATCCAGGCCGTAACTAGTCCCCAATCAGCTGCAGCCATGTCCATGCTTAGACCCCATCCTATTGGATGAATTTTGGCCATAACCTAGAGGTGTTAAGCCGATCTAGACGCTAGCTGGATAACATATAGTCACGAAAATTAGAGAGATGTCGTAGAAATTCATGACGGTGTTTATATGATAATACCGATTAATAAAAATCATTCATTTATAGATTATTATTTTATTTTTTAGATTTTATTAAAAAATATGAAAAGTAGATGAATTTACTGGATGTATCTCTACATAAGTCATGTTACGTGATAATATCTTCACACGAACGACTTGCTCCTCTGGGAGACGGAAGGACCCACGGATGGATCTAATGGATCCCAGGAACAGTTACTTCCTTACACTATGGAAAAATTAATAAACTTTTATAAAATTTTATTGAAATGAAGAAAAAGTTGGTACCGAATGCGTCTTTTCCTATTTTTATTTTTTATATTATAAATATTCGAATTTTATCTGACTAATCATTACGATTTCTCACGCACATCAACAATTACGCTCGCTAAATTAAATGCAAAGTTGCTGGCTGGTGCTAAGAGAATTTAAATATTAAATGAAGAGGATACTAATACTTCTCCCTACCATTAGATTGGTCGGGTTTCTTCCTCTTTTTCTTTTGCTTTGTTGACTTTTTTATATTATTTATTCTTAAACATATTCGACATATTGGGATTTTTTTTAATAACAATAAATAAAGAAAACTAAAAACGAACATTTGGAAAAAAGATGGAAAACTAAATCTAACCCCAAAAAATAAGTTTAAGATAAAACAGAGAAGAATAAAAGATTAGGGATTGAATTTAACATTTTCCCTAAAATATATGAAGAAATAAAGTTAAAAGTAGGGAAACAAGTATTACTTAATTTTTGAGGCGACGTAATTCCACCAAATTAAGAAAGAAATTTATGAAATAGAATTTACACCATTTATTCTTTGTGAAAATATAAATGAAATAAAATAATAAAATATCTGTTTAAATATCATTTGTAACCTAAAAATATAAGGTAACAATTTAAATTAATTTTCATATATTGATAGTTTCTGACGTCGTAACAATTAATCAATCTACTAGATGATATATTGTAAGGCCCGGAACAATTTAAATTAATTAATTAATGCATACACAATGACAATTGGCTGCTTCAAGCAGTTTACATTGACTATCGTAGGATGGGGAACTGGGGATCCGCACCCCTAACCAGCAGAGAGAGTCGTCAAGGTGGACTTGGGCACAAGACAGACTGAGGAGGCACAGACTCAGAAAAGCGGAAGAGGGAAAACATAGGAGAAACCTAAAGTAAAAATCGCATTTTTACGAAATCGTGAGCATCTCCCCATCTCCATTGATTTCCTTCCCCGCTTCTCTCTCTTCCGAACGCCTTCCGGTTAGACTCCATCCCCCTTTCCCGTTCTCGATTGCTCGACTGTTTCCTCCCGCTGTTTAATCCTTCCGGTACGTTTCAGCTCTGAGATGCGAAACTGGGTCTTGACTCTTGCTTCAATTGGTCGAGTCTTACAACTGATTCTGTCTGTCTGATGATGCTGTTTCCCTCTGTGCTGCTGATTTTTCGTTTTTGAATGGTGGTGGAATTGGAGGTGAAGAGATTGGATCTCTGCAGTGCTACTTTGGGTTGTATTTTTTATTAGTGCACTGTGCGGTTGGTGAAATGGATGAATTCTGTAAGTGGGTATGGAGTTGCCCAGTGAAATTTGTGATTAATTGAGCTGAATCGGGCTCGTGGGTTTGATTAGATCTGTGGCATAAGCTGACGACTCTGATGGCTGGGGTTCTTGAGTTTAATTGGCATTGGCTGAGCTTATTTGGTTGGAAAGTGATGAAAAGTTAATCTCTTTTTTGTATGGTTAGCCAAAAAGAATTTCCTTTTTTAGTTGACCAAGTTCTACTGACCTGGAGGTCGCAAGAGCTGGATTTCAGTGCACTGATTAGGCTCAGGTATATAGAAACTTAAGAATGGGTTGCGGCTTTGTTTGTTTTGCAGATCTAGAAGCAATGCAGAGGCAGACTAGGTACATGGAGAGGACTAATTCTATGAATAATAGAGGAAAAAGAAGCTTGGAGAGTGAAGAGGAGCAGCCGGAGCGAAAGCGACCTGCTCTTGCTAGGTAATATTTTGTATCCGGCTCTTCTTTTGCATAAGTGGTTATAGAAAGTCCTCTTGGTTGATTGGCAGTGTGTTTTTTCCTTGATTCTCTCTTGTGTTGGCTGATTGATATGAAATGCAGTGACTTTTGTGAAGTGTTGGAAATAGGTGCTGTAGAATTCAAGTGGTTGGAGTCCATATATTCAATTATGCAATATGTGAATCATTTCACAATAAGTGCAGGATTTTGTACTCTTGAGCTAGATTGTTAAAGTGGGTCGTTTCTTATATTTTGCTAGAATTGGACATATTATTGGTTAGGCTTCTATACTTCAGGATAGTGTCTGGGTCTGTTTTACCTGTGAGTGCACTACTTCAGCCTATCATTTCTTGAAAAAATAATCTCTAAAGTGGTCTCTTTTTCTTCAGTCAGTCGGGATGTCTATATTCATGTTTTTGTGATCTGACACAATTTCCACTTCATAACAGTGTCATTGTAGAAGCTCTGAAGGTGGATAGTTTGCAGAAGTTGTGCTCTTCATTGGAGCCCATCCTTCGCAGAGTCGTAAGATTTGCCGCTTTAATATGTCCTACCTTGAATTGCTACATAAATGAACTTTCCTTCCTGATGCATTCAATCTCCTTCAAAGAATGTCAAGAATATTTAATGAATGAAATCTGCTATTGTAAGACTTTATGGTCCATTCTTTCTTACCATATAGTCATCTGAACAGGTCAGTGAAGAAGTTGAGCGTGCTTTGGCAAAGTTAGGTCCTCCACGACTTAATGGAAGGTCAGTATCATCAGTTTTCGTTAATGGCGGCTGCTGGGGCTACTTTTTCAGGGATAGGATTCCTTTATGTACCATCTACAGGAACAAATCTGTTGGACATATATCCTGTGGAACATAAGCATCTCTTTCTCATCATCTCTAAGAATATTATGTGCGTATGTATATACATTTGTTCGATTGACTTATAATTGGCCCTCTGAAATTTCAGAGCTTCACCAAAGCGTATTGAAGGTCCAGATGGGAGAAACTTACAGCTGCAATTCAAATCACGTTTATCTCTTCCTCTCTTCACTGGAGGGAAGGTGGATGGGGAGCAGGGCGCTGCAATCCATGTTGTCCTAATTGATGCAAACACTGGCCATGTTGTAACATCTGGACCTGAAGCTTCTTGTAAACTGGACATAGTGGTACTTGAAGGTGATTTCAACAATGAGGAAGATGAAGGCTGGTCTCCAGAAGAATTTGAGAGCCATGTGGTCAAAGAGCGTGAAGGAAAAAGGCCTCTCCTAACTGGGGACTTGCAAGTGACTCTGAAGGAAGGGATCGGAACAGTTGGGGAGTTGATCTTCACAGATAATTCAAGTTGGATTAGGAGCAGAAAGTTCAGGCTGGGTTTGAAGGTTGCATCAGGATTTTGTGAGGGTATTCGTATACGAGAGGCAAAGACTGCAGCCTTCACTGTCAAAGATCACCGAGGAGAATGTACGTGTGTCTACTTTCCTTATCAATCAGTTGTTCTCTCATTTTATTGAATCACCTGGTTCTGATCTAATGAACTTTTCACTTGGCTTAGTGTATAAGAAACATTATCCACCTGCGCTTAATGACGAAGTCTGGAGATTGGAGAAGATAGGTAAGGATGGTTCATTCCACAAGAGGCTAAATAGTCACGGAATATATTTTGTGGAAGATTTTCTTCGGCTTGTTGTTAGAGATCAGCAGAAGCTACGAAATGTGAGTTATATTCTGCTTGGAATGCAGTTTAACAATTTGTTGATTTGCTGGGTTGTTTTCCTGATGTTTCCTGTTTGACTTCCTGTGACAGATCCTTGGTAGCGGCATGTCAAACAAGATGTGGGATGCTCTCTTGGAGCATGCAAAGACATGTGTCCTCAGTGGGAAGCTTTATATTTACCATCCAGAAGATAATCAAAGTGTCGGGGTAGTTTTCAACAATATCTATGAACTGAACGGACTCATAGCTGGGGAGCAGTATCATTCTGCAGATTCTCTTTCTGACAGTCAGAAGGTGAGCATGTATGAGCATGTATAATTATTTATTCATATGTGAAATACAAAATCAGCTTTTGCCCATGTCCACGTTCATGCGTGTGTGTATATGTAAGATGACGTGTGATAGTTTCAGTCGGAGTGATGACAGAATATTGCTTCGTATCTTGGATGTTATTCATTCAGTAATATAATGTACTCTCTATTAGGCCCACCACATGTCTCTTCGTTTACTCTGTTTTTTTTCCATTGGAAGGGACTGCGGGCTTATAAATCTACCCTTTTTTTTAACTCATGCAGGTTTATGTGGATAGTCTGGTGAAGAAAGCTTATGATAATTGGGATCAAGTTATAGAGTATGATGGCAAGTTGCTAATGAACTTAAAGCAAGTTAGGAGATCAGCTCGAAATGAACCGCAGCTGGGGGCTCTTGATTACACCAATGCCATCGATCATCAGCTGCAGTTACCACAACTTCCCATCCCATTTTCATCTGAGCAGCCTTCGGCAGATTCAAGCTTGCCTGTTGGAGGTTTTATTGCTGAACTTTGACCTTATCACTTCTTTGTTTCTCTCTGGAAGAATTGCAGCGGTAGTACTAAAAGTTTATCATTTCTCCTAAATCAGTCCTATAAGTTTTAAAGTGGCCTTTTCAGCCCTAAATATTTTCTCCGTTATACACGTTAAGTCCATTATGTCATATGATGCTGATGAGTCACTGAAGGCATCAAATCATATTTTTTCCGTCAATTTGGCAGACGTGACGGTAATATATTTAATTTGATATTTTTCAACTCGGTTTATTTTAGCAAGCTCTTCTTACTCAGCTCAACCAGCAGTGAACAAAGATTTTTCGAGTTGGGATTGCGATATTTATTTCATTTTTAAATCAATTAGATCGATTTTAATTTAGCCGGGAAGTCAAGTCAGGACACGAATTTGTCGTGTTAATTTTTTAAATCTTGAAAATCACTCAAAATTTATTTAGGGTCCTATAAAATGTATTTTTACATATGTCATGCTATATATTTAATATAAAAAAGCCAACTCATGTGCCATGTCAGCAAACTAACGTAAAATTAAAGAATTAATGGCGTTAGTAACACGTCAGTGCCATTCTAATGATAAGTAATGAAATGAACTTTACATGTCTAACGAAGCAAACATTTAGAATTGAAAAGACCACTTTAAAATTTAGAGGACTAACTTAGGAGAAATGACAACTTTTAGGACTACCGCTGCAATTCTCCCGTTTCTGTCTCATGGTTTTGTAACCATTAAAGTACTTAATTTGATAAAATAATCAAGTCCTGAGGCATGTGGATTACTTATTTTCTTCATAATAGAATTTTTGGGTTTCCATCATAAGAATAAGATAAGGTTGAATATTGTAGATGATCAGAATGGGAAGTATCAGGAGGCTTATTCCGTTATTCTCCAATTCTTTTCAGAAAACAAAGACAACTTTTCATCCTTTCATTTCTTGGACAACTTTTAAAGTGGAGTCCGATGCATGTGCAAATTATATAGTCCTCATTCATCACTCTCTTTTTACATATTTTCAAGTACTATGCCATTCTTCTTGGTGAAACCTTTTCATGATATCCAGAGTTCTATGTAAGCTGCCCAGTAAATGCCTGAATTCATTAATTTTTTCCTCCTCAGGGTATAATGCGGATATGAACATGAGATACTCAAGCCAGTCCCAGCTTGTCTCATCCAATCCTCGTTCTCAGTTCTCCAACATTTCCTACGCTCCGCAAGACAAGTTAGTCAGTACTTCCAACCCATTGCAAAGCTCGAGGACGGACAGCAATGTGGGGCTAGCACTTGGGCCCCCGCAACCATCAGGCTTCCAGACCACAGGCCAATTGATCCACTCATCATCTAACTTGAACCCCTTTGACGACTGGTCTGGGAACCGCGACAAGTCAGACATGGAGTTCTTGACCGAGGATGAGATCCGCATGAGGAGTCACGAGATGTTAGAGAATGAGGACATGCAGCACCTGCTCCGTCTATTCAGCATGGGGGGCCATGCCTCGATCAGCATGCCTGAGGATGGGTTCGGGTTCCCAACTTACATGCCATCTCCACAACCCTTTGATGAGGATCGCACCCGCTCAGGCAAGGCTGTCGTAGGATGGCTCAAGATTAAGGCTGCAATGCGGTGGGGTTTCTTTATACGGAAGAAGGCAGCTGAGAGGCGGGCACAGATTGTTGAGTTAGAGGAATAGAGCATCGTAGCTGTGACTGTGATTCACAGTAATTTCGTGTTAACTGGAGTAAGCTGTGTACGAGGACTCCTCTCTTCGCTTCTCTCTGATCCCAAGCCTTCTAATGGACATTGGCTAATTATCACATTGCCGTTGAATTCAGGAGTCTGATCTGCTTGTACAGATATCTGTACAGTAAGTTCTTTTATCATTGCAATTGCCACCCCTGCCATCGGCTGTCTCGCATAAGATGATCACAACTTCTTTATTCTGTACAAGTCTTGACCTCTCCTCTACTACTTTGTTCCATACTTTGTTTTCTGCTTGCGGGGAGGTAACTGCACTTGATATTCATCAAGTCTGGGATTGTGTCCGCTGGTTCTAGGCATTTCATCAATGTTGTGTTCTCCTTATTACTTGTGTAAGTGGATAACTGTTTCTAAGGGATTGACTAGTGTTCCGTTTGCTTCTCTGCCTCTTTCCCCTTCATTCCTTTCAACCTGCAAATATTTATGTGCCTTTTGTTTGATTGTGCTTCTACTCGAGGCAAATTTCAGTGATTGACTAGTTTAAGAACAGAAATCTAATGATAGCAGGCAGTCAAGGAGTGAAAATACGGGCATGAGAAAGCTCGGGCATAAAGATTCGAACTCAAGGGCTTTGATAGTGCTGTGGTGGTAAGAGTGACTTGGAACGCAACGTTGTCCGGTTGCATTTGGGGTGCTGTTGCTCAAAAAAGAATTGTGGAATCGGCTGGAATCTTTATGTCCTACGGTACCTTTGCATATTGCAATGGTCTGCCATGAAAGTCCACTGCGCTATTGCGAAAGCATTGATGAGGGAAGCTATCGTCTCAAGGTTTTTACAGGAGATTTTTTTAACTAGTAACACCAACCATCGCCATGATTCCGCCATAATCTGAAGGGGTTTCTGGCAAAGTGGCCTCTGTGATCGCGTCCAGGTACCTGTATTATAAATAATGTCAAACCCCATCTTATATGAGACCGATTTCGATGTTTTGGATCAGGGTCCTTCGTGGAATTAGAAGACAGACCTTATTCAAAGTCTATGTTACATCAGAGGTTTTGGGCTCCTGTTCGACCTGTTCTTCTCCCTTTCATTGGGACAACTTTACGAATATGCAGTCATAATTTATAGATTGTGTAGTTAAGCAACAGATTTATGATGTACCGTTATGATTTAATTTTAATTTTTATTAGTTTATTATTCGCTTATAAAACTCTATTGATATTTGGAATATTATACATTTATCGAATACGCATAATTGTTATGTCAAATGAAAATTTTTCGAGTTAGAAATTCAACGTTATAAACAACACAAGAATTAGAGTACAAAAGATAGGAGTTATAACCGATTGAGATCAACCATTTCCATTATATACTCGGCTTTAGTACAGGTTTTAGGTATCATATAGTTGGAACCGGATCCGGTTCCCATAAGTTCCTCAATTCATTCCCCAAACCAATTGAAATCAATCACTTTCATTATATATTCGGCTTTAGTAAAGGTTTCGGGTATCATATAGTTGGAACCGCATCCGGTTCCGATAGATTCCTCAATGCATTACCCAAATCTACTCAAATGTCATTGGTATCTACTTGGAGCATACCCCATGGTTAGTAGGTTCCAATCGATTTTGATGCAATCCCTTTCCTCAATAAGAAGCCGGTGTCTGCCGAGGTGCAAACTCAAGAATCTCCTTTGGCAGAGCGAGACTCGAACCTATGACCTTAATTTCACCAAACTACATGGGAGCGAGCTTTGACCGTTACACCATCATCCTCAGTGGTGCTCTAGTACAACTGATTAAAAATTAGGAGAGTATTGTTCGACCACTAACGCAATCAGATAGGTTGGAAGGATTAGAGTGAATCGATTTTTCAATTAAATCAATTTTGATGGTATATAATTATTAATAATGAAGAACACAATCAGACATTTTAATGTAATGACATCTACTCTTAGATTGTAACCAGGAAGTTCATGATTTGGTCATGATCGGTGGTACTTCTTCTGCCATTTTTATTTCCCCTAGTCCATGCACCTATTTCTGTTAGGCTCATTTGGTATCGGCAGTTATCGAGAGATTCTGAATTCGATTCTTGTTATTAAGGCTTGTTCTACCTCTTTACTTTTTCCTTTCTTCTATTTCCTTCTACATCGTCCTCCTCCTCCTCGTCCCTTGTAATCGAAAAAGGAAAAAAGAACATTTCTTTTTTTACTTGGAATTGTCAATTAAAAGAATGTAACAATGGTGCCCACGTTGTCTATATGCGGGAGGAACAAGTATTTTTTGTACATGTGATGGACAGGCACTCCATGATATTTCTTCGCACATTAAAAATTAGATCTAATTATTAAAAAAATTAAAATAAATTTTCAACAGCCAAGAAGGAATAATGATTTCTGGTGCTAGGCAGACTTCCTCATTGAAGCCAACCCGTCCTTTGACCCACAATCTTTTGTGGTCAGCACATCATTTGCCGCGTAGATGATTCACAATCTTACGTGGCTTTTTCACCTCTATTCCTTTTCTATGCACAACAGACATTCGATCACCTTGGCGCCATGCCTTCCTACTTATTTTACTGTGAATAAATTACAATAAGATATCACTTATTTACAATGAATGAGTAATATTTTTTTAATATATTTTTTCTTTAAATTAAAAAAAACAAAGTTTAGCTTTAACTCGTGCAATGATCAGTCGGGGAAATCTGGCCCTTATTGAGCCGATTTGAACACTGATGTCGGGCGTTTCTTGTTGTAGAGTATGCATTGGAAGCTGCTCCTCAGCTATTTTATTGAATCGCGTTGGTGTAAGGAAGTAAATAACTTCAATCAATCGAGAAGTTGATTCAGCATAGCAGCATCACTGTAAACTCATGAGGGCTACCACTCTCGACCCGCGACCAAGAAGTTTTAGATTTAATCCTCGTCGGTGGGACTTCCTATACCTCTTTATTCTATATTCCTCCTATCCTTTTAGATACACGCGCCTCATTTATCCACTCCTTTATTTCTTATGTGATATCAGGCTGTTACATCATGGAACCCGTCAAACGACACCGTCCTATAAATGCCCCTTCATCTTTGTGCCATTCATCGTCGACCATTGCAAATAGCAAAGGCTTCCCCGGCAGCCATAGAAGCCCCAAAAAGGCAACTTCTGATCGAGAAGTGCTCCAATGGCTTCGAAACATTCGTTCCTGCTGCTGTCTCTTCTGGTGATGGGTGCTGCTTCCATGGCTGCGGATGCTGCAGTGGGCCCGATCCACAGGAATGTGGACATTACATGGGGAGAAGGACGGGGGAGGTTCCTCAACAATGGCCTGCTTAGCCTCTCCCTCGACAATTCCTCCGGCTCAGGGTTTCAGTCGAAGAACCAGTTCCTTTTCGGGAAGTTTGATATGCAGATTAAGCTAGTCCCCGGCAACTCCGCCGGCACCGTCGTTGCCTATTACGTAAGTTTCCCTTCAAGATCTCCATATGCCAAATACGTATCACCAGCATTGACATGTACAAGTATCCATCATGGCAACTAAATCCTACGTACCTTGCATATATAAGAGTATAAGACAGGTCCTATATTATTGTATTTACGATCAGGAACCTATCTGAAACTTGGGTTATACCACAGATTTCAGGTGTCTTGCTGATGAACATGTTTATAATTTTTTTCTTCTTAACTCCTTATCATTATTTCAACAATTTTCGTCATTTAATTATCATTGAGCAACAAAGTTTTGATGATTCTCATAATTTTTTTATTAATTTTTCTTGCTCATTTTATCATATTTTAGTACATTACAGATAAATTTGTGTATTTTTTAGTATACATAATTATTTTTATTTCCAGTTTCTAAATTATTATGATATTTTAAGTATAATAAACTTATCAAATATATATACTTACTATATAAGATGGAAGTTCGTTGACTTAGTAGTACAATAGTACAAATGGCTCAATAATTGAAGTTAAAATGAGGAAGTTTATAAACTGTTGAAGTGAAGCGTGTGAGCCTGATTTTATACAGCCGATTTGGGGAACTTGCATGTTCACTGGAACTGGAATTGGAACCGGTTGGGATTGGTTCGTTGATTCCTTACTCGGAATTTACCTGATTTTGATTCTACCATATTCCGGGTGTACATCTGTTATGGATTTTTTTGCCCCCCGAAGTTACTTGTTCCGGTTCGTTGTTGATCGGGTGACTTAACTTTGTATATGAACCGCTCACGGTGCAGTTACGATCCGAAGGGCTGGCATGGGACGAGATCGACTTCGAGTTCTTGGGGAATCTGAGTGGCCAACCCTACGTACTCCACACGAACATATTCACTCGGGGCAAAGGCGACAGAGAGCAGCAGTTCTACCTCTGGTTCGATCCGACCACCGCTTTCCACACCTACTCCGTTCTATGGAATCCATCCAACATCGTGTATGTATCACAAGCTAGCCACTGGTATTCCTTCATCTAACTATTCATGGACATGTGTCTAAGCTTCATGGTTTGATTCGGTTCGAAAAAAAATTTTGAACCGAGGAACCAAATTAAGTATTAGGTTCAAATTAGATTTAACATGCCGAGTCAGAATCGTACTTATCCATTTTACCTTAGAATAACTGAACTGTATGGACCGGTTTTTGCAATTTGATTAGCCGGTTAACCACTTTTTATAAAAATAAATATAATTTAATCAGAAAACGTAATTGGTTCAACTAGGTTCCAAATTTACCAAACCAAACTGTATTTAGTTTAAATTTAAATTTAAATTTATTTTATTTTATTGTCAATTTGCAAAACATGTTCGGTCTGGTTTATTATAATTAACCGAACCAACTACATCAAACAATTAACTAAACCTCTTCTTGACAAAAAAAATCAAACTATTAGCGAACTTGTTGGAGCGATACCGTTATTGGTCCAGTTCGCAGTTCGTTTTGTTTAAAATTTTTTTTCTCAGCACCTCTAAATGAGCTGTTTTGGATGGAACTAAGTACTAACCAAGCACATGGAGTTAATTCGGACCTTGAAACCGAGTAACATCTGAGAATGTTCTGTTACATACAACGGAATGATTTGAGGTATTTCTAGAAAGCTGTCAAGTGTAAAAACGACCGATAAGATCCATAGATAGCTGGAATCGTACGCGTGAAATCGGAAAAGGCCCATCAATCGAATTCCGAGCTTATTTCTGACTGTCGAATGCCCAACAATTGAGCCCGAACTTATATCAAACTATTGTAGCCACTGATATTATGTTATTAATAGTGAGTATTATAAGATCCTGAGTTCTTTTCTAAATAAAAGTTTAAATTATTAGATCGGGTATTGCATCCTCGTATAAATTCATAATTATTTTTTTATTCCAGTCCACGTAGAATCTAACAGTAAGGAATTTTCTCTGTTCTTCCTTGCGATTCCCTTCCATCGAGCTCTGACAATGTCCATTAATGTAATTCAGAATCTACGTCGACCACACACCCATAAGGGTGTTCAAGAACTCGGAGTCGGCCGGCGTCCCATACCTCAGGAGCAAGCCGATGAGGATATTCGGCAGCTTATGGAACGCGGACGATTGGGCAACTCGGGGCGGGCTCGTCAAGACCAACTGGACCCTGGCCCCGTTCAAGACGTCGTTCCGGAACCTCAACTACGATGCCTGCCCCGTGACCAGGGGCAGCAAGTCGTCTTGCAAACCCTCGAAACGGTTCTTGACTCAGAAGCTCGATATCTCGGGTCAGAACAGGCTGAGGGCGGTCCAGAGCAAGTACATGATATACAACTACCGTGTCGACCGGAAGCGGTTCCCCATGGGACTCCCGACTGAGTGTACTCTCAGGGCTAACTGATCCGTTTCGGCCTCGGGATTACATTGCCGGTATGCTCGTTAGTGGTTCTCGGCGCTCGAGCAAATGATGAACATCGGATGGTCATAGTCGGGACTGGTTTTATGGGCAAGAGTCTAGCTGATGCTGTGAACATTTTTTTCTACACGAGCAAATAACGTATGTTCTTATTGTTCCTTAATTTCTTTGCTATGAAGACTACGATGTTCTTTCTTTAATAGGTTATGTTTTTGGCTGTTTCAAATTTCCGTGGGAGGGAAAAAGCATCAGGTAGAATAACTAAACGAAGGACACCGGGAGTCTTACATATTTGTTAATTCTTACAAGTGAATTTTAAATCTCTCAAAGTGATAAATCAAATCTTATATATTATCCGCGTTATAAGATCGAGTCATTTTCATCACTGCCATTATTTTAAGCTGACGTGCGTCAATGCCACGTCGATACTACGTCAGCTTAAAGTAATAGCAGGTGACGGAAAAAACTCGATGTTGTAATATGGATAACATATAGTACTTGATTTGTCACTTTGAAACATTTAGAACTCACATGTAAGAATCGACAAATATATAACACTCCCGATGTCTTTCTCTCGTAAATCAAAGTATGGTTAACATGATCAACGAGGAATTACTTGTGTATTTCAAAATTGGTCAATTGAAATTTTATATTCCATAATCACGAGAGTTTTATTCTTTAATGGGTTAATGCTGTTCAAATCTGAATATGTTAGGGCCTATTAATTTTTAAACAAGCTCCGAGGTTATCATGTCCTAAAATATTATCAAACGATAACGCCCCGGTGAAAATGAACTCAATCCGTTCGGATATGAAACTTCACACTAAGGTCCAATCCGATCTTGCGTAACTCCGTGTTATCTCGTATCAAAAAATGGACGTCCTTCGATCATGGACCCACTTGCAGTGTATAGATATATGAGCTTCCCCTCATCACTATGTGCCAACGAACTTCAATTGAATCTTCCCGACATCTTACCTACCAACTACTTACAGCGGATGGATCGTTTACTTAAAATATCCTGCACGTACGAGATGTTGCAATCAATGGAAGGTGGTCACCTCAAATTTAATATTTCCTCTGCAAAATTCATCGATGATCAACCTGGGCCCGGGTCGGATCGACTAGTTCCCCTCAGCATATAATTTAGCCCCAAGGAATAATCCGATCGACAGCTTATAGCTATTGAGATAGCAAGCGAGAAGTACTAATCCGACCGGACTTATGTAGAAAATTTATTCAATGAGAGTGAAACTCAATGGAAGAATAAGATGATAATTTAGTGGATGAAATCATATAAATCGATAAATAAATAAAATTAAGTGAAATATTATACAAAATTTCATGATTTCTCTAGAGTTCAGGCACCTCCAACTTATAAGACTGTCTTTTAATGTAACATTATATGGTGGTGTTATAAGTTAATAAAAATTAATCATATCAGTAAATTCTTGAAAGCAAATTCAGACAATAAAATAAAAATTCAAATATTTTTTGAAAGAAAATTGGTAAAATCCTAAATAAAATCCCAAAAATTCATAACAAATTATAAAATCCCTATATAAAAAACAAGAAGGTACAATTGACTATGAATACTGTAAAACATGAATTTTTTAGAAATTTAAAGATTGCTTAGTGTTTTTAAAAATTTTTATGAATTTTATTTAGAACTTAAATTTATATTTTACTGTGTAAATTCTCTATCATGAGATTGCTGATGAGCTAATTTCTATTGACCCATTATACTATCAAAGAGTACTCGCGTGATAGTATATTGTCCCTTGAATACAAGACTTTCTCCCCGCGCATCTCTAAATCCATCGGTGGGTAGGAGAGTCCGAGGTGGTCACGGTCGATAGAGACGTCGACTAAGAGCCACTAGAGTAGACGCACATTATATGTATACATATACATACATATATATATATATATATATATATATATATATTGAAAGTGACTGGTATCCTCCACTCGATCGTGGACAACTGCGGACCAGTGAATTGCTCATGGCCTCCTCCTACAAATAAATGAAGATGAAGGGGTTGCAGCCATGGAAGCTCCAAGTTAGAGAAGAGAGAGAGAGAGAGAGGGATTTCAAGCAATGGTAGTCTCCATCGTCGAAAAGGTGGAAGCTTTGTTAAGGTCCTCTGCTGTCTTGATGTTGGTCTTGACGGCATGTCTGGTGGGGATGGATACACAGACAAAGGCCATCCTGTACACTTACACGAAGAAGGCCAATTTCAAGGACCTCAACGCCCTCGTGTACGAAAATCCTCCTCTCCATCCACCTCTGCTCTCCTCCTCCTCGCCATTCCATGTAACGTAAAAAATGAAAAAAAAAAAGAAAAGAAAAGAAAAGAAATGAAATGAGTAATTTAAGATTAATTTCATATCATATTTTTATATTTAATTGCATTGTTAAAAGTTGTTATGCACATTCTATTGTAAAGACCTTTTCTACGAATTAATGGGACGATAATCTCTTATAAAAATGAAATGTCTATTCTCTTGCATTGTCAAAATAAATCTATAGATTAATAATTTTCCTCTACGTATTATTACAGATTATTTCATAAGACTCATTCTATTTCATTCCTTTCCATTCCTAAACCCCATGATAGATTTTAAGGAATATGAACAAAGAGAGAAATTAATCCATTCTGAAGAAGGAAATTTATCCCAAGAAAAAGCCTTTTGTATAACCTCCAAAGCGATCGATTATATTAGAACGTTTCCATTTCAAAAATGAAGAAAAAATAAAATAAAAATAGACAGAAAATGAGGTTATTTACTTATTTTCTTTCTTTTTTTCCCCCTTACTGTTAAATAGTTTACATTTTACCATTCTATATCTATCTATATCACCGCGTGGGAGCAGCAAACTTCGATTATTTCATCTCTGTTTCACTTTCCAAATTAATTACTAATTCACGTATAAAATTTTTTAATATCCATCGGATAAAAAAAAAGGAACATCGCTGCAAACCCACTAATATCATCCCGTTCTTTGTTCTTATTTACTCTCTTATTCTTTACTCTTTTCATTATATACGGATCGGTCAATATTTTTTCTCGACAAGCTCGAAACATTAACTGTAGTTTTGACATTACTCAATTATTTCATGTCAGTTTTTTGAAATAATCTTATCAGAATAGCAAAGTCATCGCATAGCATGATTTGTACAAGGTTGAATTAAAATTTTGGGTGCAGGATTTTAGTGTACATCGATGCTGCGGCGGCTGGTTACAGTCTTCTTCAGCTGAGCAGATGCTGCATCTCAGCTTGGCTCAACAAGAACACAATCTCACGTGATCAGAAGAACTTGGTCTGGGCTTGTTTCTTGCTTGATCAAGTGTGTCTCACCTCTCTCTCTCGCTATCTCTGAATATTACAAAAGAAATTATTTTTTTCCCGACTAAATATACCGAAATATACCATGATATCAAATCCCTTAAGTAATTCATCCATACATATCATATGTGTATATGCCCCTCCGAACTTGGAAAAATTTATATGATACTATTTATATTTCATTTGATCTTGTCTTATCACTAAACGAGTTTTATGAATCTATCCTTGGATGAACATGAATGTGAAAGAGTTTTCAATGTGGGACTAAAAACATTATAAATTTAGTTTTTGTAGATAGAAATTTCAAGCACCTTTTATTCCATTTTCCTTATAATCCATTCTAGGCGTGTATATCTTTTTTTTGCAATTGAAAAAATATATACATACATATATGTGTATATATATATACACACAGATGAAGTTGTATCATATGTGTTCTTGATACTCTGCATCCATGTCAATAATAATGATAACACATGATGGATACTCCAACTCCCACCAACTTGTTAGGTAGGTTTCCTCTTGAATTGGCAACAAGTTGCCCACATTTATGTGTACCCGAGCCTTGCGTAGGGACGAGAACCTTCGCCATGTTTGATTTTCAATTTTTTGTTTTTAAAGAAAGATCAGATTTCAACCTCTACAACGCTTGAAATTCGAATAGATCGGTCAAGCTTCTTGAACGAATAAGATTTTCCTCTATTGGTAACCTTAAAATGTACCGATGATCCTTCAGGCCGAACTTTTAAGTAGAGACCTAGGCAAGATGAACTCTGACCCTTCTATGTGCGGATCCACACCATTTGGAGGGAATCGCAGACCGAGTGTTGACATGAATCTTGGAGTAAACACATGCGAATTTACCAGATCTTCGAAGATCAAATCGTTTCGTATATTAGCAAAATAGTTTGTCGATAAACCGGTAGGATGTTTTCGCTGATCCCTTGCGTTGAACAGGTTGCGGCCTATGTGGTGTTTGCTGCAAACACAGCGGCACTGCAAGCAGCCCTGGTGGCAGTCACCGGCGTGAAGGCTCTTCAGTGGATGAAAGTGTGTAACCGATTCACCAGGTTCTGCGTGCAGATCGGAGGCTCACTCTTCGGCGGCTACATCGCATCCTTCCTTCTCGTCGGGATATCGATCACCTCAGCGTTCAATCTCTTCAGGCTCTATTCCCCGACACAATTCTTGCAGTTGAAGCGGAACTGACTTAAAAGTGCGTGTCTTGCCCGCTGTTTCCATTGTAATTAGTTGTCACACAGACGATCCTCTTGTCTCACAGAAACCGTGAAAATGTTTCAACTGATGTAATCAATGGTTACAGACTTTGTTTCCTTGCAAAAGAACGTTGTGTGGTTTTCGTTTTCGAATCCTCTACTTATAAATCCATGTCATCGGGAGCAAATCTTTGTGTATCACAAAATATCACGCCAGTATCACAAAATAATAGGAATTAGTTAATATAAACTTATTTGGAAAGCATGTATATGTAGAGATTCGTAGTTCACGAGAAAGTGTCAATTTTCGATTAAGACCACACTGCTCCGTATTATTAATAGATTTTATGGAGGGTGATGTCAAATAATGACTTAGTTAGTTCGTCCCATATTGCCTGTGCCAAGATAAAGTTAGATCGAATTGTTAGTTACACTAGACATCAAAGGCCCAGAAATTTTAATTTTTGCTCAGAAGAAAAGGTGAAAAATAAAACAATTTATTCATCCAATTGAAATTTGGTTTCATGTGAGAATGGGTTTCCCTCCTCTCAATTTAAAAGTATGTTGTATCATTTTAGATGTTTTGGTAGATACAGACCCGAACTTTTATGAGTGCACTGCAAAAATTGGTATCGGGATTTGGTAAAGCACTTACGGTACATTTGGTTCGCAGGAATGAAATAGAAGGGAATAGAATGGAATGAGAAAAAGAATAGAGAGATGAATAACTAAAATGATAAATGAGAACATTGTTATTTGGTTGAAAGGAATAAAGTAATACACGAGCCATCCCGAGCTCCATAGCCACCTCAAGCTCCTAAGCCACCCCTTCCTCCTTCCTCCTTCCTCCTTCCTCCATTCCTCCACTCGAGCAACCAGTAGAGAGAAAAAAAATAGTTGAATCCCTAATGAGTCGAAGGGGCACGGGAAGGCTTGAGAGGATCGGGGAAGGAACGGGGAGGTACGAGAAGGCTTGAGGGAGACGAATTGGCACGGGAAGGCTCGAGAAGGTTTGGGGAGGCTTGGATATGTTGGCGGCAGGCTGACGGTGGCAGCGGGTGGCCGGTGCAGCGACAGAGACAGGCAAACGGGACAATGGCACAAACAAAAATTTGATGCATAGTTGAAGGCACAAACGTAATTTGGCCTCCTATTCATGGTGGGAATTCCTCTTCCCAACTGAGATGGGAGGAACGACTTAATCTCCCCTATTCCTCTTCTATTCCCACTCAAAAATTTTATTATGTATAACCAGCAAACTAAACGTCAAAATAGCTATTCCGTGGTATAGCTCTTCCAACGAACCAAACATGCCATTAACGGTGTAACTCAATGCGCCTCATCTAAGGAAATAGGACTATGTGAATAAGCATAAGGAGTCCCCTAACTAGCAAGTCTTTTGTACATCTGCCATATCATATGATAGTATTTATATAATTAAATTAACTAATAAAATTCAACTATTTTTAGGATGTTTATAAAACTTAAAAAATCCAAAAACAACTTTAAGAATATATGAATTTTATTAGTTTGTGTCACCATTACATATTAGATTTTCCCCAAAATCTCGTATTACTAAATTAAGAATAATATCAATGCATCAAAATTGTATTATCTTGGTTGATTATTACAAAAGAAGACTTTTTAACCTCTATTATGAAAAAAATGGAGATAGAAGCATTAAATAATAGAGGAGAATTAGTCAACCAAATACAAAATGAAAATTTAATAATTCTCAGTCGACAGAAGTCCCCACTTGGAGCCACTGCAACAGTTGCTATCATTTCCTTTCATGCCAATCTTTCTTTTTTTTTTTTTTTTCTCTCTCTCTTTTGTTTTTTTAATCTTCCATATTCCATTAACTTAGGACCTAGGCAGTATCAGAACATGGATAGTTTACAAAAGTTTAGAGGTCCACAAAAGATGACTTAATGCCCGACTGACTTTGGTTATGGAAACCTGTTCTCTGATTCGTTGCCATCCAAACACACTCCCAACAATTTGCAGCTTTCGAAAGGTGCAGAACATTCAAAATCACTGTTTGGATCTCCCAAGGGGTTCCAATAGAGTTTTTAATTGGATAAATTAGTGCATAAAAGTTTTGTAAACTAGTCAATTTTACATAGCCGTACTGCTTGAATGGGATTTAGTTAGTCCTAAAACGTTAACTCCCTGATATAGTTTAGTTTATTTTCCATTATGGGTCCTTATTCGACAATGATGTGGTACCAATGATGTCTCCATCTACCATCCATTTGCAGATGTGACACATACAAAATGACGAGTTAGATTTTTATAAATTTAAAATTAATAAATAAAATGAGGAGAGGCCACTTGCAGGCCACCTTTCCATCGAACAGGGTCATTGATAGCATTTTAGGGCTTCCATGACCCTGATTTAGGGGAGGTGGCCGGTGGGTGATTCCCTGCTGTTGGATCTTCCCTCTATAAAGCAGTTTTGATTAAGACTTCTATACATAATATAAAGAGGTAAGGTGAGATTAGGTCCCCTTTCCTTAATGCACTTGGTGTTGTAAGGTATCTAGTGGGATCCCTATTTATTAGAGTTGAGGAGTTTGTGGTGAAAATACAATGCCAAATCGAGTTACAATAAAGGTTGGTTGGAAACCATGACTTTTAAGAACTGCTGTTATAGAGAAAGAGATCATCATAATCTAATTGGTACCACTTTCGTCCTATGGTCTAGAGGTCTTGCATTCGATCCTACAGTGAGACTTGATTCATCCATCAGTGGATAAACAAAAATGGGATACTGATCCGAGAAATAGAACATGTTATGAATAAATCACGAGTTAGAAGGCCTATGGTATTATTGGCCTATTTAGGTAGCACGATTCATATTCTATTGACTTTGTGACATAGATTTTAACTTTGAGATGAAGCTAATTAAAATTTTTAGGATTTTTTTTGTGTGTGTGCAACGCACTATTTATTGAAATATATTATCTAGACATATATTTGAAAAACACCTTTTTATATCTAGTCTTTTTTTTTATATACAAACGAGACACATAAATGTAGAAGGGAATAGACGGAATAGGGAATAAAGAGGCATGTGATAGTTCTATTAATGAGAATCTAATTTAAGATAACTTAGTTTAGGTTGAGAGCTATTCTGACTACACCAAGTCCTTTTTAAGACCATGTGCTTATAATTAATCTTGCAATACTACAGCTAGTCGACCAACTTGCTCCATATTGAACATTGATAGGTAGGGACAGATCCTAGAAAGTTCAGTCAAGAGGCACGGAACTTAATGGAGAGGGAAGAGCACTAATTTAGGGGAGGGAAAAGAGATAATTTGATAGAAAAATAGATAAAAGTAAATAAATTTTATATAACGTTTCATAGAATTTTTCAAGTTCAGGACATAGCATCGCTTCCACACATCCTTTTAATCCACCCCTACTAATCAGGATTTAGAAAGTTCAATGTCAATGCAATGGATGAGTTAGAGAGAGTGTGCAGTCCCTTTTACAATCCAAGAAGCACGCGACAGTACAAAAAAAAAAAGGAGCTGTTAAACTGAATGGAAACCGGCTCAGTTTCCATATGTTAACATGAAAATTTGGACTCGGTTTCTATAAGTTAGTGTGAAAATTTTACACTTGAAAGATACATTGGATCTTATGTGTGTGGAATTGTCCTTGCCATTTAATTGTTTCCTTTTTTGGTGCTCCGTGAAAAATGAATATTGATTGTTTGGCAGTAATGATATTTGAGATGGGAAACATGATATAGCTAAAAGAAGAGGGGAAAATAAAAGGAAGAGGAAAAACCAAGCAATTTGGGCCAGAATAGGTTTGTCCCTTTTAGAGGTTGTAATATGAGTGATGGATGGACTTGTGAACATAAAATACTAAACATAGGCCATTGGCAACTATGCATGCATGCCTTTCTTTAGTATATAAAAGAAAAAAAATACATTTTTAGTGGAGCCACCTTTTTCAAACTGCATTGGTCAAGATAAGTTGGATTTCTGAATATCTATGATATAGACCAAAAAAATATCTTGTTTTATTTTTAACTGTTCTATGTCTCGTTAGAAAAAAGGTGATCCAATTCAGTTGTGTATTTCCATTTACATAATACCAAGGGATATTAAATTTAATTTTTATCGGTAAAATTTTGGATCATTCGCCCAAAAAAGTACGAACTATCTAAGAATTTTTCAATTTATCACGAACTATTTTTTGCCTAGAATATCATGAACTATCCAAGAAATCTCCAATCTATCACGAACTATTTTTTCTCAGAAAATCATGAACTATTCAATAATTCTCTAATCTACCACGCCATTAATTTATCTGTTAACTGCTTATGTGTATCGTTAATTTTACTGATTGTACAAACGAAATCTGACGTGACATCATATGTGGCATTCATCTAGTCATAAAAAACTATGAACTCTTATCGAATTTTCTATTTTATCATGAGGATGGACGTGCAAACAAATGTGCAAACATATGTTCTCTATTTTTATGACTAGATGGATGCCACACGCAATATTATGTCAGACTCTGTTTGCACAATTAGTAAAATTAACGGTACAAATCGGTAATTAACGGTCAAAATTAATGACGTGGTAGATCAGGAAAAACATAGAATAGTTCATTATTTTCCAGACAAAAAAATAGTTCGTGGTACATTAGAGAATTCTTGAATTGTTCGTAATTTCCAAGGTAAAAAAATTCACAATAAATTGAAAATTTTTTAGATATTTCATATTTTCCAAGACAAATAACCCTAAAATTTTCTATATCCATCACTATTTATTTTGTCCTCCTTTGAGTGATGAATCTTATTCACAATCGAAAATTAAAAAGGCAAAACTCTGTACCTCATCGTTGAAGAAGTAAAGAAACATGAGACAATACTTATGAAAAAAGAAAAGAAAAGAAACTGGACACGATCTAAGACTTGGCTTTCACGTATGCTAGCTGGCAAACAGTCGGTCTTAACCTTAATTTCGTCAAACAAGCATCGTTTTCCTTTATTTTTAATGTAAGATTTATTGTCTTGGAATTGAAAGTAAGCTCCTGGGCATATAAAATCATTGTCTACATCATTCTCCTCTAAATCCCACTCTAACACCATTGAGCATATATCCCTTAAAATTTTAGACAATCAAAATTTTAGGCAATCTCACCTCACAATATCGTGGTGAGAAATAACAAATTAAATTATTCTGACTCGAAATAATTCAAGTAACTGATCAGGTGTATGATCATCGGCCGAATTCTCCATCCTGTGTATCAGTTCGGCTCAGCTTTAGAATTTCTCTGAGTTGTAATCACGCGTGAGTCTTGGTCCGCTCGTTGACCCGGTTCGAATATCCTACTCGCAATTGTGTCCTCTATTCATATTCAAACGCGTGCGTAATCGCATGTGTGTGCCACCTGACACGCAACGTCCAATTACCCGGCAACTTCCAGCCGCCGCCGACGCCGTTTTCCTCCACCCACCCACCCATATACATATAAACCCTCATTAATTTATAGCCTAATGTCCAGAAACAAACTCCAAACCAACGCATCCTTCATCTTTCCGTACAATAATCTCTTGCTGATTCGCTGAAATACTGATCAGGTAATATGGAGAACTGGCCGATCGTGGGTCGACTCCGAAGGGCCGTGAACAAGGTCCGGTTCCTGCTCAGCTTTAGGCTCCACAGATGGCTCTCCTCGGGCAAGCTAGGGAGTTCGCCGAGCCGCTACCGCCTGAGCTTCAGTGACAGGCCTGGGCTGTGGCTGTGCTCGGAAGAGATGGATTCTGGTGATGCCAGCTCGGTCTCTGGTTCTTCTTCCAGGCAGTTGTCGCTTCAGAGGACGATAAGCAGCCCCACTTACAGCGACAAGGAGTACGACGACGATGTCGACAAGAAAGCTGACATGTTCATAGCCAACTTCTATCGCCAACTTCAGCTGGAGAGACAGATTTCTCTCGACTTACACTACTGCAGAGGAAACAGTTTCGAGTCGGCCAAATCTCCGTGATCCGGCGACGGCTTTCATGCTCTCTCAATCGAAGCTCTCACGCACGAGCCATTGAAGACGTCCTGGCCGGTGGCTTGACGCCAGCGGCCACCTTGATTTTTCAAAAGGTTTCGCCAGAGCTTGACTCTCTCATTCGTGTGGCATATTTTTTGGTCGGTCTGTGTTGGTTATTTCGGTGTGTACAGTAGTTTATGTAAATTGATAGACATTTTTAACTCTCACCTTCGTGTCTTCGCGTTGTTGCAAAAGGAGTGAGGTTTGCGCCTTTCCTTGTTCCGTCGCGTTCTGCAAATTCAAGAGGACAAACTTTAAAATTGTCAAATATTACAAAAATTTCTTTGCTTACAGTTTGAAATGTGGTATTGTTATATTTGGTTATAAAATTTTGTAAGTTAGATATGCCGGTTATGAAATTGGTGGTAAAGCTCGACCTAATTTAAGAATTTTACGTGTTTTAAATATACAAATTTTGCCAATCACATTGTAAAATTTTAGTAACCGTGACTTATACTAAAATGTGATATGCCATTAAACCTTTAATTTATTTTATTTTACACCAAAACAAACATCTTAGGTGATTTGATTTTTATAAACAGAAAATAAGCGGAAAAATAATTTTGTATTTTAAAATATGCAATTTTTCGATTAGAAGAGACCTAACTGGTGTAAAGAAATGGGAAACATGAAGAAAGAGGATTGATGTAATGAAATCGTTCATAAACTAAGATCAAGAAATATGTAATTAAAATTTTTCAAACTTTTTATTCTCCTTCCAATTCGGAGCAACCTAAGAAAACGAAATGGAAACTGAAGAATTACATAAAGTCGTAATTCTTCTTTTTTTTTTTCGGTAGGATACGGAGCCGGAACTCGAGAAAAAAGAATTGAATAATACAAGAGAGGGGTAAGACGATCCCAAGTAATATAATCTAAAATAAGCGATCCGATATCAGAAGGCAGGTGATCAAAGCGATGAATATTGAAAGGAAGACAAAGAGCCCAATACATGTTGCCTTCTCTATAAGCATATTGTATATTCACTTGCCACTCTGTAGTCAAAAGACTTCTTACAGAGCCCACCGATAAGGAGATAGAAGGCGCACACTCTCCTGTATTTAGTAATAATCTCTGTACAATATCTAAATCTACCTCGAGAATGAGCTGTCATTTACCTAAAGACCAGCACGATCTAAACACGAAAAGACTCCTCAAAGAGCCCAATACATGTTGCCTTCTCTATGAACATATTGTATATTCACTTGCCACTCTCTAGTTAAAAAACTTCTTACAGAGCCCACCGATAAGGAGATACATGGTGCACACATTCTTGCACCTGGTAATAATCTCCGTACAATATTTAAATCTACTTCGAGAATGAGCTGTCATATGCCCAAAGACCAAGCACGATCTAAACAGGAAAAGACTCCTCAAAGTTATGTATTTACTACAATTGCCACACCAATATTAGGTGAGAAAGCTCCCTTCAAGTTGCCTTCACAGTCTCACAATAATCCACCAGCCCTTGCTGCTTTTAGGTTTCCACAAGATGCACTATCAGTACAACACATCTGGACCGGCCTCCAACTTCAGCAGTAGTAAGGAGGTAATCCGCAGCGATATCCCGTGATTAATAAGATGAATGAAAGAACTCCAGCTCTAATTTCCAGTGTTAGGGACGTATGCTCGCACTGACAGTTGTCTTATGTCATACGATATTTATCCAATGACTTTATCTAGGAGTAGCCCGCTGTTAAGGACCCGACTATCACTCCAGAGCTGAGTAGTGTCCCCACTCCTGATAATCCTTAGGGCACTGTATGCAAGTAAGTTCCATGCACCTTCACTGGCTTTCTAGAGCCAAGGATCTGTTGATGTGCTATGGAATTGTAGCCGGTCATTGATCATGTCCCTATACTTTGTCTATTAAGGTCTTAACCCATAGATCATTAGGTCGAATAAGCAAGCCCCAACCAAGTTTGACCAGAAGTGCATCATTTAACTCAAAGTCGTAATTCTTTAGAAACGGGTAAAGGTACGTGAAATTAATTCAATACAATCTTCCATAATTTAGGGTGTGGAAGAAGAAATGAATTGATGAAGTCTCAGAAATGGGCCTTGGCCCAATATTGGGACCGGACGTCAAGCCCAATATCAGATGCAAAAAGAGAAGAGGGGCAATATAGGGAAAGCAGAACTCATTCTCTACCATCTGTCTTGAAAGCCGGACACTTAAACCCTAGACCAGTTGTAGAAGTGAATCTCTCCTCCTGTTACGGAAGCTTCTCTCCTTCTCTTCAATGGCGGTAAGTTCACCCAAGTTTCATGGTAGATTCTTACAGATGGGACTAGCTACTCTTTTATTCGGCTTCTTGTGCGTGTTCTCTACGGCGGTTCTCCAATATTGGTAGAATTCTAGGTTTCGTCTTAATTGCGAGCGTCTCTTTTCCGTAGGTCACCAGTTATAGTCTTTGCTCATGTATATGTTGTATCTTTGTTCTTGTGTGTGATAATTGTAAGCCCGGTTTAATGCATATTTGATGTTGGGAGATTCACTAGAAGAAGGCGATGCCGAAATTGCCTATAGCTGAGCTGTGGAAAATTGATATTGGTTTCATCTCTAGAATGATATTTGATTTTAGAGAAAGAAACATGAAATTGTGCTGCGTTTTTAGGAAAAATTGCTCCAAGTTTAGAGTGAAGCATTTGGGACGGGGAAAAAATTCTGTCCTGCTTTGTTTTGGTGGCCGAGGAAATGTTGCTTTCAATGGGCTCCGAGTGTAAAATCTCGTTGTCAGTTGAGTTTTTCGTGGTATTCTTTACTTGTGCGAAGAGCGACTAATTTGACGTGATGGCAGACAATACCGGTCAATCCTAAACCTTTCTTGAACAACTTGACTGGGAAGCCGGTGATCGTAAAGCTCAAATGGGGAATGGAATACAAAGGTAATGCCTATTCCTTCACTTTCAGTTTTCAGACTTAATTGTGATTTGATTATCTTTGAGAAATCTCTCTGCTTTCATCCTACAGGTTTCCTTGTCTCTGTGGATTCATACATGAACCTGCAGGTGAGGCCATTAAGCATCTTTCCGCACTTACTTGATAGCTGCTATTGGTTTTGCTTATAATTGTTATTTGGCTCCATTAGGGTGGTGAGTAAGAAGCTTAGTTTCATTGACTTCTAACCTCTGTCAAACCCTTCTGCAGTTGGCAAATACTGAAGAATACATTGAAGGACAATTTACTGGAAGCTTGGGGGAGATTTTAATCAGGTACATTTACAAAGTTCTGCATACATCAGCAGTATATGTATGTATGATAGACTTCATGATGATTGAGACAGGGCTGCCACCAACTCTTAAAATCCCTGGAAAAGAAGTTGCATGATTCTTGCCCACTGCTTGTACTCTCTCTGTGTGAGGGGATGTCCAAGTGACAAAGCTATTGAAAATGTTGCCTTGATTTTGTACTGCTAGCACTGCTTGTTCATGTTTTGTTCAGCCTGGATATCACAAAACTAACTTCATTGCGACACTGATCTATCAACCAAACTTGTCGATTCTTGCCAGTAATTGCTTCTGTGTCATATTTTGATGGTATTTCTCTGGCAACTCGAACAATAACTTGTGAGCTCCGCAAATGGAAGTTAGGCTTCGGCCAAATGCAACTTACTCTTTTTATCTGACAATGGGGGATTAAAGCCCATAATTATGTTAACCATTGAACCGCTTATTTACATGCATCACCTGCCTTGAACCATGGAGGTCATCGAAGCTTTGTCATAACTGGTGTTCTCCGCAGGTGCAACAATGTGCTGTATCTTCGAGGTGTCCCGGAGGACGAAGAGATAGAAGATGCTGACCAAGATTAAAGACAGTGCCATTTCAAATAGCTTGCCTTGTCTCTTTTGCTTAAATTCTCTGGAGACACCGTTGTGTCTTGGGACCGGAATTCAGGTTTGATCGATTGTAATATGGTCCGCAATCGAATTTGTAGGATTTGAGAAAATGGATTCACTATGGATTGTTAGGAATGTGTAATGTGAGATTCGAGGACGACGGCATTTTTCTGCTCTAAAAGTGCATTGACATCATCACAATATCAACCCGTAAAGAAACGACATGTCCTGAGTTGAGTTCGCTTGGCGTGTAATTTTAGGACCAGCTAAGAGTGAAATTGTCGGAACTGGCTCCTAGAAATTGTGTGAAATATCCTGAAATTTTTAATTAATTGATTATTCGTTGAAAAAGGCGTTTACCATTTTTTTTGGGTAAATACAAAGTGTTTACTAAGTCATTAGACATGCTATCACCGAAGGCCACTAAAATTTGCTCTAATAAGTTTGGCGAGTTCGAAATTTCAAATTCAAGTCTTGTTTACTGCTAGAAGAAGTTCAAGTTTGAGCCTTTATGAACATTAGAGATTTTGTGTTAACAAGTCAATTTTAGAACTCGTTATCCAATTTTATGAGTTCCACTGAAAAAAAGTAATTTAATGAATTTTCTTATCTTTTTTGCCTTGGATATTGATTTTTCCTATCATGTTGATATAGTTGTGAAATATAATATTTAATTATTTTTTTTTCCATTCTCTGCGGTTAAAAAGCGGTATTTAATCGTCAACATATTTTCAAAATCCCGCACCGGTCACCCTCTCGCAGATCTATCTGACTTCTCGTTCTGCTGCTCCTCTCTCTCCCTCCTCCTCCGACGACGACGAGCGCTATAGCAATGCCACCAACAGACGCAGACTTTGATCTCAGAGTAAGTCTCTTCTGCCTCACTCAGTAGTTACCGGATCATACTCTCCTTCACACACGCTCTCTCTCTCTCTCTCTCTCCCTTACTCATTTTTTACTTGCTTCTGTCTGCTTCTCCAGTCGCAGCCGTCCTCTCAGTCTGCCTTCTCGACCGGGTGAGCCATCTCTGTTCTAGGTTTTCTTGCGTGCATTCAACTACACGTCGCGCCTCTTAGGAGGAATTGCGTGTCTTAGGGCTTCGATTTGTCGTGCAGGGAGTACACGTTCGCCGATGTGGGGAATTTGGAGCATTGCGCCAAGTATTTGAACCAGACGCTAGTCACTTTCGGATTTCCAGCTTCCCTGGACCTGTTTGCGAATGATCCGGTGCGCTTGGGCTTCTGTGCACAATTTCAGCTTGACTTCCTGATCTTTTGAAGTGATCTGTTTGGTGCTGTGATAGGTCTCCATCGCAAGAACCTGCAATTGCGTCTACTCTCTGCTTCAGCAAAGGCAGCGTGATATTGAATACAGGGAGTCCGCTAATGAGCAGAGGCAGAGGTAAGTGCTACGTTTCTGCTGTGTTTCCTTTTATATTTTCCATTTTTTGTCCTCCACTTGTCTTTTGCTGTCCAATTAGAGTCAACTAACTCAGTTCTAGTCTGTAAAATTGCTCAGCCATGAATACACAGTTCATTTCTTAGAGATCCTTCATTTATAGTCAAGAGGTGTTGTTTTGAAGCAGCAAAACTGAGCGTTAATCTTTTCGTTTGTGAGGAAAAAACAGCTTTAACAAATTGGAGTAGTCATAGGCCATGCAAGAGAGAACCCATTCAATGTGCCGTCTGTGCATTTATGGAAATTTGTTGCATCTGAATGTTGTAGACTGGTTTCGGACATATCGAGGTTAGAGGCCAAAGTTGAAAGATTAGAGTCACAGCTGCAGGCCAAAGATAGGGAGATAGCAACCATAACCCGGACGGTGAGTCCAGCAACTGTACTTCATATTTAGGTTCCATGACTATTCTCCAATTGCATTGCTGATTGTATTATCTCGTCCACTAATGTCAGGAAGCTAAAGCTACTGCTCAATTTAAGGCCCAAATCGAGAAGCTACAGCAGGAGAGAGATGAATTTCAAAGGATGGTCATTGGCAATCAGGTTCTAACCCATGGAGAAAGTTACTGAAACATTCTTGTTGATGTCGAATGAAATATGGGGAGTTTGATGCATTTTGATTTTCTGACGTGGCAGCAAGTGAGGACTCAACAGATCCATGAGATGAAGAAAAAAGAAAAGGAGTACATGAAGTTGCAGGTAAGGTTGCTCCTTTAAGTCTTAATAAGTCTTTTCATATATAAAATAATTTGAGTTGGTATTTGAAAGCAGTCAGATAAGTTGCTTTTATTCTAGATGGATATCAGTAGGTATCCTTTTCTATTTGCAGGAGAGGTTAAATCAAGTGTTGATGGAGAAGAAGAAGGAATCCAGATCAGGCATGGAAATAATGAATCTGCTTCAGGTACTGTCGGATTCATTGAAATTGGTCAGCATTTAATCAATTCATTCATTTTGTTGCAATAATCTCTCTTAACAGAAAGAAGGGCGGCAACGTGGGACATGGAATGGGAAGAAAGCCGATAATGACTTCTATAAGAAGATCGTAAGAAATATTGTTCTCTCTCTTTTTTTTTTTCTTTTTTGATTTTCGTAGAACTTTTTGTGCCAACAAATGTTAATATATTCTTCTCATGGCAGGTAGATGCTTATGAAGCCAAAAACCAAGAGTTGATGGCAGAGAACAATGATTTGAGAGCATTGCTACGATCAATGCAGGTATAGAATGGTTTTACCACACTCTCTTCCTTTCTATTGGTTTAAGGGGAAAAAAGAAAAGAAACCCTGAGACCTATGTCAGAATGTATGAACTCTCCTGGAGAGGTCTTGCCTGTAGAATGGATATGGGTTCATTTTTTGGCATCTCTACTGTCAATATCTTTTATTTCATCCTGAAGGTTGAGCACTAGAGTCACAAAGTTGTTCCTTGTTTATTTGGCAATGGGATTTAATGACTACAGCATTCAATGTTTGCCTGCAGACAGATATGCGTGACTTTTTAAATGCTCCAAATGGATCGTCCAGGCAATCTGAAGCTGTCAATGGAAGAGGAGAAGCTGATATTTCCCAATCTCCATTGGGTGGAAAGACTGTAATGATATCCACTAAATTGCTATTAAGACTCTATTTTATCAGTATGCAATACATAACTTATTTATGGTTAAATTATTCAGGATGTCTTTGACCTCCCTTTGCATATGGCCAGAGATCAAATAGAAGAAAGTCTTAGGAATAAAATGGCTTCAATTAAGGTAGTCTACTTACCACATCTATATTGTTATATCTATCTTATACACCACATGACTGTCTTCATATGATTTTGAAGGAGCGAATGGTCCAACTGCAAGATGCTCAGAAAGGTGCAGAAGTTACAAGTGAAGCTACAGATAGAGAACTTGAGCTTGAAGCGCAACTTGTTGAGGCGAGGAGCATTATTCAGGAGCAGGTACTGCATTCTCTTATTCTATGACTTAATAAATCTTAGAGATGCTTACTAGGGAAATATAGCTTCCTCCTTGTAAATATGATGTGTTCAGGCTGAGAAATTTATAGTATTATGAGTAGCAGATTCTGGCTCACTGGTAGGTTCTAAAAGATTTTTTTTTACTGTTAGTGATAATGACATTCTGCCTGTTACTCATAGGTTTATCTGTTTACTTATAAAAACAACATTTGTTTATCTGTTTGCTTTCACTCTTGGGACAATTTATGTTTTGTCCTTTTAACTTTTTTCCATACTTGGAGTCTAGAGCTTTCTCCTGCTTTTGCCGCATATACCTGGAACTAAGTGATAGGCCTAATCAAAGGAAACAGACAACTGACATAAATGACACCTTGGCAGGCATCCATAATGTCGAAGCATCTTGCAAAGTCTGAAAGACCGAGGTTAGTCCATAATCTTCCCCATGCATGGTTAGATTTATGTATTTACAACTGGACTGATGTTTCAATTTTTGTATGTCTGACAGAGATTCACTCGTATCATCTCCAGAGGTAAAAAGCTGTCAATCAACCTTTCATTTATAGCTGTTATTGCTTCTCGCAGATGGGTTGAAATTCAATTAACAGACAATGCCTCCATTAGGGGGGATATGTTGAAAATTCTTGCCATGAACTCTCTCTGAAGTGGTATAAATCGGTGGACATTTCTAAAGAAAATGGACCATGGTTAAGGATAGAAGAAACCGCAATTATAATTCGAGTGTTCCATTGCTGAGATTCATCCACACGAGCAATCTGAGATCTGCCAATTGCAATGAGGGGCTCATATTATCAAATTCATGAGAAAATTTAAGTCTCTGACTTGCTTGATTCCTGTGCCCTAACATCAGGGGCTTTGACCTGGAGAGGAGCTTGAAATACTCCCTGCTTGGATTAAAGTTCAACTCAAGTTGCTGTGACCACAAAAGACCATCATGAGGACACTGAAGGGTCCGGATGAGCAATCCCAAACATGTAAAGTTCCTTCTGAAACCAGACCTCATTCAACTTATCCATTTAACTAAAATTCGAGGTAGCTGTACTCGATATCTCGATGCTGAACTCTGTCATTAGTAATGCTTCATCTTGTGGTAGTTCTGTTGTGCAATGTTAGGTTGACTCGTATTAGTATATAATTCAGAATGCTTTTCTTTCTTCCCTGCTCCATTGCTGCATGAATTTCTGGACATTCAGACCCTCCCTTTCCTTCTCTATGTTTGTAGAAAATTTGCTTAATGTTGACTTATAATCAGCACAAATTTAAATCTATTTTTGTAGATCTGCCACATGAAAATCCTTTCGATAACAATCCGACACTACACTGTTCAGTGTCCCAGCACGGTTTTTTTTTTCTTTTTGAAAATGTGTATCTTTGTTTTGCTTTTTCTTTCTTTCGTTTGAGCTCATTGGGTGAGATGGGATTGGAATTTGAACATCGGGTTCCGTTAAAGAATTATTCCTTTGGTGAAAATCTTTCACCATGGAAGAAATATATGAAAAATCTAGGAAATAATTTCCATTACTTGGTTTTGGGAAACATGGAAAACATGTAGAAGAATTTGACTGTTGTGTCTTTGTGGGTAAATACGGTCTCAACCCGACCTGACTGCACAACAATTTGACCGACCGAATCGGGCAGCTCAAATCCTTAATAGTCAAGAGTTTCTTATGAAGAAACCAGAGTTTACATTTATTTTCCATTTTCCGCAATCAGTGCTTATGGGAAAAGGACCGTTGAAGGGAAGATTTTTCATTTCCATATCCACCATTTGTATTCAGAAAATTAATTGGCTATAAATAATTTAATTTAACTCGGGTTATGGGAATAATTTCAATTGTGAGTTTTCATTGCGTATAAATCTCGAATTCGAAATCTTACCTAAGGAACGAAGCACCGAATCAGTTCGAACTGATTCTGATTCACTTTGGCACCTACAGGAGGGGAAGAAGACTTTGCCATTGAGTCAAAGTCATTGTGCTGGAAATGCAATCAGTTAGTTTGTTTCCGTAAAAGACAATTGGAATAAGGGTGCCTAATAAATGAGGGGGGAAATATGGTGTGATATCGTGTCTTATTTACCTCCCAAAATCAAACCCGATACGAATTCAATAAGCTTCCTACTACTGCGGATTCTACCCCTCCTATAAACACAGCAAACAAGTCGACATTCTCATGGGGATTCAATTCATCCCAAGAGGGGACGGTGAAACGATGGAGAAAATGCCCCGGAGCGTCGAAGAGGAAGAGGACTTCTCGGTTCTCCGAGGAGAGGGCTCCTACTTCAGGATGATCCTCTCCAGGGAGCCGTCGGTTGGGAGCTCGTCTTCTAACTACTTCGTCTACTCTAATGCCGGAAGCATCCCGTTCGATTGGGAAATGCAGCCCGGGAAGCCCAAGACCCCACCCCGCGATGCTGAATCCGCCCCTCCCATCAGCCCCCCGCCGCTCTTGACTGCAGAGTTGGTGCCGAGGCCGAGAATTCCAGGACCGCCTGAGGGCTCCGGTTGGTCCCAGCTCAAGTTCTGGAGGACGGTCAAGAAGCACGGGAGCCACGGCAAGATCAAGGGCCGGAGATCGTTGGATGGTCTCCAGTGCCTTGGTTTTCACTGCAGAGCTAACCACAGCAATAGGATTACGGACACGGGCTCGCGGCCTCTAATGCCTTCGAGTAATTCGAGTTCGAGCTCTTCGGGGTCTTCTTTGGCCTCGTCCTCATCTCCGTATTGCCGGCCGCCTTCACCTCCCGCCTCGAAACTCCACACGTTGGCAAAGGATTTTGTCAAGTGGCCCTTTTAGGTTGTTTACATTTGCAATGAATTGTCCTGTCCCGTGGCACTTGTTTTTCATTTGGCATAATTATCTAAATCTCTTCGAGAGCACTCAAGACTTACATATCAGATTACAACAATTGATTATAGTACAGTTTTTCTTTATTGAGATTTTCAATTGATGTTTATCGTATTTCTTGTGAAGTTAAAAATTTATATTCAAATATATAAAATTTTCGCTCTAACTATCCTTTAGAATCCGAGATCTCCCCCCTTTAAGAGATTTGAGTGTTGGGGAAAAATTAGTCAAATACAACCCTAGGCCGGCAAAAGCCCAAGAAGCAGGCCCATATAGCCACAGAAGCCCATTCCGGCCCAGCCCTGGGAGGCTCCGAGCTGACCCCCTTATCCGAAACTACATAGTCGCTTTGCACTTGAAATCATAACAACTTGGGAATGCCATCCCGTGACGCATGCATGTGCATGATTCGCTCATATCTTAATACATACATATACACACACACATATATAAGCGTGTGTATATATGTATATATAAACATCTTCTAAGGGACCATTTTGTGAAGTGTAATGGCGCTGGCACAGGCTCGTGAAATACAGTGAAGTGTCCCTTTTGTGAAGATGACCCAACCCAGAGACCCTTTCATCGAGCTGTCCAATATTTGTGAGGCCACCTCTGTTAAGTCCCTTCATGATCGACTAAACCACAAAATTTAGACCGTCAAATATAAATTTAAATTCTAAAAAATATTTTTAAAAAACCCTTCGAAACCCTTAAAAAAACATGTGTTCTATAATTGTTTACATGTCTTTTTCATTTCAATCTATTTTAAAAAATTTTAAATTTTTTTACTGTTTAAATTATTTATAATAATTTTTGTATTGATTCGTGACATTATCCAACAGTTCTGATGTTATATTTCCATTACATAAAAGACTTTCTCGGATAATGGGTCCATGCCAAGTGGCAGAGGTAGGCGCCAGTTGCACGAACACCCCGTGCTCCTATAACAGGTGAAGTGGAGTTTGATATAAGTCAGCAGTTTTTACATCTTTTTGCTTTAATTAATAACACTCGGATGATATGTTATGCCTATCAAAAGAGGGGAACCAAAAAAAAAAAGAAGAGAAAACACTTATGATTTTTCAATCTAAATCTCACTGTCATGCTACTTAATGAGGTCGAGATACTAAATTCGAGTATCGTTTTAAGAAATATTATCAGAAAACTCTCTTGAACTTAACGCACACCACCTTCTTGAACTGGCTGTTTAGTTCGTCTAATATATTTACCGTTAAATATGAAAACCCGGACGTTACATAGCGAGGTGGTTGGATCTCTGCTATTTTTTTTTTTGGTCGCCAGCCACGGTATCCAAGCAGGCCCCACCAGCGGTGAGATGGCATCTTTCAGCCAACCATACTTGACTAATCCGTTGGTCGCCCCGGGTCGCACGCCTGACAATGGCGGGTGAGGCTCCCAAGGGGGGTGTCTGCGTACGTGAGGTCTCGAACTCGAGACCTCCTTAAGCGGCACCGAGCTGCTTACCACTCGGCCCAACCCCCCTTGGTGGTTGGATCTCCGCTATTACTGCTCTCCTTTTTTAGTTTTTTTTTTTTGAAAAAACACTTCGATGATATGATACGCCTGGCATCACATTGTCATCAATAGACGGAAGGCGGAAGGCAGCCGTGTAAAGGGCAATACAAATTCCATGTAAGTTGCAAGAAGAGGTAGACAGAAAATCTCAGATAGTCTTATTTTATAATGACGTGGTGAAAAAAATAATCAAATTACTTTGATTACTATTAATTATGGGACAATTGCTCGGATGATAAACACCAATTTACGCGATTATCAAATCTCCATTTTGGTATTTTTTTTACGTCATGAGACGAGATGGGATGGTGTAGGAATTTATACTCAAAAGTTGACTTTCTCAGAGTGAGTGCAACTGGAGTAACATAGCAAGGTGACCGACAACGTATTATGTTGCCATTTATGGTAGCTTTGCTGTAGGCAGGCAGTTCAGCTGTTCCATGAGCCGTAATGAGAAAGACAACTCAATGATCCGAATCAGAAAGTGGTGTAAGTCACGGGTTATCATTTCAGTACTGCGTGATTATATCATAAATTAATAGAAATTAATTATATCAGTATACTAACAAGAGATAATTTGCACTGCGAAATATAAACACAAATCATAAACAAACATTTTGAAAAATCCTAAAAACCCTAAAACAGTAAGCAAAACTCATATTCTATAGTAGTTGACATTATTTTCCCCCTTCTCGCTAATTAATGTAGGGGATATTTGTGATTTTATTTAAATTTTCAGATATTTTTTTAGAAAGGTTCAAATATATATTTTACCGCTTAAATTCTCTTTTATAAATCTACTGATATTATACTAATTTCAATTATTTTATGACATCACTAATTAGTGTTGACGTGGTATTCGCGTGATGTGAGTCCTAAATAGTGCTTATTTGCAGTGAGCTGGTTGATCGAGTAGCTTCGCATCAAAGTATATATTTTGATAAGTAAAAGAAGCGCAGTAGTGGCGGCGACCTGATTACCCTGCTACGTAATGTTCGAACTTTTGCACTCGATCATGAACATATCAGACAAACTGAACAACCGGCACTAACACCGACCCTGTTAACTTAGCACTACCACCAAACACCCAAACGTCTGATATAGTCTAACAAGGCAGTATCCACAAAGGCTCAAACTCAAGTCTCTTCTAGCAATACATTGTTCAGAGCGAGATTCAAACCCGAGACCTTGACCTAGCTCACCAACCCGCATGAGATTGAATTTTGAATTATTAGACCGCCACCCTCAGTGGTATATCGAAGAATTTATTATTAGTAGCTACTATAGGATCTTTTTTGCAATGCCCTAACAGAGATTTCCAATTTTGACTACGTGTAATTGTGTACACCTATATGGAACCGGTGGGTGATCGTTAGCCTACATCTTGACCAAAGCCAGGGATGCAATCTCTGGCCTAATTACAAACCAAACGATCCCTCCTCCATTTGCTTGCAAAATCGATTTTAAGAGAGCTGCAACCTCTTCATATGTATTTATCAATTAATTTTCATTTCGGTTTCAGAGGATGCGATTGTCTAGAAAGGAATATACAGAATGAAGCGGAGAATAAAATTAGGAGTACGAGGAGTCGCATTGATAGAAATCGAAACTCGAACCTCTTAAACCTAGTAATTAATAATAATCATCCATACAAGAAAACGATTTTTTTTTTTTAAAAAAAAGATAAATCAGCAAATTGATGATAAATTTTTCTTATCCTGCAAAAGAATCTGGCAGCATGTTATTGGAAAAACACGAGTTGACTACGGCTTCCCCATTACCTCATCGCACACCATCGCACCTGTGAACAACTTCGTAATATGAATTTGTATCGTTCGACAATCTTATATTTAATTTAAGATAATCCGGATATCTTAGTTAATTTTATCTTCAAGTATACGGGAGATATCACTGATGAAAGTCGACCGGAGGATCTCTTCGGTTTTTAACGGGGGACGATGTTCCTGCACTGCACTGCATCATCTTTCTAATTAAAATGGAATTTAATTTGTATGGTTAAGTAGCATCTGGGTATGGATTACATCAGCGTATAATCCTCGTCATGAAACAATTACAATAAAGTCAACACTGCCAAGATTAAAAGACAGAAAAGACAATAATAATTACATTGATGTGAAGACGCATTATTTACGATAAATTTTTAGGTTATCCTATTTCATAATAACGTGACGAGAAAAAACTAATTAAATTATTTTGATTAATATTAATTATGACAACTTTTATGGTGATTGACACAAATTCACTCATTTGTCACGTTTTGATTCGTGCTTCCTCGTGTCACGTGACGAGGTAGAATCACATGTGAATTTCTCTTTATTTACATTTTATTTCCAATCCCATCTTCCAAGTTCCAGTGATTATATTGACGATGCACTATTTCATATGACAGGTACTCTCAATTTTAGGGCAAGTTGCAAATATTTAATGCGCGATGACATGATCTTCCATGACAGATATACCTTGGCGTCGGTTTTCAACTGCAGCCACATCTTTTTTAATCTAGACAACAGCATAAGGGTTTTATTTTTTAATCGAGCGCATTGGTTTGTCTTGTTTAAAATACAACAAATAAATCGATCGAGGTTAACGTATAGCCCGATTGACAGCATGTATTTTATAATTTTCTCGACTGTGTCAAGCTGCTTCGACTTCGAGTTTGCATCCCGAAATGTAAAAGAAATAAAAAACGTGAAAATAGAAACATGGAGTGGACTTCATCAATTCAAAATCTTGCCGCTCATATGTACAAAACAAAAGCAAGAAAAAAAAAAAAAGGGACGCAAAGCAAGTTAATTAAATTATCGACCCCAATCAGTAATCCTTTATCTTAAAAAAGAGTGATAGACCTCTTTTTTTTTCATCGACGCACAGAAGAAATACATGAACGTAGAAGGAGATAGTGAGAGTAGGGAATAAAGGGTACGGGTCCCATCCCGTGAAAACTGAACCCGTGGCCTCTTAGTTCCAAGTTAAGAGTGATATCAACTATAACAAGTTCCCTTTCTCGAGAGAACCTATTTTCATCTCTTGTATCTTCTTTTTCGATTGTAAATGAGCGCCCATAGATCTAGAAGGAGAACGAGAAAGAGAACCATAAGAGAGTAAGGGGGCACCACTTACTAGGACTGGAGCAAAAATCTTTCCATGCAAAGTTGAAAACAATATTTCTGCACTAAATTTCACTTTTTATTTTTTTCGTCGTTTTATTTGAACAATTTTCGAATCTATCTTCAAATTCAAATACTTCAAAATACCAATAATTAACATAATAGAAGAATCCTGAGCTTAGAATATTTGTATGCATATAAATTCTGAAATATACAAAAATTCTTGCATATAGGAAGCCAACTCATCATTTAAAGAGACCGATCTCTCTATCGTAGAAGGCCTTTGCTTTTTTACATGGGTAGAGAGCTAGCAGTAGAACCTGCCCACCCACTGCGTCTTGTGTACAAAATTAGAGCACATCCACGCTATGTTAGGTATAAATTTATAGATTTACACTGTTCTTTTATTATTTTCGTATTATCATATTCGGTATGATATTAAAAAAACGAAAAAAGAAAAGGAGAAAAATGGGCAAGGAATATAATTTGTATTTTCTTTATGACAATGCGTATAAAATAAACAAAAAAGACAAAATTTTTTTAAAAAAAATTAACTTCGAAGGGCTAAAAATTTCAGGGAGAAATAAATTGATAGAGCTAAGAAGAGTGTGTTACCTAACCCTGACATCTAAAAACGAGGAGCTATTGCTTTGGTCACTATATGGATGGTGTGAACCATGCCCATCAGCTTTTCTCAATTCTATACTTAATTTATGACTTTAATTCAATCCTGCCTTCGCATTAAATCGATTCTGTGCCGGCTCGAAAAGTTCTCTCGGTCGATGATTTTTGCTGACCGACACACCTCTTCTCTCAGTAATTTTCCCCTGACCTCATTGCTCGAGATTCCATAACGCTGAGAATGTGACACGGGCTAACTCGCAAAATACATGAATTTGGAATGCCTTAAAACTTTCCAGAGATTATCTCTTTAGGTCATTTTTCTCTTTATCAAGCATACATTACTAATGGTTCATATCGAACCAAAACTATCAAAGTCGAACGACTGCAACAGACAACATATCACCCTAGAAATTCTTAGATGAGCCAGCCTCACCGTCCACTGTTAAGAGAAAGTACTACTACTTTATTTTATTATTTTTCAGTTTATACCACTAATATACAGAATCCCAACGGACTTTAACTAATCCAGTTCGAGTTGGGAAAGTCTAATGAGAGGTAAAACTCTAGTAATGTGGATTTTTTTCATTCACGAGATTTGTCATGGCACTGAAACTTCCTTTTACGGTACAATACTTAATGATTTCTTTTTATTTTATTTTATTTTTTATGAACAGTAAAAAAATTTCCCTTCTTACATTTTAATTTTCCTCCGAGCATTTTCAATTTTGTATATTGAATATTTTGCATTTCTTCCCGCGGCCCTTCCACGTAGCTTTTTTCCCTTCCACTGTCCCCAGGTGTTACTTTTTCACTCATTCAAATCTATCTTCACCTTTCCCTTTTTCTGAAATTCAACCCCCAATCTTTTTGTCTCCTTTCCAGTCTAATCCTTCCACCTTTCTCTTTATTCTTTTCCTCCCATAGCTTTTCCCCATTTCAAATTTTAAATCTACCTTTCTCTTTTCTATTTTTCAAAATTTTGACCCCTGCCTTTTCTACTCTCGACAATTCCAGCCCATAGTTTCTCTCCTTTCTCTACTTTCAATGACTAGTCTCAACTTCTCTCTGCCCCAAATTTTTTCATTATTTATGTTTCAACTCCCCAACTTTCATGTGTCGATCAATTTACATTTTTTCCTGAAAATTTATTTACATTCAGTTTAAGTCTCTGCATACACAATTTACTCATTGTGATGAGGAATAACAATTTATTTTCATTACCAATAAAAAATATTGACAGATTAGCCATGGATGCACGTTTAAGTCTACTGCTACCCTCATTTTTATCGATAAAAAAGGAGGCCCTCCATCGGAATAATAATTAGGTTGCACGTTTTTAAAGTAATCTCGATATAGTCATTTTAGCAGTGGGTGAATATCTAAACTAGGGAGAAATTTTTCGGCGATCCATATAAAAAATGTCAATTAAATTGTGGCAGACGAATAAATGAGCGTTAAAAATAGCCCAATGATTGGAACAACCTTGTCAATTGGAATTTTTATTAATATTTTTACTATGAGATAAAAATATTTAATATTTTTTTAAAAAAAAATTGTTGGATGATTGTTCTATTACTACCAATAATAATAGAATTTAAAAAAAAAAAGGCACGTGCCGCCAGAGATGCAGCGATTGGATTGATGTAGCCTAGCAGCCTAACCTAACAAAAAATCCCTTTGCTGGCCTGTCTATTTATATCATATAATATTATTTATATTATTCACCAAAAATAATAAATATTATTCGTAATAAAACCAGAATTCCCAACCCCATCTCCCAGCTTGTTAATTAAAATATACAAATAATTAATATTAAAAAGAACAATAATGCGTGAAATAATTATTGCATAATGTCATTATAAATTTTAAGTTTTCTAAGACGGAATATGCGAGTACAAAGAGAGAATCGCATACAACATTTTCAGCCTATAATTAATATTTGTCAAATTCTCATGCAATTATTTTTGGGTACAAGAAATGCTTGTTAAATTATGAATAATCCGAATCAATATCTTAAAAAAAAAAACGGCCGGAATCATGAATTCGAATATTATAAATGACAAAATTCATGTTGGAAGAATGTTATAGGGCCTACCCCAGGTCGAACATGGATTAGTTATGACTCATTAGAGTTCTGGATGCTATGGGGCGAACTCATGTTCAAGTTTTGTAAATGGAGAGAGTTCATCTTAAGAGAGTTTTACTTCTTAGTGGGTTCAGACTGGATTAGTCATGATCTATTAGGCTTTTAGATATTAGTGGTACAAACTGTAAAAAAGAGAACTGTGAAATCATCTTAATTAATTTACATTATTAACCTTTTAATTAACTGTTTCATTCTTTTTTTAGCTTCATTTTTATAATATTCCAAATGAAAATAAATGTTTTTTTTAAATAAACAGAAGGGGAAAGAAAAGCTTTCTCCACTTGCAATTTAACCCATCCCTCCTTCCCGTCCCTCTCTCTTATATCAATGCAGCCTCTGTTCCCTTGATCCTTCCCTGTGACAGAGCACATGAAACAGAGAGCTCCAGCTGCCGAGGCAATGAGATACATCAGAACCAACAGCCTCAAGCGGCTCTTCTCGTTTAAACGACGCAGCTTCGACGGCGACGTCGATGGCATCCGGAGCCCCACCGGACTCGACGGCGGAGACAAGGAAATCTCGGCCGCATGCTCGCCGACGTCAGAGACTCGCAGGAGGAAGAGCCATGCTGAGGACGATATCTCCGTTGCCGTAGCAGGGGAGGATTCTCAGAGGAGACCCACTTGGAAGTGCTTCTCTTACGAGGAGATTTACGCCGCCACTGACGGGTTCAGCCCAGGTTCGTCAGATTCTTGAAAATCTCGGAAAACATTTTTACAAGGAGAGTTCCAGAAAACTTCTTTCAGTTTAATTCTCTGGGATGTATTAGTCCAGGACCTGAGCAGATATTGGTTTAATGGTTTCCGCTTGAAAGGTGTTTTCCCGTTTCTATTTATCAGGAAAAGATGTTTCTTGAAACTGTTTCCCTTCTGAATTTCATAGTCAGCTGACGATGTGGTTCTCCATATTTTGATTTGCAAAGAGAAAAGGAATCATTTTTGGTCATTTTCATTTCATTTATTTATTTATTTATTTCTGCATAAGTCTTCTTTATTTCCTTTTTTTTCCCTTTTTCACGCAAATTGCAACATAAGTTTTCGTCTAATCTAGTTGATTTTTGTTATTGTTGTGATTAATAATAATAATAATAATTTCATTTTGCTTACTTAATATAGCCTAGTGGTTTTTTGGGGTTAAGAAATATAGCTTATTTTTCAATTGATTCCATTTAATTCAACTCACCCGTATTAAAAAAATAAAAAAAAAAAGTAAAAAAAATCAAGGCAGTCCAATATCACTTTCTCTTGTGTAAAATATTAAATTCGAATTTTATTAATAAAAAAATTCATAATTCGGGATTTGTATCCACTACGAGACTTACCCATGACTCTAATATGAATTATAAGGGCCTAACGAGCATACAATTATTAGGTAATATAATTGTGAATTTTACCTACGGCCACTCCATTTTTCACTTCATTCAAATTTGCCTGCCAACTTCTCGTACTGATGGTTCTCTTTTTTTTTTTCTTTGGATAATTTAGGGAAATTGGTGGGCAAAGGAGGCTTTGCAGAGGTGTACAAGGGGGTCCTGCAAAACGGCGAGGAGATTGCAGTGAAGAGGCTGACGAGAGCTTCGAGCGACGACCGGAAAGTGAAGGAATTCTTAACCGAGATCGGGACGATCGGTCACGTTAATCACCCAAACGTGCTCTCCCTGCTCGGCTGCTGCATCGACAGTGGGCTCTACCTCATCTTCCAGTTCTCCTCAAGAGGCTCGGTCGCCTCTCTTCTCCACAGTGAGAATCATCTTCCATGGCATATTGCATCGATGCCCCTCTAGTTTCATGACACTGCATTTGCACCCCCAACTCTTTCCAAAGTTTTCTATCTCGTCCCCACCAATACGTCTTTCGCAGTCATCAATAATGTTCTATGATGCCTAATGAAAGGTCATAGTTGAAGCCGTGTTTAACCTGTTGAGGGTGTCAGTTGTAATTAGACTACAGATGTTGGGTCATTTTCTAATATCCTTTCTCTGTCCCTTTTCTTTTTTTGTGTCTAGATGAGAAGTTGCCAACAATTGATTGGAAGACAAGGTACAAGATTGTGATTGGAACAGCAAGGGGACTGCACTATTTGCACAAAGGCTGTCAGAGAAGAATAATCCACAGAGACATCAAGTCCTCCAACGTCCTCCTGACCACTGATTTCGAGCCCCAAGTAAGCCATCTTTCGATGCTCCCTGGATTCGGGTCATTTCCAATCCCGAACCACCTGAATTAAGAATCTGTGCGGACCGATCGCCTCTACTGCACTTCTTTGTGTCGAAAATGGAGTCTAATGGTCATTGAATGTGTTGTTGTAGATTTCTGACTTTGGACTTGCAAAGTGGCTGCCCTCCCAGTGGACCCACCATTCGATCGCTCCAATCGAAGGCACCTTTGGGTAATTCAATTTTACACAGTTTAATCTCTCTATTTCCTACCCCTTTTTTTTAAAAAAAAAAATAATTATGTCAATTATAATTTTAATAATTGTTCTTTAATATATTAAATAATAATAATAATAATAATAATAATAATAATAATTTATGGCAGGCATTTAGCACCAGAATACTTCATGCACGGAATAGTGGACGAGAAGACGGATGTGTTTGCTTTCGGTGTTTTCTTATTGGAAATGATTTCCGGCCGAAAACCAGTCGACGCGTCTCACCAAAGCTTACACAGCTGGGTAGGCTACAAACCCCCAATTTCCTCACCTTCTATACATCGATTGTCGTCTCTGTGGAAATTAAGATCGACATCGTTAGTTTTCAAGTATTTTCGTTCAATCGGGATCGCTCGGGGGCAGAAAAGTAATTGAAAGCAAATCGTGCTTACTAGGCTACTCGTTTTGTTTTCATCAGGCAAAGCCGATATTGAAACAAGGGGAGATTGAGAGGCTGGTGGATCCGAGGTTGGCAGGGGCGTACGACGTCGTGCAGCTCAGGAGGCTTGCCTTCGCTGCGTCTCTCTGCGTTCGGGCTTCTGCCACGTGGCGACCCACCATGAACGAGGTATTATTGGTCTCCATATATTGTTTTCTTATTTCATTTATTAGTTCTTCTAAGTTCTAAAAGATTATAATTTTCTATTAATCAAGGAATTAATCAAAATTAGTCACTATCGATTAATGCAGACAATCTAAATGTGCCAACAATTGTTGATGTCATGTCTTTAAAGGCTGTAGAGATGGTCCTCAGATGTTCCATCCTACCTAACCTAAAATCTCATATGCTCCACGACGCTATCCAATTACGTGTGATTTGAGAATTAGTGTGCTGTTATTTTAAAATAATTAATCGTTTCCGGGGCAAGTACTATTTCTGAATCTTCATTTCATAGCTACTTACTCGCTTTCGTCGTACCACAGTGATATTTACCATCTTGTCGAATTGTTACTGAACTTACAAAAAAGTTGAATTTATAGATAATCCAACAATTTAACTAATCTTGTGAATTTAGGAAAACTACACGGTTGCCCCAATAAATAATTAAACAAATTACTCTGACCATTAATTATGAATCAAGCTTGGGGGTTCAATTTCATAGGAGGAGGACTTAAGTGCAATTTGACCAAAGTATCGGGAACCAATGCCCTTTTTTTTAATATTTGTTGTTATAATTATGGAATTCAATGTGCCGTTTGATCTAATGGTGGTTTTCATTGTCGGTTTGCTGTATTTTAATTCCTCCCAGCTTGCAATCTTGCAGATACTTATATATAGTTAGCTCTTGATTGAAACTGCTAATTACACAAAAATTCCAATTAATGTCCACTCTCATGATTGACGAGATCACCCTTAATCGAGGGCATTGTCTTGAGATAAACGGAACCGATTACCGATCTTAGAGTTCCATCATTCCGTGTTTCACTTCCTTTATGATGTATAGTTTCTGTGCTGTATCACGTTCGACAGGTATTGGAGGTGATGGTAGAGGAGAAGACGGACATGGAGAGGTGGTCGATGCCGGAGGCGGAGGAGGAGGAAGAAGATCAAGATGAGTTCGGAGGTTTTGATGATTTGGAATGTGAATGCGAAAGCTCATTTTCTTCGTGGATATCTCCAGAGGACTCCGGGTCAATTGAAAGTTCCCAAAGTTGAGAGAAAAAGAAAATTAAAAAAAAAAAAAGGGAATTGGAGTTAGGGGATCCAATCCAAAATTATAGCAATTTTCCACTTGTAAATACTAAGTTCACGAATATCATCATATGCTAGTAAAGGAATATCATCGTAGTAGGGAAAGTACTAAGAAGTTTTTACATTTTTCCGTCTTTTTTGATTGAGGTCTCACGAACTAGATTGAACGTGTCTCCGATGAACGTCATCTTGATGCCGTCTATTTCATTGCAGCATATTGCTGATGGGTCGAAACGGTAGTAGAACGATTCCGTGGCCGAGTGACAGGCACTGCTTTATGTTTGTATATATTCAAAATTTTATACACAGACTGGAAGAAAATTTGGTAGTAAAGTGACATTGTTGTTCATCTTCTTCTACGTTCGTATGCGTCCATAGTAAACCTTAAGAAAAAGTGATTGCTGATGCACTTGCCTCCGTATAGTAACCCAGAAAAGGAGGTTGCCGATGCACTTGAAACTAAAATAACTCCTCAAAAAATCATAAGCGTTACAACGTGCCATAAAGGCAGGGACTTAACCGCAATCTCTTGCAGCAGTCCTGGAATCCAACAGCACACATTCCACTGGCTGTCCATGCAGTGCATCTACAAAGATCTGCACACAGCCCCTCATCCTAGTGTGTTTGGATTATTCCAGCATCCTGCTCTATCGAAGAGCTCCAAGGAACTTGAATGAAAATCTGGTTCATCTTACAGTTGGACTAATCGAGCGTGCTCCACAAAGATCCTTTTTACCGAGCGTAAATGATTGTAGATCAGTGGGATTACCAGAAAAATATTCTCGTTCTTTTCTTTCGTTGCACGAATTATACACCAACATATCACCAAACAGGACAAATTTGTCTGTCTTATGCTTGTTTAAGGGGAAGCCTGGTGGATTACATATGAATTCAATTATATCAAACATTTTGTTGGCAGAAACATTGCATATGCTGATATGCATTCCAACCTGATTTCCACCATGCAATTCTAGAAAAAGTGCAATGTCTGAACAAATGAATGTAATCATCAGAGATCAGCCCTAGCTATGTCCCTGACCAAAAGCTCCCAACACCCTTGTCAAATTCACGAAAGAATTAGCGATTAGCTGCGTCCCCAGGTTTCAACAAATTCGAAAAATCAACATCGACGGACCGGTTTGACACCCCGCTCGGAATGCATTGGAGGGAGAGTGGCTAAGAGTGGTGTTCGCTCGATTTTTGGGTTCCAGAACAGTATGGTTGCCAAGTTATGGGACTTACGGAGGTGGCTTGTATTGTATTTTGTATGGTTCCTATAGTTCATAATACTAAGGAATCGAGAAAATAACACCGAAAGTTCTACATATTTGTCATTTCTTGCAAGTAAATCCTAAAAGATAAAAGTTGAATCATGTGTGTGTGTGTGATTTTTATATATGTGGAGATAAGTGTTTGTCAATCAGTGCATCAAACTACTTCGAGGAATATTCCAAAGGGACATGATATAACCGTGTACCTAAGCCAGAATTTAAGGATGAAATTCGATAAGTTGCCCGCTGTCTATATACAAATTAAATGTGTCTTATTGATCGATCCGTTCTTCTTAGGGACAGGATGTGAACTGCCTAACCTGGGCAAAGAAATATGCCATCAACGATCGAGTCTACACATTTTTTTTAAAAAAAAAATCGATTGTTAACAGACACATAAACATAATCTATTAAAGCTTATGAAGTAAGAAATTTTTGTACGAGCTGAGAACACCTTGAACCATGTATTTTATAAATCCTTACGGTAAAGTATATGTACTTTGTATAACAGTTTACAGTGAGTTCAACCCTCTTAAGAATACCTCTTATAATATACTAATAGATAGTCAATTACAACAGCAATGGGTCTAAGGGATTTGATCGAATAACCATAAGTGGTGATGTTCAAGTGATATAAAACTACTTGTATGTGATTTGATGAGTTCAAAATATTAAGTTCTTTAGACGTTTAAACGAATATCAACTTCCTGAGTTATACTAAGTTTACAGAGGTGCTACACCAATGAGACGATTGCCAAGCTGATTGTTTGGTTTATATGATATATTCATAGATGAACATGAAGTTTTGAACATGACACAAGATATCAGGACGCGGGAGTTTATATCTCTAGACTTGTATGTCTCTGTGACTCGGGCATGCCGGGGCCAGGTTAATTGTTTTTGTGAGTGTGTATTATATATATTATCTTCATTAATAATATAAACATAAATACGATCACTGCATACCCTAGCATGCGTCGAATAGATATATATATATATATATATAAATATATCATATAATATGCGCATGACTGTGGTATGCCCACATGGTATGTGTGTGTTTGTTGAACAAATCAATACCTTTGGAGATGGAGACCGGCTACTCCCTAGTAATTAGTTTGCTGATGTCTTCTAATTTAAGTCTATGATGAAGTGAGATAGATCAAAGTTGTTTAGCTCTAAAAGAACTTGACGATAGGTTGAGCAACGATAATACGACAAATGCATATAATTAAGATAATCAAATGGACAGAGGCAGACTGATGTTCTAGGGAATCTCTCTCTGGTACCATAAAAAAAAAAAAATTAGGGTTTAGGTGAGGAGTTGATACATGCGGTATAAAGGTAGGCTTGTGCAAGGAAGAATTTAATGTTTAAAATGCCTTCTTTTTTTTCGTTGTACTAAAGAGGAGTACAAGAAATTCACTAATAAAAATTAAATGCACGATCTCTTAATTCTTGATAGAAAATAATACTGCTACATCAAACACCTTTCCTCTTGACCTAAAAATGCTTTTTTTTTTAAATCAAAATACAAGAAAAGCTCATGGATCTTGGAGTAAGTAAGGGAAAAACATAATACCGGAAGAACCTTGCTGTTAATGATAATCAAACTCAAGACTTATTTGAGTTAGATTGAAGACAGTGTCTTGGTGTCAATTTAAAATTTCATGTAAAAGAGGGACATGATATTTGAATTCTTCGTAAAATTTAAGAGAATCTATTACCCTCAAGATATTTTTTTTTTTTTGAAGAATCAAACTGCATTGCATGGACCACGTTGAAAGCACAGAATATCTGTGTTATAGCATACTCATCAATACCAAAACCCTTTTGTCCTGTGTTTAAAATGCCCTAGATGGGCGACACCTGGAATGTTTTGGAGATAGTGTCGGCCGGTGGAGGCAGTTCTCTCTTATTATATAAACTAATTAAGTTCTACAATCATTCTCCATTTGAAAAATTTAAGCTAATTTTTAAATCCACACTACTTAGTGGAAGCATATCGCGCAACAGGCAAGCCGGGAACATATATCGATCTAACCGGGCACTGAAAGGGAATTGTTCGAAGATCAATATTCCCCTCTCTTCCCTGCGTCTGATTGGTCGTACCGTTTGCCTTCCTTTCTTCGATCGTTTCCTACACTGTCCATGGGGAGGACGAGGCGAAAACGCAGGGAGAAGGTTGAATTCAACAGAATAAGTAAAAGGGTGTGATGCACGGGATCATTGGGCTTGATAGATGGAGCTGAGCCCCGTTTGGATGGCTAACTCTGGGCATGGAATTGAATTTTCAACGCATGCCTATTAATTCTCTCGTCCACGGGACTCGATTTCCTGCGCTTCACTTCAAGGCCACTGATTTGCAGTGCTCAGAAGCTGATGTTGTTTTTCCATCAATCGCATGTTATGTTGTTAATATGATAAAATTATTTGGGACATTGACTTACACAGAAAAACCCCCAAAAAAAAAGGCTTAACTTACCCCTAAATAAATCGGACTCAGAGGAGAATTATTTGGCTGATTAATGTATTGCCACAGACAACAAACACACCCAAAAAAGAAATCAAAGTAAAAGTAAAAATAAAAATAGAAAAGCTACGGGTTGCTGGTATGTTAAAGTGGATAATATGCGAGCCATCTGTCCATCATTGCAGCACACTCCTCTTGTTTATAGTCAGCTGCTATGTGTCCCCCTCCCTGTGTGCCCACAATTGTAAAAACGAACATTATTTTTCAAATATTTAGGTAAAATTCCGATCAATTTAGTTTATTGATTTATTAAAAAAAAAGGACTTCTTCTAGTCGTATATTTATTCCAGTCGTATATAGCCTAAAGAAGGATAGAAAGATAACCTGATGATGCTAATCATGTTATGTTAATATTGACTCGGTTTGATTTGATCTTACCTTGACCGTCACGAAATTGAGAGTGTAGTCGTTGGACTCGTACTCCTCAGTGTATCTAATCCAAACACGCATATAATAGTAAGATTCCATGTGAATGGTAAAAGGAAAAGGGAATTAAGAATATGTTATTTGGTGAAATATTAATTATTTATTTCTTGAAACCCTACCCAGCAACTTGGGCAGTCAGGTACCAAGCTCTCCAAGAGTCTTGCAGGGTCATGTTGAGCGACCGGATCCATTTTCTCGTGGCGAGATGCGGGATAGACATGTCGTGGTCACCGCTGCTCAAAATCAAATTTTAAAAAAGAAAAAGAAAAAGAGAACAAGCATTCATTTTCATGAGAAATATACAATAATCAAGTTAAATAAAATTAATATAAGTAGAGAAAGATGAATGACACCTGTAAATGAGAGCCCTAAGCTCCGACTTCAAAGAGAAGTTTCTGTGGTATTCAATGACGCTTGAGAATTCCTGGGTGTATGATAGGCTTGAATTGCACATCTTCCAATTATCCTTCGTGCCCTGAAAAGTGTTTTTTCCTTCTTCTTTTTAAAACCCTAAATGTACAAATTGCCTACGAATCGTGTGTGCTCCCGAGCAATTCGGGAAAGGATCGGGACCTTCTGGCCCCGACAACGCCACAAACAGGAGCAATATTAGTACCCACCTCGCGAATGTTTAGGGCTTCTCGAGCAGCCTTGTCATTTGCCCATATGCCAGCAAGCACTTTCTGATATTGCTGAAAGAAATCAACCGCAGATCAAGAAGTCACTATATGTCGGGTGTCCGGTCGATCCCGAGCTAGAAGCTAAAACCGAGAGGAGCCATAACGAGAATCAATATCGAGTCGGTTTTGAGAGGGATCAACATACCCTGCACCAGTAGGCTTGGTCCTTGCTGTGGGAGAGGAGGAGGTCCAGTGACTGCTCTCTTAAGAGATCTTCGTCTCTGCCAGTCAGCAGCCGCCTCGCTTGGCTCTGGTGACGTGAGGGAACAAGCAGGCTCCGTCACTTTCTGAATATTGATATCTCTGATCAACTGCACCAGCAAAAATTGAGGGAAAAGCACTTGAGCTAGCTAGATATTTAATTAAATTAATTATTTTTAATATTATACTAAATTATTAGTTTGATTAATTTTAACGACCGACCTCTTCGATGGTTAGAATAGCTGCTACACAGGGCGCATTGCTCGTTTGCTCAGTCACGAAGTCTCCGTTGCAGCTCTCGTTCGCGGTCTCGAATTACCGAAAATAACATAAATTAGTTTAGATTTATAATTGAATTTTTAAAAGAAAGTATAAGAATGTATCACTAATTAAAAAATATGCCTTATATGATAAAAATACATAAACTGAAAGTTAAATTAACAAATAAACTTAGTCATGAAGAACTTATACATGGTAAAAAAAAAGTATAATTATAAATAAATCAAATGTTTGAAAAAGAAAATAATTAATTAATAGAAAATTTTAAAAATTAAAAAAATTTATTCCATTCATACGTAAATATGAGTAATTGATAAGAGAATTTTTTATAAATAAATTCATTTTTTTATTGTTCTCTATCTTGAAAATTTTTTTAATAAATAATCATGTTAGAGAAATCCGATAACTTACTAGAAAGAGCTCGTCCGGAATTAGGGTTAGCCTGTTGGCGTATGGAACTCCTGCATTGTTATCGATAAATGTATCTGTCTTGGGATTTCCAAGCACATAACCCAGTCATAAATTCCCAAAAAATGAAAACACAATTAACCAATTGACCTCATCGAAAATCTATAATTAATAATTATTATGAAATACAACACAACTTGATTATTACTTTAAGATTTATCCGACGATATAGAGCTTCCATATTACCTGCAAAAAAACAAAAAGCCCAAACCTATTATTATTAAAATCATTATTGTTTTTTTCCATAATATTACAATAATTAATTCTATTATTAGAACTATTTTCTTACGACCATCACAGGAAAAGAAGATGTTGATAAAATTTAATTTTTTGATTTTTAAAATATAAAGGGAAGTAGAACCGTAACTTTTTATATCAAAATTGTTACATGTTTGTCGAAGTGGTTCGTCTTTTCGTTCCCTTAAAAAACTCTCGAACTCGAGTATTACATAAATAAAAAAATTATGATTGAAAGAGTTCTATTCAGAGTGATGATAAAAAGTTTCATATAATTTTATTTTTCCTTTTCTTTCTTTTTTTTTTTCACCCCTGATTTAATCCTAAGCGGCTGGCTGACTTTCATCTGTCAGTCAACACGTAACAACATGCAAAGCCTGCATCGAGTTTTCTCGTATATTTCCTTAAAAATTTGTCCATTTTCAAATTACAGATAAATGACTATTTAATACATCAACTTTGCAGGACCGCTAGTTGGGCCCAGAAGGAGCTCGGATACCTCAGTTATAAAAAAAAAAACTTTGCATGATTTTTCAATTCTACCACGAACTTTCGTTTTTTGTTACAATGGTTAGGACTTGACAAATTTGACCAAGAAAAATCTAATGGGTCTAAAACCAATTAAAATTATATAAAATTAGATATCTTGTTATTAAAATCTGACAATAAGATAAAAAATTACATGTAATATCCTATTTTTTACATAATCAAGGTTGGTCTTAGGCTCCATATGGTTTTTCTAGGTCCATGACTGAGTTTCTTGAGTAATTTTTCAACACTTTAAAATCATCCAAAATTTATATAAGATCCAAAAGTCGAGTTTTTTAAGTTAGGTTGGAATTGATTATTCAGATTTTGAATTTTAATTTACACTTCTAATTGCAGCAAGACAAATTAAGGGAATTTTGAAAAAATAATAGCAATTGACCAATTTCGCAAGGGTGAGGATGGAATATTCACAACAAGAGAGGGGTAAGATCGGCTTTTCACCCAACTTTAATGGATATTTTTCACTTCCATCAAGTAACGTGACGGAAAATTGGATGGATGGTAGTAGTAAGAAAGATTTGAAAGTTCATGACTATTTCAATAAAAAAAATTGGAGTTCGTGATAGAATTGAGAATTGAGATAAAATTCGTATATTATCAGGTCATTTACCTTTTTTTTTTTCAAAGTTGATAGTACAACGTTTGACGACAATAACTTTTCAATACTAGAGTCATTTCCTTGTAAGGACCTCAATTCTTTGAGAAGTCACATATAAGCCACCGGAAGCAAAGGTGATAATTTCCTACACTACATGATAATACAACACATAATTTGGTCGGTTCGAGCTGGGATTAAACGTGTTTCATGTCTGAACAGGTTGAACCGTATTCAGACACGATAAGTAAACGTGTTTAGTTATATCCGGATATGTGTAACCCGATTAAACACAAATAATCATGTTTACTAAATGTATTCTATCATCTCATAAAAATATTTACCTCTGTGCAGGAGGACCATTGCTTTCAATTTCTTGTACTCTTCATGGTTTCAACCAATTAACATTAATGACGAGTACGCAGCCCGATAGAAAGTTGGGCTAACTATGAACTAGATCAAGACGCTCTATTTTCTAAACCGATCCTCCTTATACAAGCTCACGACGGACTGCCGGGTGGTCGGGCTTTGGGAGGTCCTCCGTGACCTCCCGAGTTTGAATTTCTAGAGGTGTATTTCCTCGTGAATGTGGGCTTTATATCTCTTGAACCCATCAAGTCGTATGACTTACCCGGCACATGAAGTTTGCAGGCTACTGCGTGTGCCCCGAGGAGGTATCACAACCCCCGCTAGTCCAATCTGGAAGATATCCGGATACCACGGTTATCCAAAAAAATTTCTCCTTATACATACATACATACATATATATATATATATATATAAATAAAGAAGTCCTCCGTAAATTATTAATTGCCCTGAGAACTGTGAAATGTATTAAAATATATGTATATGAAGAATTTCTCTGTAAATTATTAATTGTTGCAAATCATATTACGAATTCAAAGGACTCGATGCAAGATCTTGTCGGACCGGTTGCGTGGAGAGAAGTCTTGAATGTAACGGTGTTATCACGTGATGATTTTAACAAGTAAAATTCAGTTATTTTTTATTTTTAGTATTTTATCTAAAAATTTTAAAAATAATTAAATTTCATTGACTGATGTCACCGTGTAACTACCGTCATGTGACGATATTGTTGCATAGAAGAGGACTTGCTCGGTTAAGAGAGTATGGGTTAAGAAATTTAAAGAAACGGTTCATGAGCCGGTTTGAGAAATTAGGGGTTGCGCAAATCCGTAGAAGGTTATGTTGGATATTTTTATATTCAAATAAAGAAATAAATATTTCTACGAGGTTGCCCTCATGCCTCAATATCCGATCTCGTATCTGAGTGGGATATTTTATATCTGATGGTTGAATAATATCCTTTTGTAACATTATTATGAGAGATCCAAACTCCGCCTATTTAAAGGGTATGTGTTACCATCTTGGTATTCCATCTAGAGAGACAACGGGTTAGAAGATTCTTTCAGTTTTATTATTATTTGTCTGTTTTAGGTTTTAGAATGATCGACCGAGGCATGCAGAAAGGATCCAATGGTAAGATTAGACATTGTGCCTACTAAAATTAAACCAGGTACGCTTCCGAATTCAATGCGTATCATCTTGGGTGTTATCCGAATTAAATTTCTAGCGGGCTATGGATGAATGTCCATACGAGTCATATGCACATTGGTGAAGTTCAAGCTTAAAATATGATTATAAATTTAAATTTATCTAAATTAAGAATTTGAATTTTAGAGTAGACATCTTTAGAATTTTCTATATCTAATAATATCGGTAATTATTATTAATATTAGGAGTCATTTAAGGAGCTGAATGGGTCAAAATCTATGGAGGCCTCTGGCTCTCTTTGATTCTTCAATTGAACTTATCCGAGTCTTCCATAATATTCATTTCGACTTATCAATCAATCCATCGAAATTAATTATGTTATCTGCATTATATCAAGATTTTTATTTCATTATAAGTAATGTCTTGCAGTTGTTCTTAGCAAAATAATATATACATACATATATATATATGGATGATCTCGATAACCTACAAATTATAAATGAAAATGGAAAGATTTAATTTCACTACATAAAGTCATGTTATAACACTACAGTAATATAAATTAAGATACAAAAGCAACAAAGAAGAGTGTAGATATAGAAAGAATAAAAGTTAAGACCCTTGACTATCACACTTTTCTTAAGACTAATTTGTCATTTTCACAATCGTACAATCTCTTAGGATATAACACGACTTTATGTAGGATATAGCTCGACAGAGTTGTAAATAGCACCGTACTTGAAACTCTTAAGCGAACAGAACAGGTACATGACACCACTTTGAAAACTACTCACGAGAAGTGGAGGACATACTGTGTTTTTGAGTTGGAAAACTCTACGTTCAACCTTTAGTAAAACACTCAATTTATAGAGGACCTGTTTGTCATTTAACCACACAATTAATTCGGTCATTACACTAAATTAATACCATCTTGACCGTTACACTTTATTTATACGGTTGATTACGATATTAATTCGGCAATTTCACTGTATTAATACAGTCATTAAAATCATATTTCATTAGTTCAAATTAATATGATCGTTATATTGCGCTAATTATTTTTCCTGAGAATCAATTTCTCATTCACATGGTGAGTTGCCATTTTCCAACAGTTCTAACCATTTAGGTTGTGTTTGTTTCTCTGTAAAAGTAAAAACTTTACGTGGAAACTCTTCATCTTACATGCTATTTGTCATTGTTTGGGGGTAAAATGGTTATGTATTTTGATTTTCTCGGGGCAAAGCACTTTCCCGGGAAAGTTTTTACAACCCAAAAGTTAGGGAATCTTACATTACGGTGGGCACCGCATTTGGCACCCTTTAAAATTATACAAAAACCCCAATGCTTTCCCTCTTTCTTCAGGAAGAAGAAGGGGAAGGGTTGGGTATTTTTGTAATTCTAAAGAATTATACTATTATATTTTTATACACTTTCCATACTTACTATATCCAACAATTTCATATTACTAATTACTTTTAATGTAAAATGATAACTTTCCATATAATTTAATTTATCCCGTAGTCTAAAAATACGCGAACCAAACGCCACCTTAGAGTATTCTACGGTCACGTGTAAGAGGAGAAAGTATTAGATTCTCATTGGAAATCCTAGATCAAATCAATAGCAACCCTAGCGTCCACCTCCGCCGTAATATCTTGCACGCTAATCACTCGGAGCTCATAATTCCGCTATCAAGCTAGCTATTTTTCTGTCCGAGATTCCAAGTGAATTCCGAGATTCTGCACTAAATATTTAGTGCTTAATACCCATTTTACGGTGAATCATGTTTAAGACTTAATCAAAATCAATGTAAACGAGACTTGTTCATTTCTATCCATAATAGTACGAGGATAATAGAATCAAGATTCCAGCCCTTACCGATTTCCACGATTCTTTGAAGCTCCTCATCCCATGGACTGCTTTGGCGCATTTTGCAAAGAAACCTCAGATGATCGGTCCAGTACACGAGGAGGTATGCCTGCAGGTGGAAAACAGGTGCCTCGACTCGAGCTCTCGAGGTTTCCATGGCGGATGGTACAGGCGGTCGAGGGTAGATTTTTGCCCATGACCCGTCTGTAAGCGCAAGCCATGAGATAAAATGGGGAGCTCAGGGAACCACATGGATTCTGTTCCATGCCACCATTGACTTTCGAGGTCTGAGCATATCCCACTCTGCAGCAGGAGAAAGTCTTGACACCATTAGCAAAATTAGGTCAATTTTAGCGTTATTTTTTCTTTTAAATTTTAATAAGAAAATTGTAGAAGTAACTAAATTTTATTAGCTCGTGATATTATATCAGTACTGTCATATGATATATCCGTTAATCACAAGGCTCCCTCCTGCGAGAAAGTCTTTTGTGATATTGTGTCACCATGTTGCAACGTTATATGGTGACACGGGCTAATCAGATATTGTTATTTCTGTTATTTTTTTAATAAAATCTAAAAAAAAAAAACCTAAGAATAATTTATTCTGATTAATCGGCGTTACCAAATAAGTGGTAATACTATGCCATAAAAGACTTTCAGACTTTCTCCTCTCCTGCAGCAGTTGACATTAAAGGACAAAAAGGACTTCTCCATATCCCGGAATTTGTGATAGAACAGATCACCACAACAAATAAAGGAATTGCAATATTGACGTTAATTAGAACAGACTTCCACTCAAAGCTCCACATAAACATCAGTCACTCATCAGCAAACTTCGTTCGGCTCATGAGAATCCATCTATTCAGGGCATCAGAAATTACAACAAGAATCAACCATGATGACCAAGGTCAGATTCACATGTATTGACAAAAATCTTGGGGAAGAGAAGGATCTGCATCTCGTAGTATCAGGGGCTCAAGCCATTTCCATGACAAAATGGCATTTTCGAGCATAGGTAAAATGGAACTGCAAGGGAAGGGATGAGCCCCACTTCATACGGTTTCTGCACACTAAACAAGCAATTTCATGAGGTTGGGACATTGAATTTATACCCTATGATCGAAGACAAGAGAGCTAGTGCCGATATCCAAATCAATATTCTACAGGAGATTTCAATTGAGTTATCTGGTCAGCAAATATCTATCTGTTCTTGAGAGCCCAAGTAATCTGGCAACTCATTTATGAGCTGAGAGATCCAAGCCTACCTGGATTGTCAGGACTTCTATTAGCTATCTGTACCACTTTAAGATTGCAGGTATTGTTCTGTATTTGGTAAAATGCTTGGCTGTCTCTGTAATCTACGCGGAAGAAAAGGGATAAACTTTGTTTACCTGCAGGAGCATGTCACACATTCTGAAGCTTGGCAGCTGATACTTCTTTAGCTTTGCTACCTTCCTTTTCCTACAGTCATTTTTAGGCAGTTAAACACTAGTTCAAGGTGGGAAAGAGGTCATGATCTTGAACTGAAACCAAATTTAGTGTGCCAAAATCAACCGCTGGATGATGATGCCACAGATCATTCACATACACATATGCAAAGTGACTATTGAAACAGAAAGATCATACTCAGCTGAGATAAAGCTGTCTCGATAAATACGAGCAAAGCAGTCCATGGGGATGTAAACCATTAATTATTTACATATCTGGATCAGTCAGTGAAATGGTACAGCAAGCACTCATTTCCACTTCCTCATGCAGAACACTGAACGGGAGGGCAATGGTAATTAGATCTTCTAATGTTCTGTTTAGTTCTATATAGTTAGGGCCTGTTTGTCTGTTACTGTGTTGGGCAGAAGATATCATTTCCCAGAATTTGGTTCTTAAAGACAACTTTCCAGAAAAACATCCAAAGCTAACATCTTTCAGCCAACAGCCGCCAACTTCCATCTACGGGTCACCAGCGAGGATTTCTGGTTGGTAGTCATAAGTGATGGGTTTCATAAACTATTAGAAAACGTATTGCCAAAGAATTAGGTGCTAAAGAACCTTGACAATAACTTCCCGAAAACAATTTTAATGAACCACGTAGATCAATCTTCCTGTAGCCTTTTATTTCACTGGTTACCATGTCACGTGCAACAAAGTGATTGTCTCAACCATTCGTACCACATGGTTTTTGCAGTCCGAGAGAGTGGTGATGCAATTGTCTTTGTGCATTACTAACACTCGAAGATCAATCTGCAATCTTCTCGTTTATAATGTGTAATCCATGAGATTTCAAAAGTAAATCATATTTCTCAGTCTCTACAGTTCAAAATGGAAAAAAGGACATATCTTCCCCTTGGATTAGCGCCCTGAGCCTACCAGCTACCATACATGAACCAACAGAATCATAAACGGCAGCCAAAAATTATGTTCGATATACCTTGTCATAATAATCATCTAATGCCCACTGGTACTTTGACTGGTTCAGCCCAAACCACCGCGCCAAATGGTCATCCAAACTTGAATGAGCTGCACGATTATTCGACAGTATCATAAGCATCATAGAAATCGGTTAAAGACAACTACATTTTCACCCATTTTACTTATAACATCACAAGTGACCCCCATTCGCAATTCTTCGATAACAGATGGCAAGAAAATTGGATTTGTGTTAAAACTGGAAGAGTTCACTCAGCGAATTGTTTCCCGGCTGAAAAAAAAAAAGATCAAAATTTTCAATAATTCCATTCTTCTGCCTCAGAAAGACAACGAATCAGTTTATCAATGCACGGGGAAAAAGCGCAAGACCTACCATTCTGCACTTTCGTGACGGCACTCTTAAAGAACCCCGAAACGGATCCATCTTGGAGGGAGTGGGACGGTACCGGCTTCTCGAACTGCTGGGGCGGGGGCTGGACCGGCGGCGGGGGAAACTGAACCGGTGACTGGACAGCACTTCTGGGGGAATCGTGGGCCGGTTCAGAGGGCTTGGGGGTGGAGGGAGGGGTAATGAAGACTGTGTAAGGGCCGATTTTGCCGATCACCGGCGGCTGCACGGCGTCTCTGGTGTTGATAGGCATTGTGTGAAATCGGAGAGAATGGGACACTGTAGAGCGAGCGTGAGAGTGAAACAGTGAGGAGTGAACTCAACCCGTCAACTGGTCAGATCTCTGTCCTGTTGTCCCTGTTGATGGAACATCATTGAGTTCTTTCCTCTTGTTAGTACTTGCAAAACGGTGTACAATATTAAGATAATTTCGGTTTGACCCCAGAAGATTTCTTTCGGCTTCAGTTAGCCCTCCACAATTTTCAGCTGCCTCAAATTACTTCAGGAGGAGGGGCTGCGATATTCTTGTCTTTAGGAAGCCCAAAATCGATAATTCTTGCGAAGCCTCTCATCAGTTTTGATCCCATGTAATGTGACCGAGAAGGAGAAGGTAAAGTAAAATAGATATTTAGTTCGGGACCAAATCTTATGCTCTTCCCTTCTCTGGATGGTTAGTTTGATCTCTTTTTATGTCTTTTAGATAGCTAAAATGATGAAATTGGCAATGCTTCTGAGCCATTAAAAGTAGGGCTGAGTTTGGAAGTGGTAAAGGGTGTCTTGCAAATGGAAGGAAAACTTCAAGGAGTAGATTGATATTTCCCTGGTCCAACTTGCATGGAGATGTCTATATCTTATTTATATTCAATGATTTTGGATCAGAACAACTGTGAAAGTGGTTTGGTTTCTTCTGTGGACTTCACATTTTACTAGTCCAAAAGTCCAGCTTGTTGAATAGAAGATTGCATTTTCTTTTTCATTTTTTCTCTATATACACCATTTAATATTCAAAAATTCACTAAACCTGATAATTCATGACTACAGTGAATCCACTAATACCCATGTTCATGGTATGCTTTTGATGCTTATCCCAGAGTTGGTCATTCTTAGTATGACCCCAAATTAAGCTTTTGCCATGAAACTCTTCATCCATAAACTTCTCAAACAAATGCATTTAAAATGATAAAGAGAAAATTGGCAAGGACTTTCCTAATCATGGGAAGACAGGAAAATTGCTCCAATGCAAATTTAACAAAAAAGAAAAAGAAAAAATTGATCTAACATTCTAGTTATTCCCTGATCAATCACCAGCAACAGTGCATCCTCTAGTTTACAAAACACACAAGACATTCACTAGATTGACAGGGAGAAGGTCATATCACTTGCAAACTCGGCGGATTTCAGCCCTGCAGAATGTAAAGTAACTGTGTCCAAAGCCTATTAATGATTTTGTTCTTCGGACTTCTCAGGAATCGAAGAACCCGGGACCTGCCCTTGAGAGGAGTTCTTTGCCTGCATCCTTCCCCATCAGAATCATGTCTTCATATGTGTAAGGTCCTTTTCTTGATGTTTCGAGGACTGAATCATAGGATAGAAACAGCAGACGCTGAGTACAATGTACGAATTGGTTCAGAATTAATCTGCAGTATTAGAAGATATGGATGTTCAGTTTTCTGGTTCTAAATGAAAGTATTTTCCTACTTCTAGACTCTAAAGAACAAGCTGGGCTTGGTCTCCTAGGTGGTCTTCAGTTCTCTTCCATTACCTGAAAGTTCTTTTCCACTTCGCAATTTCTCAAAAGAGAAAATGATCTGTTTGTTTTCATTAAGAGAATTATATATAAAGCGAATCATGGAATCTGTTACCCCTTGTTTTTTGCACTTTCCAGGAAAATTACTGACCCGATTGAAAAGGTCACGTTCTCAAACACCTGTTCTTTGTATACGAAAAATGTCCACAACCAGTTGGTCGATAATGGACAGCACTAATGAACAGCACATCTAATGGTACTCACTGCGAGTCCCATCAGGAGATGCAACCAATCCTCTGAAAAGGCAATTTCCATCCTCATCTCGACAAGCATATCCAGCAATCGGAGTCCTGCATGAGCCATCTAATGTCTCCAAAAATGCCCGTTCGCAAGAAACTGCTAACCTTGTCTCCTCGTGGTTCAGTGTGGCCAAGTAATTAGCCTTCAGAAAGAGCAGTGTCAATATATACCAGTCAAAAACCAAAGCATAACGTCCACAATCACATTTTAACAATCAAAATTGCATTAGTTCAAATTAGTAAATACATACCATCCTCTCATCATTGCTTCTGCAGGCAATCCCAATGGCACCTTGAGCTACAGCAGGAAGCATATCCTCAATAGGCAGAATGGAAGTCACATTCTCCGTCATGCTTAGCCTCTTCAATCCAGCTAGAGCCAGCAGTGTTGCTTGAACTACTCCTTCATCAAGCTTTCTCAGACGTGTCTGAACATTCCCCCTGAAGTTCTCCTGTACCTGAACATCAAATCAAGCGAATATCTAAATAAATTAGTCTAACTGAGAACATATAATGAAACAAAGCATTAAATCTCAGTTGAAGAAGTATAACATGTACTAGAATCCCCGACTGGGATTTGCACCGTGTGATGCTAGTTCATTTGGTCAGGCAGAATGCTCGAGTTTCCATTACTTGTTTCATCAGGGCCTTGAGAATAAATGTAGTGAAAAATATGTAGACTCACACTAAGTGAAGGGTATCTGTGGAGTATCTGCGATTTTCTCCGCAGGGAAGCGGTGCCAACAACACTTCCAGCAGGAAGATAAGCCAGTGAATCCGCAGACTTAGAAATAAAAGCATCCCTCACATCCTCTCTTTCAAGATTGCAAGGAAGTATAGTCTTGTCAGGCAAATAAGTTGGAACATCTTTCATGGAATGGACAGCAATGTCGATTTCTCCATTGACCAACGCCTCGTCTATTTCTTTAGTAAATAGCCCCTTCCCTCCAATATCAGCAAGTGGCTGCGTGAGAATCTTGTCCCCGGTAGTTTTTATAATCTTGATCTCAATAGCCCCTTCTTCTGCTAGTTCGGGATGTCTAGCCCTCAGCTTGGCTTTTGTCTCATAAGCTTGAGCAAGCGCTAGTGGGCTGTCCTAAAATTGAATCCATGTAGATAGTCACCAAAGATGGCTCAAAGATAGCTAAAAGGAAGAGATCCATTGTGATACAAAACAATATATCTTTCTTGAAACTTCAGTAAAGCACTCCATTTGTATTACGAAAGTATGTTTATTATGAGAGTAAGAAACCCTGTCTTCATTCATGGACAAAAATGGAGGAACAAAGGAATCCGCTGCATTCTTTTTGCTTGAAAACAGGAAGATTTGAGTTATTCTTCGTGGAAGCAATCATCAGAACATATTACACGTTGAGCGATTTCTCGTGACATCAATGGCTTTTTCCATGTGTGTGAAAGTAGTCATAATAAAACACCAATAAGCTAGAAACACTCCAAATCATTATCAACTGAAGTCTACTGAATCCATCATGGTAGAGAATTGTAATCAGAGGCAAGATGTTCCAAAACATTATGATAAATGATCCGAATAAAGTGCTACATGCCGAAGAGAAGAACCTTATTCTGTGGACAGGCACAATGTTTGAAATGCTTCAGCGTGACAAGATGATATTTTTTGAAACAAATAGAGAACCAATTTGTTTAGCTGAAATCGGGTGAATTAAACAGCAAATGAATTCCAGTGAAGAAACAGTAAAAGAACAGGTGTCCTGATACAATGCAAGAGGTAGAGATCCAGAAAAAGTCAAATGTGAAGGAAATTTCAGGTCATAAACAAAATTGGCGACTTAATTGAGGCATTTAATCAAATGTGCGGCGGTCAAGCGCAAGAACAGTTGACCAAATTGAGCAAAATTAAGGCTGCATATCACCAATTTACCAGAGCCCGAGTGACCAGAAAGACAAAGATAGTACCTTCCTCTGGTACCAATCACCAGGAAGGCGGTCTTGGCCTCTTGGGTCTCTTTCTCGACAACCACGGAGGCTCTTGTGACCTCAAAGCCGCGTCTTTTCGGCAGACGAGCTGGAAAGCTCAGGGATTTCTGAGAGAAGCCGAAGACCGAGACCGACCCACCATTGCAGACGCCCTGCCGAAGGGATAGAGAAGAAGAGAGGGCCTCCATTGTAGATACGCACATGGAGACACAGACAGACAGAGATGGGGGAATGAAGAAGAAGAAGAAGAAGAAGTAGGAAGGAGGAGATGGTGGGAGGGTGGAAGGATTGGCGTGGAAGGGACAGTTTTGTTGGGTTAGTGCAATGGGAACAAGCGAAGTGGGTGGATAGATTTCAGGATTACGTTCGTTGGATTGCCACTGTTATTTCTTTTGCCCACCGCCCGCTGTAATTGAATGATGTCATTGGCTGGTACGTGCTTCGATGCTCGGGTGACTTCGACACAACCCTGCGTGTGCTCTCATCTAGCGCGAGAGAGTCGCTGGGGGGGAAGGGAGTTTCGATGGTGGGCGTGTGAATGGTAAACTTTGGGGTCAAGCTTCGGCTTGCGGTATTCAAAAGTGAGATACATGGGTCTAGATGATATGAGGTGATTCACAACTCAAGCTTGATTGGGTCTTGCCAATCAAACGAGTCGAGCCGAGCCGAGCCGAGCCGAGTCGAGCCAAGTCTGGTGATATTCGATTCAAGAAGTTCCAAGTTTAAACAGGCCTTTTATTTTATTATGATCACTATTTGTTTTTCGAAAAATAAAATTATCAAGTTCGGTGTCATACCTCACTCAAAAGCATTCTTCTTCTTTCTCTCCCACTTACGAAACCCTAATTAGTATTCTGCTCCCCTCCTCACCCTCGACAATTGACACACATGTCCGATACCCACCGTACATCCTCCCTCTCGGGTTGGCTTGTATGACCTTGACAAGTCTTTGTTTATTATAACGAGCCAAGCACAAGTGTCAAATCTTAGGCCCGTCCTAACTCAAGCCCGGCCCAAGCATGCAAATCTCTAAAAGGAGACGAGTTTGAATATAGTAGATCCGGGTTCAGCTCAGCTCGTGTGCACTGCTATGTGAGAGGATAGATAGCACTCCGGTGTTAGGTAGGTTGAGGGATCGTAACGGTAATTAGATTTGTGGACTTGCCCATCATTTGGGGATAACAAAGAGGCTTATAGCTTGCCAACATCTTGAAAATCTCGGATGGTAAACGAAATTACACTTGGAAAATGAAAATATAAATTCACGACACAAGATCGTGTTAGCTGAGGCAAGACAAACAATACTGACCGTCGATTCATGTGAGAATCACATTTAGATAGCCCATTTGGAGACAAGAAGTTAGATAGCCCATTCTTGATTTAAACGGGCCGTTCCTGGGCCTCGCTGGGCCCAACTCTGGCCCGGCCCAGAAAGTTCCGGTCCCCAGCAGAATCTTGCCATTGATTTACGTAGCTGTTTTCCCATATTGCCAACAATTGTCAATATCATGCCACTAAATTAACTTGAAAGCTAGAGACCAGAATTTTGACTGTTCGAGCATATTATATTTCACGATCCGCTCTAGTCGGGAATATTTATTTGGGTTTCGACTTCTACCGATCCACGTAACAGTAGCAAAAATGAACATGGTATGGAATAAAATTGTCAGAGAGATGAAGTGATTAAGACTGCGTCGTATTGATCCAAATATTGGCCCAGGGAACCTTCCTTTTTCTGTGGTTGTGAATAACAAGAAAGTTGGGGATTGAAAGTTCGAATTTGGCGCACTTGAAATATTAGTCCCAAAAACTATTCCTTTTTTTTTTTGGCAAATATTTGATGCATTAAAGGACTGATAATTATCATAAATTATGCGGTCCGGTCGTTAAAACTATTAAATAAATGAGAAAGATGACTATGAGTTGTCGGATTCTTTTTCTTAAGTTTGAATCTTTGGTAGTGAATTATTAGATTAAAATACCGAATGATCCGGTGACCGAATCGCAGAAACTTCCTATAGTACCATGTCCTTAGTCTAATAATTCCCATCTGAGTATGAGACGACTGATAATTATAAAAAAATCAAACCATCTGGTCATTAAACTGTTACGCAAGTGGAGAAGGAGATTATGAGCTGTTAGATTCTTTTTTTAAAAATTGAATCGCCGTTTGTGAATTGTTGAATTAAACTATTGAATGGTGCAGAGACTGAATCATAGAATCTTTCTGTAGCACGTAGACCTTAGTATTATAATTTACGGCGAGGATTAAACTATTTGATAATTATCAGAAATTTTACAATCTAGACGTTAAATCATTAAATAAGTGGAGATGACAATTATAAGTCATTAGATTCTTTTCTTTAATTTGAATCGTTAGTTATGGATTATTATATTAAACTACCGAATAGTCTAGTGACTGAATCATAAAACCTCCGGTAGCACGTAGACCTTAGTATGTTCATCCACATCGAATCAATTGAGGACACGTGTACTGACAAAAAAAAAGGCCAGGAATTATAATTTGTTGGGACTTTTTCATTTTCCTCCCTCCATTTATTCATTAAGAAAATCAGAGCCAATGAGTCATGCAATCTTTTCCTTTATTCCAATATGGGCGTACGGGATGGCAGGAAAAGGAGTATCTTTGCTTTATGGACACAATCGATGGTCCAAACAAAGCGGTCCCAGAATACAACTTAGGCAACCATTTCTCGCTTGTCCTTCCGTGCTCCAAGAACCAGACATTTGAATTGGAATCAGCTTTTTATTTATTTTTTATTTTTAAATTCGAGGTACGAAATGATAATCGAGCAAACCATCACATCGAGACCCAGCCGAGGAGGTAAATAGACCGCCCCACTTGATTGCACGCTCCCACTTCGTATGGAAAATGCACGTTTTGCTTATTTCACATACTCTGAACCACCAGCAAAACGTTCGAATCCAACCGACGTTTTTGAAACACTATGGATTTAATCAACTCAATCGTTTCTTTTCAATGTTATGCTCCCCCTTCATTTGAGCATAGAAGTGTACTATTTTCACGGATCCTGGATCGGGAATTAAACCTTTCGAATCGATCGGACAATCTTTTTCACGGTCCTGTCATTCGAAACAACAGTACGACTGAGACGGGAGAGGAAGCAGAGGCATCATTTTTCCGATCCCATATACTTCTGACCTTCTCGAGTTTATCTCTGATTTGATCCGCTATTTTACCCTTTAATTGAACTTTCATATCGTGGTTGTCATTTAAGATTGTGATAGATGTTCTATCGTCCTATGCTACCTACCGAAGAAGATAAAGAGTTTCCCAATTGATCACGGAACACCGGAGGAACTAAATCATTTATAAATTATACTTTTTTTTTTATAAATTAGAGATTTTTCAGAAATAAAGTTAAGTTTCAAGATTATTTTTAATAGAATGTACTGTATTATTATACTATTTTTTTATCAAATAATTACAATTTTTTAATACTAAAAAAAAATATTATCGATACCATCTAGCACTCCCGTTGCATTTTACCCATGCACAGTTGAGCTGATCTAGGAATAGACAACTCGATGCCAATCTTACTACTTGTCTTGTCTCTCACTTTGGGTGGTGTTCATTTTTCCTTTGAACAGAAGAATTCAAAATGTTCCATTACCGATGGGAATCTCGGGCAACTAGTGGCTTTAGAGTACATCGACTTCAAGTTATTCCCTGAATGAGTATTACACAGATGGGCCAACCCCGATTCGTACCGATCTCGCCACTAAACTGACAACACTTAACTAAACATCAGTGCTCAATAGTTCAAATTTATACACAATCTCTAATGAATTGGGGTAGAAATAGCCACGCGTAACTTGAGAAATACTAATAAGATTGTGACAAACGAGTAAACTGTTATTAATTATCCAAACAGTTATCTTAATTATCACTGATCGTAACAATTTAATTAATTTTTTTTACTGCCTCACTGTAATTTATCACCGTATAAATTTCTTTTTACATTGAGAATGACATGCGGGACTCTGCAATCATGTAAAATGAGGATTAATTGGCTTCTCCCTTCAGCCTAAAAGCCGAAGCTTCGGCAGTCGTCCTTCACTCCCCGTAATTTCTGCCCTTTCGGTCAAATCCGATAACTGTACGGAAGCCCTTTGTACCACCGAAAAGTCAAAGTTGCAAGCACAGATTGTGAAAGAAACGAGGAACATTTTTAATAATTTTATGTTGACAGTAAGATGATGAAAAATATTAATAAAAATACTTTAATTGAAAATGATTTTGATGATTGGACGGACCTCCGTTTATTCATTGGCTTCAATTCAGTTTTGTGTTTTCTCACACTGTACGTCGACGTAAAGTCAATCACGAATTTCTCGAATACCATCGTCATCTGTCTGACAAGCTCGAGCAGCAGGGACATGGATCAATCAGTGCGTAGCGCTCGGACCAGACATTTGATTGATTATTAATAGGTAACTAGAGTAGAACAGTTAAAAAATAAATGATATCATTATCAAACTAAGATTAAAAGGTACTGAATTCGATTCTTGAAATTGTACCTAACTATTTAATTCATTTTTCCTTGCCGGTCAGCCTAAGCCAGCAGTTCTTTTTCAGTAATTGAAAAAGAAAGATCTTGCTTTGGTTGGCAAAGCTGCTTCTCCTCCTCCTTTTCTGTTTTCCATCTCCACGGGAATCGGAAAATTAATTGACGAAATCGTTTTCCGACTATATAGTGGGATCTTCTGTTTGTTCGTGGCTCTGATGTGTGCAATCCCTGGTTGTCGCGCTCTCCTCCATCCAATTTAGCCTCTCTCGGAATCCTCTTGCCTGGACCCGGATCTCGCGGGCCACTCCCGAGGCGATCCTCTCTTTCCGATACGATGTTAATTCGATTGTGGTGGTGGTGGTTGAAGATGATGGAGCGGCATCCAAGTGAAAGATCGGGTCAGTCGGTCCATCGTAGAGCACATCAAAGATCCAGGCTACGTGAGCGCAAAACTGTAGCCATGGATTTGTGGAGGGTCGATCTGCCGTCACATTATGATCGGTAACCCAACCTCACAGGATTACCATTAATGCTGCGTCTGGCGAGCACATGATTCGAAAAACTGAACGGAACATAATCAACATGTTTTATTCCCCTCAATTCACATCTCTCAGTCCGTGCTGTACATGACACTGACTGACACCGGAAAAGGAGCACAGTCTTTTAAGAAGAAGGGTACATGTCACGGTCACATCGATTGTCTCACAGAAGTGCGATCGAGTGCGAGAGGGAGACGAATACGTAGTTCGCGAGGGGAGACACGGAAGGTCCCTAGGACCAACCTAGGAGCCATATCCCTCCCTCATGTATGAATTATTCAAAAGGAGTGAATGGAAATGGAGGCCTCAAGTCTCGACATAAAGAAAAGTGAGACATGTGAGGGGACTCGTGATAAGGTTGTCAACTTGACCCAAACAAGAAGACATTTCCTCTTTTGACACTGCGTGAGTGTGTGTGTGTTTGTGTGTGTTTGTCATCATTGTCGCTTAATTATATGCACTCTATGCGGCCCCTGGCTACCCTTGAACTATTCCTTGCGGGATTCTTCCACCTATGGAAATTTATTTTTTATTTTTTATTTTTTTGTCACCAGCCGCGGTATCCAAGCAGGCCCCACCAGCGGTGAGATGGCATCTTTCAGCCAACCATACTTGACTAATCCGTTGGTCGCCCCGGGTCACACGCCTGGCAATGGCGGGTGAGGCTCCCAAGGGGAGTGTCTGCGTACGTGAGGTTTCGAACTCGAGATCTCTTTAAGCGGCACCGAGCTGCTTACCACTTGGCCCAACCCCCCTTGGTCTATGGAAATTTATTTATTTCATATTAAGAACATCCGAATTTTGCCCAACAAATTCTCATGGCCCGGTAGGGGTGTAAATGGGCGGTTGGGGATTTTTTTCCAAAAATTATTGGGCTCTAGTTTTTTTAACCAGTTTTTTCAAGTTAAAAAACTGCACCGAAAATCATTTAAGGGTTATGAAAACCAACCACTTTCGGTTTATTTTTTTTGGACGGGTTGTTCAGTCTCGATTTTTAATATAATAATACATTAAATGCCAAAGTAATAAAGTAAAATTCATTATAATAAATGAGAAATACTAATTATAAATATTTTAGTATATTAAGAAGATAAAAAACATAAATATAAATAACGATTCAGGTTTAAAATATCAAATATATTATTTGCATTATCAAAATTTAATAATAAAATGATTTATTATATATAATATAAATTCAATATAAGAATTTTCTGATCCAGTTTTTTCAACTTAAAAACTGCCTTAAATTTGTTCTGGAACCCATAAATCTGATTTTTCGGTTTGGGTTTGGTCTGCTTTTTCATATTTCCGATTTTTTACTTGCAACCCTATGGCCCCGTATGCTGGCTGACCCAAAGATGATTCGAACTTGGGATTGGTAGGACACTTACGCTTCACCTTCTCATTAAACTAAATCCCTTGGAGTTCATCCTCAATGGAATTGCTTTCTTAATTTTATACCTTAATTATGTGTAAATCATTTAATTTACGAGTAACAACATTAATTCTTACTGTTTTCAATTTTTTTATATCTATGATATTCGACGCCGTAATAACAGACTAATCCACCAGACAATGCATCATACGACCCAAGGCCCGTCGTTGATCTCCCAGTTACCGGGCCCGGGAGAGTCGAATTCTGAACCTGACCTACCGTATGCTATCAACTTACTAGCGAGTCCGTCCCTCGGTGGCACATTCTTACCGTTCCCAGTTATATAATACTCGATGCTCACAGTACTTGAGCATGGATTATTTGGATGTTTTCTGTAAACGCATCCCATTTCCTCCCTCCCTCCCTTTTAAGCTCCGCAGAAAACAAAACTTCATAAATTTTTTTTTTTTTTGCCAATCATCAAAGAAAACATTTTTCACAATCCGGACCGGCCATCTATTTTCCTCTTTTTCCAATTTTTCCGAGGAAGAAATCGTGAACCATAAACTCGAGCACAGTACGATGACTTTGGTGGAGTAAATTATCATCCTGCACATTGTACATGTGAGTAAATACTTAACGTGTAATACATAACGAATTCGTTGTGTAATTCTCTCTCAAATTTTAACACGTGCAGAGTTTCCAACAATTTTCAAGAGTCGATTTTGCATGCGTTAAGATTCGAACAATTATTTATACAGCGAACTCGTTATGTATCACGCACTCCATATTTACTCTTATCTATGCATGCGATACATCGTTTGGTGTTATAAAAGTCGAATATATATGTCGGAAAGTTTCACCGAATTTTTTTTTGAAAACATAAACTTAAAAAACATGTTTATTTACTTTAAAAGGGAATTTTTGAAAAAAAATTCCTTTTTCACTTTTCATATGGAGAATTTTTAATCTAATACATTACCAATCGCACTCCTACACAGTTCTACTAAAAACTTAATTTAAAAAATAGACCGAAAATGGGGAAGAAAAATATAAAATATTCGTTATATGTAAAAGTAAAAGGACACTTACTTTTGTAGGAAAAAGAATATGAAAACTATTTTCAGATAAACGAGAATCCAGAATAAATAATTATCCAATTAAAAAAAAAAAAAACAGAGAGAATCCAGAAGACATTGCTCTATGATCTCTCCCCTGTGTCCCAACAGGAAGTGCCACCGGCCAAGCCTCCACTATCATGAAGAACGAGGACGCCTTTTTCTCTCTCTCTTATTGCCCGTGGGGGCCATTAGCTGGAGGTCAATTTTCAAAACAAAATCATGAGATAATTTAACAAAAATGTCGGGTTAACGAGACAGCGAATTTTATATAGGGAAATCGTACATGACTGAGACTAAGAGGTTCTGAATTTTATTCTCGCATGTGGGATTCCCGCGTACCCTTTTATAGCCTTAACATTCTCATATCTCTGTTTATATTTACGAGCTTTCTCTGTAACGGGAAAAAAGAGAGAAGCTTAAAATCACTAAAACATGGGCATAGTGATATGTAATGTTGTGACTTTTGTATTTATCAATGAACATATTATGTAAACTGAACAACCAGTACTAGTAACACTGACCTGTAACACCATCGATAACCTAGTATAGTCCAAAAAGCCAACATCCACCGAAACCCATGATCGAAGAGTCTATTCAAGCAATTTTACTTAGACGGGGATCCGAGCTTGAGATTTCGACCTCCCTAGACTGTATGACAGTAAGTTTTGGATTATTAGACGACAGCCCGTCGCAGTATCCTGCAAAATAAATTAATTAACATGGAAGGACACGGCTGTACAAGTTTTATTTTATAAATATAGCTGTCAAAAATAATTGCCACTGTTATTTTCTTCTCAGAAATGAGAATTTTAGACCACTGACTGCAATTATCTAGGAGGCCATTATTACATTCCTAAGTATTCAACCAGCGATGACTTTCACAATAAAAACAACAGAATTTCACAAATTTCCCTTCCAAAAATTAATAAATAAGGTGATATCAAACAATTAGAACTCAACTCAAATATAATTAATTAAAATTTATTAAGTTTTTAAATATCTCGTGCTATAATGAAAAAATCTTGAAATATCAATTTCCTTTCAAGGTGTGCCCATAATTAAATCTAATTAATACTGTGCCTACTACTTTAACCGCTAAGTTTAATTAATTCTGTGCTTTGAGGTAATCGGAGAGAAGCAAAATCTAAAAAAATGAAAAATATTCGGTCATATTTTTGTGAAAAATTACATTATATGTCCCTGCAGTTCTTTCTTTCTTTTTTTTTTAAAAAACTTTTTGGAAAATATTGCAAGTTGGGCAAAGAAGATTTCTCGTGGATTCACAAGAGAGTGCCAAAAAGTGAAAAAGCACGCCGGTTGGATTGGTCTCACCCCCTTTTTTTAATTAAATAAAATTTTAAATTTAAATATTATTAATTAAAAAAATTTATTAAGACTTACCGGTTTTCTGCAGGGACGGATCTAGAAAATTCGTTTGGAGGGCGAAATTTCATGAAGAGTAACACGGAGAATTTTGGGGGAGATGAGATGTGATAATTCAATAAAAAATAAAATAAAATCAAGTGAAATGCGTATAATATTTTTAGGGTTTTATCGAGTCTAACACTCCTCCTAAATCGATGGATGGATTTCTAAATATTGCAAACAAAATAAAAGGTAAATTTTTTAAGGAAAAAATTATTGCGTGTTTCTAGATGGACAACAAAAATCATAATCAAACATCATTAGGTAGCAGTAAAATGAAATGAAATCGACAAATAAGAGGGGATCAACATGAAATTGGGTGGTGGGTGGATCCGTACTCAAATATGACTATGAGTAACCACGAGGAAAATGAGGTTTTTCGTATATTTGTACTATTCTCGGCTTGAAATTAATAAATATATAATTCGATTTTTATTAGTGAGAATTTTTTAAAGTTTTATTCGTTTATTTTTCCTATCTTTCCGCAACCCGAGCCCTCCTAATTTATTCCAAAAATATATATAAAATCATACTCATGTCGGCCAATTTTGGTCCAACAGATTGAATTAATCATACTATATGCTGAAAAATATAGAATAGAATAATAAATGATGAAATATGTACAGAGCAGGATGTAAGCAATTATTCATAAAAAGCGTATACGTGCATGTGTATGTATATAAAAAATTTAATATAATAATTACAACATGAATACTATATATATTTATCGCTTTTGACAGTCGAGTTCTACATGTTTGAATATGACCGATTCTATCTTATAAGATCGGTTCTGTTACGTGTTATAGCCCGAAACGTCACAATTTTACTGAAGTCAATTTCACGAAAATAACAAAACCATTAGCGAAATAATGAGAATTTGGATTGAATTCTCCATCAGTGTAAAGACGGTGTATATAATAGTGCCTGAATTTTCCATCCTATCATCGCAAGATTGATCTGTTGAAAAACTTGGAATTCAATGGCCCTCTCTGGCGATTTCCGATTGGTCGTGATCCGTCGAGTTTCTGGACCCGATATGCTATGCCTCATCACCGAGAGCTAATTTCACGCCAGAACCCATTCCGTATGGCATGCTGCTACACGAATGCAGTATCCCGGATCGTTCATACAATCCGTACGAGGTACGTTAATTTTTGTCCCGTAACACATCAACCAAGCTACGGTCCTAAATGTGTTCTCTCCGAGTGAACATGAGGGGATGCTCGGTTCAAGTGTTTTGGATCACAGCAAATGTCAAAATAAATTATAACAAAAATTTATAATATTTCTTGAATTATAAATTGAAGGTGAGTTATTTTGTTCGACAAAGTATATTAAACTATTTGAAAAGTTTGGTAACTGTGTTAAATGACTATAGTAATATTTGGTAAGTGCATCTGGCAGAAAGTCTTAAGGTTGATAGTAATGTTAGAAATTTTAGGTGTGTTTCGTACATAAAAACTTTACCGATCACTCAACTGAACTATATAATATAAGAACATAATAAATTTCGCAACTAGACACCTCGACATATGAGAAATTTTTAGGTGACCATACCTCACCAAGTGATATCAGTAAATATCAACTAAAATGTAATAAACGGGTAAATTAAATCATCCGAGAAATTACTATAATTATTACTAATCAATGTAATTTGATTGATTTTTCCTTATCAGATTTTTTTGTAAAGTAGTTATGCCAGAGTTTTTTTGTCTGGGTGATATGCTGTTTAATACGGGACAGTAACATGATATTAAACCATCAATTCCCAGATTTCTTGCCTAACATACAGATATTTCCTTGTTTTGGAGTTATTAGATCATTTATTGCATTTTTTACTCATCCATTGTGAATGGACAATAATTAACAAGAATTGATTCCAGTAAGACCAGTGGGACCGGATTGGTACAAGTCTTTCACTTAAATTAATTCTAATTGATTGTACTATCAAGAGTGGCGGTCCACCGATCCAAATTCACTATTATTTAGTTTGGTGTGGTCGAGATTTTAAGTTTAGAGTCTCGCTCAAAGTAATTGTACTAGAAGAAGGTCTAGAGCTTGGAACTTGACAAATACTAGTTTCTTGGACTATCTTGGATCTTTTGTGATGTTACGTTGACGGTCCTGTATTGGTATTAATTGTTCAGTAAGACCTGATTGATTTAGTTCGAGTCGGGAATGCCCACTATGGAGTAAAGTACTCCCACGAATAATTTTTTCTATTCACAAGACTCGAACCTGAGATCTTACTCGAAGGAAAGAGGTGCTCTATCATATCAACCAATTCACTTTGATAATGTAGGCATGTGTTGTATACGATACGGTAGTGCCCACTCAAGAGTAGCGAAGGAGAGGGAAAAGAAAGCCCACTTGAATTTTGATAGGTATAAAAGGGGAAGGGCGCATGAGAGTGGGAATTACAAATACAGAGGGAACCCACAAAGGCGCACCCACGCACAGACCTCATCACTACCCATTTGTTTTCCTCTACAGCACACCTGCCTGCCATTGATGATGTTCTCTGCTACTCCTTCCCTTCCTTTCTCTCACTAAGAACCCCAACAAAACCAGAGGCTCTCTCCATCTCCGCTCCGCTCTCGCTCGATTTGCAAACCCGATAACGCCTCTGTTTTATCTTCCCGAGGAGTCGTTTCGGAGAAGATGGGGGGAGACAAGGCTATCAGCTTGGAGGACATCAAGAACGAGACCGTCGATCTGGTAATTTCACCTGGATGTGTCTTCCTTCCTTGTCGATTCCCACCACCTTTATCTGCTCGAATTGCTTCATGGGTCGTCAATTTTTCGCCATTATCTGACCGGATCGCTCATGGGTCAGCGTCCGTTTCCTGGGTCTTGCCTGCTAATGGCGGAATCGTGCTTTTCTCGTACCCGCCCTTCGATCACTGATTCCCTTGACACATGCAGTTCTCTATGATTCAATTTCTTGGAGCTGTGATGCTGTGTTTACTGTTTGCTTCGGTTGCTAAATCGATAATTTGAATCCATGGCTGGTGAACGGTCTGGATTTCGATTCGATCGGAATCGGAGTCGGAGATTCCCGGGACGGAGGATTGAGCGTAAATGGTAATTGAAAAATTGCAAAGTAGGATGAGATTTTTAAGGGGAGAATCTAGCTCAATCTTTGCACGGTAAAGTACTCTATGTTCACGGAAAAAAAAAAAACGAACTTAAAATATTAGAATAAATTCGTGGAATTGAATTATTTATTTATAATTTATGATAATTTAGATTAATTTAAAATTCATAAACGGCAGTAGCAAGCATGATATTCTCAGTTGTTATTAATATATTATATTAATTTTACTTTATAATTTTATAATTTTAAATTATTGGTTAAAAAATGTGATAAATTTTTACTAGTAATTATATATATAATTAGTATATATATATATGTGAAGGGATATTGAGTGAAATGGGATAATATAAGTAATAATAAAAGATTTTTATTATTAAGATACATATAAAGTGGGAGAAAAATAAAAAAATTACTATTTTTCTCTAATCTAGAAATCAGGATCATATCATAAATTTTTAATATGTAAATTTAATTGATGATAAATATAAAAAATAAAATAAAATAAGATATCAAACTTTTCAAACGTTTTAATAGCAAGCATAGACATAACGTCATACCCAATTTTTCACGTTTCCTATTACAGGAGGTTGAAAATTTTACGCCCTCCGGCTCCGTACTTCCCGTGATGCTGATCGCATTCTATGTGGTCCCCCGTGCATCAATTTTTCCAAGTAGTGAATAGGGTTAATAATCTCGTACCGGTCACATTGATCGATCGGAGTTGTCCTTTTCCCCCATCCTTCGGTAGTTAAGAGTCAAAATTACCATGGACCCTTTTGTCATTTTCTTAGGTACCGGTATTCTATTATGTTATGAACCATAGATGAAAGTCTCTGATTCAATCGCTCTTATAATACTAAAAGGAAGAAGAGATAAAAGGATACGGTAAATATCACTGATAATGAAAATCAGACTCTGGGTCGCTCAATCTGAGGTTGAGTACGGTATTATTGTACCGAGTCTCCTTTATCGGTTATATCTTGCACTTTTCGTTGTATTTTATTAAATTATATTATTATGATAGTAATTTTTGAAAATTGTGCAAATTATGGGTAGGAAAAAAAAAAACAGATTTTCGGACGAATAGGGAGAATTATGACAGTCTTTCTTAGTCTTATGGTCCAAACAACTACAAAGGGAAGTAGCGTGACACCCCCTTCCTTTTCCTTGGAGATGCAATTAACACCAATGTCGCGTATGGCAAGGGAAAATTTCCAGTGGATTGTTCGATCTGCCCGATCGAGAGCTATAGAGTTCGGGTACTTTTCACGGCTCGATCTATGCACGCCATATTCGGGAAACCGATAGTCGCTGTTACTAATTGCAGAGCTGGCATTTCGAAACACCTACTCTCCAATCCAAGATCGCCAGAAACATCCTCACATTGAAAGAGGTTGCTGTCCTCCCGTTAGGCCCAAACCATCTTCTCTTAAATGATATTCTATAAGTGCTCGAGAAGGGCTCGAAACTAAGACCTTGCTGGCTGGCCGAGGCTGAAACTGATCGGTGGAACGGTGGGTGGGTGGGTCGGGCCGATTTAGGTGAAGGGGAGGGAGAGCCGTGGAATAGTGACAAAAAGAGGAGAAGGAAAGAAAAGCTGGGTTGGGTAGGGTATTCATGTGCTGTCTGGCAATCCATCCCACTCTATTTGCTGTCCGACCAAACTTGTCATCATCGTCACACCGTATCGTATCTTATAAAGTTTTATTTAGTTGGATCCGGACATGTGAGTGAGACACACAGACGGACAGACAAGCTCTCCCTCCGCCACCCATCCAATCCTAACTTATAATAAAAAAAAAAAAAATATATATATATATATATTTTTTCAATTTTTTATAAATGCACACCCAAATTAATATACTTTTTTAAATACTTTTTTGATATATAAATAATTAATTTTTGGGGTGGAATTTCTGTTTGGCTCAAATCTCAATGGGGCTGTTTTGTTGTTTCCGCCGGGAATAGGGGAGTACTTTTCCGTGGTACCTTTCAGTCCGTGAAACGAACTGCCACTGCTCTAACCGTTCCTTTAATCTCGCTCTCAACTCTCACGTTCCTTACACTTTACCCCCTCCTGTCATTACCAAAAGTAACTTTTAAATTTTTTAGGTGTTTTTTCTCATTAAAATAGAATCATATTTTAAATTTCAAAAATAAAAAATTATGACATCATTACTTGTTAGTGAATAGATTCAGTTCAACATTAAAGTAAATGGGATGCGTTAAACTTATGAATTAGAAAAAAGATGAACTCCAACACACTCCTTTTACTCTTATTCTTGGTTTACTTTGCCTATTTGTCCTTTTTCCGGTTGTTTTATGGGGTTTGCATGGTTATCCTCGAACTCTACTTGAAATTAAGAGATCTTAAATTGAAAAATATGTCTCATGGGATTTCAATTCATCCCTACATGCATACACATTTAATTTATCTGATGATCTGATCTGCACGAACTGTATAGTTTGGTGTTCGATCAGACCGGTTGCCACTTCTATGCAACTATTATCAATCGCACGGGAATCTTCATATACCCACGGCTGTAATGTTGTTAAGAGGACGTGGTTGGTTGAGGACATCGAGGAGGGTGAAAGACGGGGGCATCATAAGTTATCAAAGTTTGGGTGTGATTTTTGAATTGTTTGAAGATTGAGGGTCCAGGGTTAACTGTTGTAATAATCGTACAAATGGAGGGGCAAGCTGCAACGTTGCCATGATTATCTTTTTGGATTCCCCGACCTGTCTATCGGGAACCTCAACTTGGTGGCGCGTGCTGCACACAGTCCATTCACTTGTGGGAAGTGCGATGGTTGTTAACACCAACACCAACCCCGCCCCACCACCCCCCCAACGCCGGGGGACCGCTTCACCCTTTTTCCTTTTCAAAAAGATTTTATTTTCTTTTCAAAAAGAATTTCTATTTTATTCATTTTATTTATTAAACTTTGGGGTTGGTGTCGGTCAACTCTGATATCTGGCCAGTCTGGTCGGGTTCTGTTGGGAAATGCACAAAAATACCGTGCATCAAGGGGAAAAAATCATAAAATTTCGGTACTTACAAATTATTTTTATACATACTGTCAGGAGATTGTATATTGAAGATACGATGTCAATTTTGTAAAGAGTTGACATCTTCATGATGTGGTTATTAATAAGAAAATCGTATTTTCAACACATGATTTCTTAATAAATATAAACAACTTATATTTGTCAAGAGGTCAGTCTTAAAAACAAGATTTTAGGATAAGATAAAATTTCCATTTTAACAGTCAACTTTTATTTTTTTTTTGGTCATTAAAAATTTCTCCTTGTGAAGTGACCGCAAGTTGAGATTGTATCTTTAATCTGCGATCTCTTAACGGCATAATGAGAAATAATTTCTCAAAAACAGTGTTTTAAGAATTTTTTAGTAATGTACAGTATTTTCGCTCATTTCTCGAGTTCAATTCATTTGTCAAAGAATTTTCAGAATATATATTTTTCTTTCGTAATTGAATTAAATTAAATTAGAATTCATGAAAAATAAATTCCATTCATTTTATGAATCATAGTACCCTCCATTGAAATTTCACCAACCCCCAGTGATAAACTGGAGAAAGAACAACTCGAATAATTACATTATGTCTGATCTTTTTAACTACAAAAGGGCTGATGCGGAGAATGTAATTTCAAATTGGAAGACATCGTCAAGTATTAGCACGACCAAATTTTTTTAGCCAAGGTGAAAATTTTCAATATATTTTTTTAAAATTTTATTATAAATTTCGTTTCTTTAACTTTAATTTAGAAATAGTAGAACAACTTGACCATATTTTCTCATTGGCAAAACGTGCTTCAATTTCGAATAAAATTTCAAAACACTTTAGGTAACACATCAGTTGGTTGCTTTCTTTTAGATAGTCATTCACATGTCCATGGATGCTGCCAAGCCCTTTTTTTTTTTCCTTGGAAGGTTTTCTGTGTTCAGTTTGATTTGTGTAGCAAGAAAGAAGTGTGTTATATTCTGATAAACAGGTCGGAAGATTTGTACTATACAATAAATAAAAGAGAAAGAGTAATATTAATTTTACCAATTGGTTGAATTGACGAGCTAAAATTTCCCCACTAAAATTACCTAATTGTTATGTTTGTTGATGTTTCTGATAATTGTCTCAGGAAAAAATTCCGATCGAGGAAGTGTTCGAGCAGCTCAAATCTTCGAGAGAAGGTTTGACCACTGCTGAGGGGGATCAGCGGCTAGAAATCTTTGGATACAACAAGTTGGAAGAGAAGAAGGTAACCCTTTGGATCTGTGGCATAAACTTGTTTCAAGTAGACCGAGTTCATCAAGTTAAATTGAATTCTAACATGGAGAGTCATGACTCGATGTGCTAAACCTGTTTCGGGATCCATATTACTCGTTTCTTGACTCGCATTTTCTTTGATGAAATTTTCTTGCTTTTTTTACTTTGGATGGTTAGGAAAGTAAAATCCTCAAGTTCCTCGGGTTCATGTGGAATCCCTTGTCATGGGTCATGGAAGCTGCAGCTATAATGGCTATCGCACTCGCCAATGGCGATGGGAAGCCTCCTGATTGGCAAGACTTTGTGGGTATCATGTGTTTGCTCGTAATCAACTCTACCATCTCTTTCATCGAGGAGAACAATGCCGGCAATGCTGCTGCAGCTCTGATGGCCAATCTTGCTCCTAAAACCAAGGTAAAATGACTTTCCTCTCCTATAACCATTTCAAGTTAATCATCAATACGTTTGGGATGTGTTGAATTCAGTTGTGTAGCCGCCGAACTTGATTTGCATGCTGGTGTGAAAATAAATTGAATATCACATGGATTTTTGCCGGATTATAGTCAGATGGATTTTTCAAACCACGGTTCCAGTAGGTCGAACACAGATTTGTATGATGATTCTGAAAGTAGTAAAGAGAAAGAAACTTTGCTTATCACTCTTTAATTGATCAGGTTCTGAGGGATGGGAAGTGGTGTGAACGAGAGGCATCCATTTTGGTTCCGGGAGACATCATCAGCATCAAGCTTGGAGACATCATTCCAGCAGATGCCCGTCTCCTTGAGGGCGATCCCCTGAAGGTCGATCAATCTGCTCTAACCGGTGAATCCCTCCCAGTCACCAAGAACCCCTCGGAGGAAGTCTACTCTGGATCAACCTGCAAGCAGGGCGAGATCGAGGCAGTTGTGATTGCCACTGGGGTCCACACGTTCTTCGGGAAGGCAGCACACCTTGTTGACAGCACAAACCAAGTCGGGCACTTCCAGAAGGTCCTAACTGCAATCGGGAACTTCTGTATCTGCTCCATCGCCGTGGGGATGTTGATCGAGATCATCGTTATGTACCCGATCCAGCACCGGAAGTATAGGGATGGGATCAACAATCTCTTGGTGCTCCTGATTGGAGGGATCCCGATTGCTATGCCCACGGTCTTGTCCGTCACGATGGCAATTGGGTCCCACAGGCTGTCCCAGCAGGGAGCTATAACAAAGAGGATGACTGCTATAGAGGAGATGGCAGGCATGGATGTTCTCTGCAGTGATAAGACGGGGACTCTGACTCTTAACAAGTTGAGCGTCGATAAGAGCTTGATAGAAGTTTTCGTGAAGGATGTGGACAAGGACCATGTGATCCTCCTTGCAGCTCGGGCTTCTAGGACCGAGAACCAGGATGCTATTGATGCAGCCATTGTTGGGATGCTCGCCGATCCTAGGGAGGTAAATTAATCCTATCAACTCTTATGTTTGGGAAGTCTGGAAAGGTATATTGTTATTGAAAAAAATGCGTTTTTTTTCTAGGAAATGACAGAATTTTCTATCAATGCATGAAATGGATGTCCTGTGACTTTTGTGTTGTAAAGATCTAATTCACTATCTATTAAGTGCCAATTATATGTTTGACATTAATGTTAGGCCCGTGTGGGAATCAGAGAGGTTCATTTCTTTCCATTCAATCCGGTGGACAAGAGAACTGCTTTAACTTACATTGACCCCAAAGGGAACTGGCACCGAGCAAGCAAAGGGGCCCCTGAGCAAGTAAGCCATCTCTCAAATCCTTTTCTTGCATTGCATTTAACTTGAACTTTTGATTTTTTATTTTATTTTTGTTCTTCCTTCAACTTTTTCCTTGCTATCCATATACAGATGAACTTAACTAAATCTTTGTTGTTACAGATTTTGAACCTTTGTAATGCACGAGAGGATTTGAGGAAGAAGGTTCATGCTATCATCGACAAGTTTGCGGAACGTGGGTTGCGTTCGTTGGCAGTTGCTAGACAGGTCTTTCACCATTGTCAATTAAGCATCTGAACCCTTCAAAAAAGATCATTCTATTTGCTTCTATGATGCCGAAATCTTGAAATTTTCCTGTTGCTGGAATATATTTAACAGGAAGTGCCCGAGAAAACAAAAGAAAGCCCGGGTGCCCCATGGCAGTTTGTGGGCCTTCTCTCTCTCTTTGACCCTCCGAGGCATGACAGTGCAGAAACCATTCGCAGAGCTCTGAATCTCGGAGTGAACGTAAAGATGATTACTGGTACTTAATAGATGATTCATCTGCATTGCGTTATCGTTTTGGTATAGCAATTATTTACTGTTCTCTCAATTTCAATATTCAGGTGATCAACTTGCCATTGCTAAGGAGACAGGAAGGAGGCTCGGAATGGGAACTAATATGTATCCATCTGCTTCCTTACTTGGACAAGACAAGGATTCCAGCATAGCGGCCCTTCCTGTGGAGGAACTCATCGAGAAGGCAGATGGATTCGCTGGTGTCTTCCCAGGTTTGCGCCCTCTGTTCTAGGATTGTTTTTCTAATTTTTTGGAAAGGTTTGTTCGGCTCCAGATTTTCTGTGAAACAGTCAACGGAACTGCAGAAATCATTTTCCCATAAGTGACTCACATGTAACAAAAAAAATGACCTTACTCTTGTTTCCCTGTACAGAACACAAGTACGAGATCGTGAAGAAACTGCAGGAAAGGAAGCACATATGTGGAATGACAGGAGATGGAGTTAATGATGCCCCTGCTCTGAAGAAGGCTGACATTGGAATCGCTGTTGCCGATGCTACCGATGCTGCTCGGAGTGCTTCTGATATAGTTCTCACAGAACCCGGTCTGAGCGTTATCATCAGTGCAGTGCTAACTAGCCGAGCAATATTCCAGAGGATGAAGAATTACACCGTGAGTCTGCATACTTTCTAGCTAAACTTCCCTATACCTCTGTAATGAGTTTACCTTTTCCTCTGTGTGGAGTATTTATGGATTTTCTTTATCTTTATTTGCAGATTTATGCTGTCTCCATTACTATCCGTATAGTCGTAAGTAGCCATCTAAAAATCTTTTGCAATCTCTTACATAGGGACGGTTATATTTCTTGGTCATTGATACTCCTTTATCTGTGCTTCATACATTTTCCAGTTCGGTTTCATGCTCATTGCTCTTATATGGAGGTTCGACTTCTCTCCTTTCATGGTTTTGATCATCGCCATACTAAATGATGGTGAGCAAGCTTTCCTTGCAATGTCCTCTAATGGCATCTATTGATTAGTTCTTGGCACTTTTTACTTTTGGATGATATTAACATCAAAGTTTATTGAAATTTTCAAGGTACGATCATGACTATCTCAAAGGATCGGGTGAAGCCGTCTCCAATGCCCGATAGCTGGAAACTTAAGGAGATCTTTGCTACTGGGATCGTGCTCGGAGGTTACTTGGCCCTGATGACCGTTGTTTTCTTCTGGGCAATGAAAGAAACTGATTTCTTCTCTGTAAGAAGCAAACTCTCCCTTGCCATTAAACACGTTCCCCATTGCTTTCTATCCCGTTTCAAATTTAGTCATCCCTGATTACGCACGATGCTCGGACAAATGCAGGATAAATTCCATGTGAGATCACTAAGAGATAGTCGGGAAGAAATGATGGCTGCTCTGTACCTACAAGTGAGCATCGTGAGTCAAGCTTTGATCTTTGTGACCCGATCCCGAAGCTGGTCCTTTGTCGAACGGCCAGGGCTGCTCTTGGTCACTGCCTTCATTCTTGCGCAACTGGTATGAATCTTTCAAGCCATATATTCACTCTCCAACAACAGGCTAAAAATGAAACATCCATTCCTTATTGCGTTTAATCCTTTTGGGGTTTGAAGATCGCGACGGTGATAGCCGTGTATGCAAACTGGGGATTCGCTGAGATCAAAGGTTGTGGTTGGGGATGGGCGGGCGTGATCTGGCTCTACAGCGTTGTCTTCTACGTGCCATTGGACCTCATCAAGTTTGCCATCCGATACATTCTAAGCGGAAAGGCTTGGCTCAACTTACTCGAGAACAAGGTAATTCATCTTCTGCACAAAACAAGGTCCCATGTTCCTTGAAGTTCTAGCAGTTAGCATTCACTCTTCCTTTCTTTTCTCGAATTATTTAGACCGCCTTCACGACCAAGAAAGATTACGGCAAGGAGGAGAGAGAAGCTCAGTGGGCGCTCGCTCAGAGAACCCTTCACGGGCTTCAGCCACCCGAAACCTCTGCGCTCTTCAATGACAAGAGCAGTTACAGGGAGCTGTCAGAGATCGCTGAGCAGGCAAAAAGGCGTGCTGAAGTTGCAAGGTATTGTGATATTCTCGCTCTATCAATTGTCATGAGGATCCGTTCCTGGAAAAAAGTCTTAGCAAACATACGACTATTCATTCGCTTGTGACATATGCCACATGTTATACCGGTTTCACAGAAGACTCTCCATTCTTTGGTGACAAACGATGGCAGAAAACTGTAGAACTGTAGTTGATTCGATACCGATCTCTGCTAAAGGGACTCTTTAATGAGCTATATCAATTCATATGGATCGAATTCGTTGGTGATCTGCAGGCTCCGGGAGCTGCACACACTGAAGGGACATGTCGAGTCCGTGGTGAAGCTCAAGGGATTGGATATCGAAACAATCCAGCAGCACTATACGGTGTGAAGGCTCTCCGTCACGAGAGAGGAGGTACCGAGGAGTCGAGACGGCTCCGAACATGGAAACTTAGATTAAGTGGAGAAATATGAGATGGATCTCTCCCTCTTTCCTAATCACCCTTCAACTAGATTATTAGATAACTGAAAGTGTAACTCTGTGTCCCATTTTCTTGGGATTTTATTGTTGAAGTTGCTGCCCTTTTCCCATATGCGGTTCACCTGGGAGGAAATGATTATCAGACAACCATTACTGTTGCTAGAACTCTGGGCCCGAGAGTGTGTCTTCAATAAGATGGGCCTTTTCAGGCAAAGTGGGCCTGAAACGGGCCCGGCCCAAATCTGAATATGTGACTCGAGTGCAATTTCCTGGATGAATGAAATTCATGAAGAATGAGCTGGGTAGAAAATCTTGCTCGGTATGCAAGAAATCAAGTGCGGTACAACTTCGTGGCAGCAAAATCCAGCTCGAGAGATGCCATCGAGCTAGTAACTGAACAAAACTCGATGAAGACGTCTCTCGGAGCTGCTTTGCATGCGTGCAAATACCAGATACGCGCACATAGTTGACGAACTTAATCTGGATAGAAGATTCAATGTTCTGGCATTTGCACTTTCCTTGAACCCGAGAGCGGTTCCATTCACATCATCGAGCTTGTAGCGAGAGAGTGAGGGATCAGGTTCAGGATAATCAACCCACTTGTTCCATTGAATATTCGATCATTGCACTGGACTCCCTCAAATTTCACTTCAAAGAATATCATGTCAATCGATCAATCCACTTGATGTTATATGGCTTTACTTCAGATAAGATCCACCTGATCTTTTAGGGTTTCAGATTCTGTTTCCGGCGCATAAATACACCAAAGGTGAGCTGAATGGATCGATGTTATGTGCATGTGTGTGTATGTATGTATATGGTTGGTAAGGACAAAGGGGCAAAGGGATGGAGCACGTGCCCGTCACTATCTGAACAAGATGGCATGTTCCACTTCTAACATAATCTAATGTCGAAACCCAGGCATGCAATAATTGCACTCTTCACTTTACGACATGTTTTGGAGCCGCATCTTTTATCTGTCACTTGCATTCCCCTGTCCTGTCCTTCCCACCTCATCAGATTAGGGTTCAGAGAGCTTCAATTTTTTTTTTGTCTCTGCAGCTCTTACGGTACTGTATGTCTTGAGTTACTGTACGATCACTATATCTCGTGGTCGTGCTCCTCATATACTCCTCGTTGATCGGAAGGTCGGTGGTGTGGTTCTTCTGGGTGGAGGGAATGGCCGGAATGGACCCGGAGGTGGAAGCTCCACTTGATTGAGTTGCGCACTTAACATGCGAGACCCAAGAGGAATGTCTAGACATTGATAGATTGAATACACGAGCTGTCTCTTTATAAAGGGTCTTTTATGCGACGGATATATCACGTGGCATAAATCACAAGTTAATTGTTTGTTTGTAAATATCTGGCCGATTGTGTATCTCATGCTGGTGTGTTTAAAAATATTTGACAGATTGTGTATCTCATGTTGGCGTGTTTAATATGCATCCATTAGCTTGTGATATATATCACGTAATATATGTGTTACATATGTAAGAACTTCTCTATCTCTTTATTCATATTTTTGGACATCCCGACCGTATACATGCTTCACCAAGATTTGTTCCAATAAGTAGATTCGCCCGTATCTCGTCTGTTAGGTGAGTCGGGTTCAAGCCAGGTGACTCGATTAGGTTAAGGGTGTCATCTAGTACTGTCCATATCATTTCAACTCGAGAATTTACCAGGAAATTTTTCGAACTTGACGGCTTAGACGGACAGCCGAGCAGCAAAAACATTGACAAAGAAGACAATAATGGAGGGGGCCCGAAAAGAATAATAATAAGGAATCGCATACAACGTGGGATTAGGGATATCATTCTTAAATGGAGGGGAAAGGGGGGGAATGCATTGGATCCAGGGAAGAAAGAGATCAGAGCTGAAGATAAGCCTGCCTGCCCTTCCCTTTTTTTTTTTCTCTTGGCTGGAAGCTAAGACAGATTCCTCCTGTCCTTGAAACTCCAACCTGTTATTCTTATTTTATGGCAAGATGCTTCATATTTCCACCAGACTTTTGGATTTGTAGTATTCGGTGAATGTATCGAATCTTCGTCTTCCAAGGGTATAAAGTTTGGGGAAAACTCTTCAACCGTATACATTGTACTTCTTCTATTAGGTCCACGGACTTTACTAATGCATTAGCATGTGTATGTGTATCATCTCTTCTATATATATTCATGCATTAGCCTGTTGTGAACGAGTAATTACCCCTTTTTTTTTGTTACAGAGGACGGTCACTGACTAGTAGAGTACCCGGGATGGGAGCATAAAGGATCAACCAGAAGTCCCAAACACCAAAGATAACTAAACTTATAAGAATCTTTTGATTATGAATTTACGACATCTCCTTCTAAACCCTTTTCGATCTGTTTTTTAAATCAAGGGGGACTTACAAGTCTAATACAATGAGAAATAAAACGGGACATATAACTCCCATAGTAGGGATCGAACCCCCGATATCTAGGTTGTGCGATTGAATCTTATATCACTGTAATAAAACTCGTTCCTCAATCTTTCCTTTTTTTTCTCCCTACTTTGCATCCAGATATTTGAACGTCAAATTCAAGTATTAATGAGGTAAGGTCATAGAATAGAAGATCCCACGGAGAGCAAGAGGATTACACGTAGTGATATTCATTTTTTGTTTAAGACTAATAGATTATCCATTTGATTTTCAATAGTGAAACTCCATTTCTCATAAATTTTTAAACCCTTTTTAGATCAATAAAACTTCCTACTAAACGGAAAAAAAAAAAGAAAAGAAAAGAAAAGGAGTTCGGATCACACCATTCAATCCAATTAACATGCTGTTTCTTTTATCTGGTTGGACCAAATTTATCGGATGCAGGAGAAGATCGCACTTTGAATATGGGGACTGAGCTGTCAGAAGTTGAGGATCAGAGGTTTAAGATTTGATTATTTTATAGTAGTCGTCTTTTCTTTTGCGGATGACTCCCTGATTGGATGCAGCTGTGATCTTCTCTTTTATTGTACCTGATGGATGGACAGAGACTTTTATGTATCATGTGATTAAAAATAGATCAGGCCTAGATATCTGATCCAGCCTCGATAAATCTTTGACATAAAATGTCAAATCATTCTTCGGTTCATGCTCCTATAGTGAAACTCGAACTTAGCTAATCAAGATTTCAATTAGGAGTGCAGTGAGATATTGAGTAATATACACATATGTACTTACACAGCTATGCCTTATATTATTCACTCAAATCAGCTTCAAAAAACTCTGCTTCAAATCTAGATCTTGATGAGAAGCGTGCCATGTACTTAAGTGGGTCAAACTTAAAAAAATATATAGAATCTGGCTGTCCTTGGAAGGCCAAACAAGTTAGTGGGACTGGATGGACAAGGTCAAAATTGCTCCTGGAACTTTGGGTACAAGCTACATTATCTCTATTAAAGTTTTAGCTTTTGGTAGTCACCCCTTCAATTGTGTCCCTGAACTTTAGCTTTTACAATCACCATATTACGAGTATTTCGCGTCAAGTTAGAAGTTTGAAAGATCCAAAAACTTGGCCGGGTGAATGGAAATACGGGATCTGAAACTAATTTTGGACATAAATTTTTTTTTTTTTTAATTTTACATGTTCTCATCTCATATTAAATTGCGATTTTTTTTTTTGCGGTAAATTCATTGATACTTAATACTTTTAACTGTAATTGATCTATGTACGCGTAAAAATTCTTGTATAGGTTTAAGTGATATTGGCATGATCCTTCGGATAAATTTCCTGATAATGTAAGTGTATGAAAATTTGAGAGTTCAGGTTTAAGATTTTTTGTCATTTGGGATTATAAAAGGGAGCCAGAACATGATTGAGATTCTTTGTTAAGATTAATATCTAATTTTGATTCCATGGGAGATTTTGAATTATATTACAGGAGGCAAAAACGCTTATGGCGTAGTTTGATGATGTACAATGTTGGCGGATCCTACTTGACTTTTAATCCTCCTTTGATAATACTTATCAGAAAAATGTTTGTTCACTAATTGCGGATCTCAAAACCTATTTGTTAAAGGATTTGATGGATATCACATTATAATACAAATTGCTTACTTCATCGTGTCAAAAGTTGATTGGTTGATGCATCTACATGCACTCACTTATTCATAAGGAAACACGTGTGCAGATTAACTTGTTAATTTCTCATTTTCCTTTTACTTAGGAATGTACAGTTAACTTTGAATGTGTCCAAGTTGATCTCCACCAGACATTATCAAGGGCTGTCTTGGCATCCTTTTTCCGCTACTGTTCTTCACAAGGTTTCAGATGACCCTGTAGTTCAACCAAAGAAAAAGGAAAGTGTTCAGCATGATAAGATGGTCAGAAAATCATGGAAGAAAAACTGATTAAGTGGAAGAGAGCTATCCTTTAATTTTGTCTTCTAATTATCAACCAACAGTTATGAGAGACAAAATGTCACACTGAATGATAGCCTCAGAATTAAATCACAACCTTTTTCTTACTCTGATTGCAAGTAAATTTATTAGCTTAAAAGGGCTAAGAAAAAGATGAAAACAAAAAAACAGTGAAAATTTTGCTAATAAAAATCTTAATTTTGAATTATAAATGATATTATTATATCAAAATTCCTTTCTTAAATTAAATGATAACTTGATGACCTAATTAATTGACATCATGTCAAGCTGAAGAGCCACCAGTAGCTCCACCCCACTTGGATCTGAAACCCATCATCACTATCATCTTTAGAAACCTAACACTCTGCACCCTCAGGTGAGTGACACTTGTCGGATTTCGATTCATCGAGTCCCACTTCAGATATATATCTATATATATATGTATGTAAGAGATCTACATACATATTATATATATGTGTGCGCATGTATGAAAAAGATTATTATGAGCTTCAGCTACACATTTCCCACATGGGTCCACACACCTTATCAAGATCCTCGGAATGTGACCGCCCAAGCCAAAAGATCATAATGCCACTTCCTGTGGATGCCATTGGCCTTTAAGGGGAGACAACCTAATTCTCTCTTTTTGATTCATCTTTGCTTGTAGGAGGCCCACACTTTTATAACTCCCTGTCTTAAACCTTAGCCAGGCGAGATTTAGGTTTCTTGTGATGGATTTCTTTTATTATAAGAGGTAAGTTTCAGTGGTTTGGTAATTAAATTGCTCAGCAGAGGCACATAGTACATGCACAGTGTAAAAATTAACCGTAGTTAATTACTATTTTATCCATTTTGTTTAATTATTCCATATCATTGTCTTGACCGATCGTGTTATTTTAATCTTACTTTAATTTCCGGTGTCCTTGAGTTTAATCCCTATATCCATCCCTGTGCATAGCCTTGGATGACATCAGACCGCGGGCATGGTCCGACGAACACCCTGGACGATGCGACAACGTGCCCCACTGGTTTCCATTTTTTGAGGAAATTAAGGATCTGCAATTGATCGTAGTGATAAACATAACTTGTTATATATAGATAACACGAAAGTTTTATGTTCAAAGTGATATGACTAGCCAACAATTAGGCGATGACAATGTTTGTGTCATAACTGAAACCAAACACAGTTCCTTTTAGTTACCAAAAAGTTAGCCAGCCACGCATTACATACAGAAAATGTATGAACAGATGCCCTAAGGAATCAAAATCTAGCTCGCAATTTGCTTAGAGGGAGAGAGGTTCGCCACAGGCACAACATTGGCGCTAACTCGTGCACGGATCTTATGGCAGGGAAGCAAACTCTTGCCTGGATCGAGAGGATTTCATATCGTAAGTTCGTGGCAAATTTGATGGCTCTCTAATCTCGACGCAATTTATTTGGATATGCCTACTACGTTATACCTTCGTATTCTTTCTATTTAATCATTTGTTTGTATTGCCGAAAGGGAAATGGAAATCATTACGCATGGACCCCATTTGCCCGAGGATCGTTAAGGTAATAATTCGTTCTCTTTTTTCAGACGACTGGATAGAAACTTGGGTAGTACACATCAAAATTGAACAGTGGAAGAAAATTAGCGAGTATACTGAGAAAAATTCTTATTTCACAATGGCGCAGTGAGATAATTACTTGAATTATGAATACCCATTTATATATTTATTTTTTTTGAAAGATAAACATTCTATTATTTAAGTAGAAGAAAGATTACTGTACAAGGGATACTTCTCAAATACCTGTAGACCATCTCCAACAAGTAACAAACCTATCCTAGATAGATTATGAGCTAAGAGGTTCTCTCCTCTGTTGACCCAAAAACATTTACTATATTCAAAAGACTCTAATAACTTGTTGATACGTGGAATAACATACTTAATTTCCCAAGGAATATCGGTTTTGGAAAGTAAAGCATCGACAACAAGTAAGGCATCAGAATGAAAAGCAACCTTCTTCCAGCTCATTTGAAGTGCAATGGAAACCGCTAAGAGGATTGCTCTTGCTTCTGCAACCAGTGGCGATATAACTTCCTCCTTTTGCATCCATGAGAGTATAACCTCGTTTTTCATCATTGCAATTCCAGCAAGGCATACTTGTTCTTCATTCCTAGCTATATCCGTATAAATGCAAATAGTGTTATTGTTCCTTAGAACTTCACTATCTCTTCCCATTTATATATTTATTTATCGTAATTTAATTGGTGATTCTTCATGTTATGTAATGGGATAGCATCATCGAATAATTTTCCGAGCAAGAAAAAAGAAAAAGGGCAGAGAAATGTCCCGCCCTGAGTTACGGCTTGTGCCTTGGATAGGCTACAACGCGTGCTCTCCTGCAACTCCCAATCATCATCAATTGTCAAAGATGCCTTTCATGTTCTTCCCTTCCTCCTCTTCTTCCACTGTACAACTTTATCTACATTTCTTCCTTTTAGTTGAGACTCCATATTCAAACGAAGAAAAGAACACAGAGTAAATCACCAAAGTTAGCGATTTAACAGTCTCAAACTCACTACCATGTAATTTAATGAGTTTAATGTCTCACCATGTTTGAATTTCTTCTAGGCATTTATATCAAAATATCTGTTAGAAGTGTGTTCTTCGACCTGGGCTTGGAGGATATTGACTTTTGTAAACTTAGATTGGGTTTTTTTGTGGTGCTATGCTGACAGATTCAATACTTATCCTGTGTGATATGATCATCGTTGAATATTAAAGATCAAACATTACGCAACGGGCGATGACAAGATTGTTAGTGCCGATGACCACCTTTTTATTCAAACAAGAGAAAGAACACAGAACAAGAGTCACTAGAGAGAGAAACTGGATGACGCAAACTTATCTTAGTGCATGTCCTACGTAGTTATAATAAAGTGCGGTTAGTGTCCAAAAGAAGATGCCACTAATGGTCAATCAAGTGGAGGATATATATATATATATATATATATAGTGGGCATGGTATCCACAACATCCTAAAAGACAACTTGTTCCTTCGATATATCGATCTGATTCGTGGATCGATTGAAATAAATGCCACGGCTTCGACATTTTCCAGTAAATGCCAAATGGGCTCGTTATTTCCCGGACAATGAGCTTGGACCGATGAGGGTCGAAGAGAGAAAACGGAAAAGTTTCATCTAGCTAGCCAAGAAGAAAATTCTCGAGGAAATGTGAAAACGAAGTCAATGGCACAGGACAGTAGACATGATCTTTCTTAAATGTTCGTTGTGCAATTTTCCTCCCTTTTCCCTCCGCCTTATTACATGTATGAAAATAAGGTAAACCTCTTCTCCAACTATTTCTTCATTCTCACCACAAAGGAGACCCGTTTGCACAGAAAATCGAATTAAAAATCTCTTAATATCGGACCGATGATAATTCTACAGTAATTTCTCATTTTCAGTTGAAGGAATTCTCCCAGCTTTGCCCGTGAATATAACCCTCAGCTTTAGGGTTGTTTGGGTTGAGGGGTGAGAAGGGTTATAGAAGGGTCATCCTTCAGGGCTATATAAGGATAAATATTTATTTTTACTATTTTATTTTATTTTTCTTGTATATAAGGAAGCACATATTAAAAGAAACGATATAAGAAGTCCCACCTTTAAGTTATAAGGTAAAAGTAGTACCAATTTATCAAATCTTCTCTATTACTATTTTATCCTTTTTAATATAAGAGGATCGAAATGAAATGGAGGAGATTAGGGACATAATTGTGCGAAAATATCCAACCCCTCCATGACGAGAAATTCTTGTATATAATGAGTATTAAATCAATCCATTTTAGTTTTTTTTTTTGGATTTTATTAAAAATACTAAAAATAACAGCTAAATCCTATTGGTTCGCAACACTATATCAGCACTGTCGTATAGTATATTCGTTGCACGCAAGACTCTCTTCTCCATGACACCCTAAATTAGAGAAACTTTTATGTTTAACAGTATATCACTTACGTGGTACCACAAACTAATAAAATTCTGTTATTTTTAGAATTATATTTTCTATTTTTAGATTTTATTTTAAAAAAATTAAATTTTATTAGTTCGTTATACCACAAAAGTATTGATATAAAATATACCCGTTACACACAATAGTATGTCCAAAATCAGAGGGCTGAAAAAACAGTGCATGGAGAGTTATTTTAAATCCCATAGCCGTCCTAATTTTGATTGTTGGATAAGGTTGCAGATCAGACCCCTTCACAACGAGAAAGTTTTTTATATTAGAATAATCATATTACTTAGGTAATATTAATGTGATATATTTATCTAATTAATATTTGATACGTAATCAATTAACGTTATTAAATTTAAAAAAAATCCAAAAGAAAACTCTAATAAATGGTTAATCTTGATTAAAAAAATATATAATGGTTACAAAAATATTTAAAAATTAATAAATCGTGAATCATAATTAGACAAACATAATATGGTGAATTTTAATTAGATAAATATATCACTTCAGTATCGAGTATGTGGTATGTTCCATTAAAGACTTTCCGCATCCATAACTCCCAATCCAAACAATTTCTAAATCCGATGCCTTTGTTTTTCCCAATTTCTCAGCTGCTGTCTCTTATGTGCTGGGCTTGGGATAAAGTTGTGGATCTGATCAACCACATGGCAACCCCAAGCACTGTTGGACATTTGAAGGCGACAGTACAGGGAGAGAGGACGACATGTTTGTACCCCGCGCGAGCGCTAATAAGTGCATGGTCGGCAAACCTGACGTGCCATCTGATCAATCCGTGCTTCTCTGTAACTGTCCCATGGATTCTTCAGTCTCCTCCTCCTCCTCGGCTGCGATTACCACTGAGAAAGACGCATAAACAAGAAACGTCAAAGGTTGTGATCATGAATTCTCCGTGTCACAGATTTTCTTCACTCACAGAACTCGAACCCGAAACTTTATTTAGAAAAAGAGATATCGGACCACGTCAACCGGTTAGGTTGCATAATTAATTGACACCTAGTAATTTTGGATGCAGACGTTTGGAATAATTTTCGAAATAAATGTAGCGAACTACTTCATAATATCTTCACCCCCTTCCTTGGACACTCCTCGCGAAAAAAAAAACAGATGAGAATACTTTATAATGACGTGATGATAAAAAATAAATTAAATTATTCTAATTAATAATAACTGTGATAGTTGTTCGAGTTATTAATACTAAATTCCTTATTTATCACGATTTAATTAATATAAAAAAATCTTACATAATAGTAATTTATAATAACGTGATGACGAAACACAAATTAAACTATTCTAATTAATAATAATTATGATAATTACTTGAACTGTTATCACTAAACCACTTATTTATTACTATTTAATTGATTCTTTTTTCCGTCAGGTCGTGAGGTATAATCAGGGACAGAGAATTTCTCCTCCCCACGTATCAATTGACAGGCCGGAGATATTTATGCGACTGATTGATTGATGATAGGGGTGAGTCATACAGTGGTCCCCTTGCAATAGATTCCATCTCTGAAAGTCTTTTCCTGATCCACCTGCCCGATTGATTCCTTGCCCGACACAGACATTATCGGATTCGAATGATTCCAGGCTCCCTCCGAGACATGACCGCGATTTTTCCTCGATCGTCTATTTATGGCCGGAACTGTTTCACACGACTCTGAAAAAAGAAGGTGTCTCCGTTCTTCTTCTTCTGTTATCATATGTACTTTCACGTCGTGCTACTTGGTATCTAGTCGGTTTTCGAAACAAATAACCGGTTACAATCGAGATTTTTGAACTTTCAATGTCTGTTTACCTTTTTTACAGGATTAATTTTCACTTTTTTACCCGGTTCTTCTGAATTTAATTTTTGATTAAAAAATGTGCAAAATTTGTTCACTAATGTGTTCAACTAGAAAATTAGAAGAAAATAACTTTAATAATAGAAGAATTTGTATACGGTTAAAAATGATAATCATAAATTACAAATTTGAAAATGAAAATAATTGACTAATAAAAAAGAGTGAAAAACAAAAAAATAATTTCTAAATTCATGTATAAATATGAATAGTGGAGGAGAAAATTTTTCCAAGAAAAATCACACATTTTTGCATCACTAAATGCATTTTCTGTTGTTCTTCAATTTTTTTTTAAAAAAAATACGTAGATAGGCCCTCAACTTGTGGATGCTACTCGAGCCATTTATAACCCTTTTGTCAACTTGCGTGTTCATCGAATCGTGCTGTCATGAAAGCTCGGGTACGGACGTGCACGTGAACGACCATATATGTACGTACTATGAGTGGGGCAGGCACCATATGACATCGAAAGATGACCATCGTATCTACCATGAAACTACGTACTATACGTGTATGCATGTACGCACCAGAAACTTTTTTCCATGGGACCGAGGAGGAACAGGTACAGGACAAGGCGAGGCATGCCCCCCATTACTACGTTAAAATATCCAAAAAGGCAATCATAGCCTATAATAATGCCCCGAGCATGTGGCGTCCATTTTTCCCGATCAGAACCGGCCGTGAATTTCTTTTCCTTTCCCTTTTTTTTTTCCCATCTTTTTCTCATGCAATTGAATAAATAGGAAAAAAAGGGAAAAGAAGAGAAGAAATTCTCGATCGGTTTCCTCCTCTTCTACGGGAGAAATTAGTCTTACATCTAACAGATATATCACATCTTTTTTTTTTAACGTAAAATTCAATTATTTTTAAGATTATTTTTTCACTTTCCAAAGTTTATCAAAAAATATTAAAGAAATGTAAGGAAAAGTAAAATAAACGGGTATAAAAATTTTTTTAATGTCATTCATAAAATCGAATTCAGAATATTAATCCAATTTTAGATTAATTTATATTTCTCGGGAGCATTTGGAATTTTTTTTTTTTTGCCCCTTTAGCTTTTGATGGAAAGTGATGTATGCGCGAGCTTTCCCTTCTTCCAAATTCAAAAACTAATGGGAGCATTCCTGTTAAGATTCTCAATATTTCACTATCCATCATGTAATCCACATGTAATCGATTCGAGACCCTTTTTAAGTTTCGGTCGACCTTCGAGTTTTGATTTTTCGATCATTCTGTCGTGTATAATGGGTTTCAATCGTCGGCCAAAAAAAAAACTTTCACTCATTTAGTTCGAGGCTAAAAATAGATGAAATTCAAGAGAAATTTCGATCCATTTAAGATATATAGATTGCCAAAAAAAGGTTTCGGGACAACAAGGACGGCTTACGAGGTGAAATTATCCAGCCACTTTGAGGAAATGTGCCCCGAGAATGCTGAAAGATTAACTTTCTGCAATGTGGATCTTATTAAAGGGACCCGAGAAGTTACGATGATTAATAATAGTTTAGTACTTTGAGAAGTTCTTGCATAAGTGCTGTTTTTTTTTTTTTAATAACTGGTGTGTCCGGATACTTTCCGGGCTAGAGAGCTGAAGATTCCTCACCTATGAAGATATGTACCGGTGAAAATTCCAACTCCGAAGGTTTTGAAGTCCTATCACTCCAGCTGTCCGCTCATGGACACGCATAAGCACTGTTATGGCATGAATTTTTGTGTTGAAACGAGAGGGTTGGAGCTGCTCCAGTCAACCCGGCGGCAAGATCTCCAGCACAGCAGGAGGGATTCTGGCTAAGTTGTTGATCGTACGGACACGGGCATAAAATAACTAGAAACTGTTCTTTTTTTTCGGGGGAAAGAATCTCTTAAAATTTTCCACAGCACAGGCATTAGAAAACGAAATTAATTAAGGGTGGAAAGAGGTGGACATCCAGCCCTTTAAGACACGAGAAGATTCTCGAGATAGGGCAAAAGGTCGAGGAACCTGTTTTTTTCCCGAATACGAAGAAGATTTATAAATTTGGTTAGAAAAATTAAAATAAGGGGATCTGAATAAATTTATAAATAAAAATAGGATATAAAATCTCTTAATTTATAATCGAGGTGGATATTGCTGCATCCAATCTTTTTTAATAGCATCTATGTTATGGCAAGAAAGATTGGACAATCCCTTTTCTTTTCTTTTCTTTTCTTGTTCTTTTTCTTTATCTTCTTTTGCACTTTCTAGCTAATTATCATGCACTTATCCCATTTATTGACAACACTGGGAGTGACTTGTCTGGAATATTTTAGACAGCAAGTTGTAGAAATTTCTATACTTCAATGGTTGAATCGTTAAATAATGTAATCAGATGGCTCATAATTAATAATAAAGAAAAATATTCAATCAATAGCTCATAATCTATTTCGCCACCTGCTGAACAGTCCAATATCTGGATCGTAGAATTTCCTGACAAGAACTTGTACGTTTAGCGAATGCATGTTTGTTCCTATTCCATTTGCTTGTGGCCCCTCCACTAATCATCCACACTAACATATAACGCATACATGCACTCCAAGGTCCACTTTGCTATTGGTGCGACATCGTTCGGCACGATAACGTTTTCATTTTCCAAGTTTTTGTAGACAATGCGTGAGCGTAACTGATTCTCGATAATTGGATGACACCCTTTTGATCCATCCAGGCCACCACCAATCCTCTTTAGTTCATGAGAAGTCTCAAGGTTTAATGATTACAAGTACGTTGCAGAAAAATGCCGCATAACATGATGACCAACCGGAGAAATGATCCACTAGAAAAGCTTAGAAACATTTGAGGGTGGTCGTCCATATTGTTTACCCAACAAAGCTATCCGATAAGTGCATACAGATGCAGAAATTTAAGCAGATTTCATATCGTATCAGAGCGTAAATATAAAACACAGCGTTTGTGCGATGCTCCCATCTTCTCGCACTTGTCTCCTCAATTCAAGTATAGGATAAGTTACAGAAACTCGATGATTAGTCAAGATGCGGTGCCTTGATTAAGTTAGTTTAACCTCTTCCTCTCAAGTTTGGTCTTGAGTTTTGGTTATGTTAACGAGGTAAATGCATGAGCAGAATAGTTTTGTTGTTTAACTGACTGACCTAACTCGAACTTGATATCAGTTGGTAAGATTTTTGCATTATTATAAACTTGAAGGACCAAGAGAACTACTACCCTCACCATGCACACCCTCTTTCATATTGACAATTTTTATAGGAGTATCAAACTATTATATCACATTGCTCCAGCAGCTTTTTAATTTCCCTCAGTCATCACAGCCTGTCAAACCATCTAAACTATTCAACACAAACACACCTCATGTTTTAATTCAATCAAACATTAAAAAAAAGACCCTTTTTTTTTTTAGGTGAAACTTCCTTTGTTGTTTTTCCAAGCAAGAACTTATCCATACTATAATCATCCCTGATCCCCCCAGGCCTGCCCAAGGAGAGACACAAACCATTTGCTGTTCTGTCCTCCATTACAGAACATGGCCGCTATTTCCCTTCCCCTCCAAAGTCCAGCCCCACAACAGTTGTAAACTATCTCCACCTTCGATTGCTCCGCCCGGAGGGTATTTATGGTCTTGTGATTGACCGTTTGTTCTCTGGGGCCGTGTTTCGGATCAGCAGGAGAAGAGGTTTCTGCTTATGGAGTATGGCGAGATTGGTATGAGCAATGAGGAAGAAGATGTTCAATGAGCTTTCTTGTAGTCGATCCCATCGATCTGTTCGACTTTCACTATTGCAGGTAATAATAGTAAGATCAACCATCAACTCAATGCTCTCATTCCCATATACAATTAATATGTGTATGTGTATGTGTATGTATATTTGTATATATGTATATGTATACATACAGACAGTGTTTCAGTTCATTTTGCCTGGTTTTCCAACAGAACGGCAGACAGACTAACCAGCTATTGCTGTAAGACGAAAAAGGGACATATTTGGTGTGTTTTCTCCTGTTCTCCAAGATTTGGTGAACTAAAAATGGAGAATGTTTTCGGGGGGCGAATGGGGCTAAAGCCTGTAGAATTTCCTTTTTTCTCTTAGAAATTTTGCCAGGAAGTTCAATTTTCGCTGCTGATTATCTAGAATTGTTTCCCTAATTCCATCCGACATCTTCTGTTCCAGGTATGGGAACCAAATTTGAGTACGCGGTCCATTTGCTGGCCAGTTCACCGGTAAGCAGCAGCAGCAGAACGAAAACGTTTTCTTTTCACTGTGTGAATGATCAACAAAAAATCACAAAACGAAGATCTGAGATCAGAGAGAAGAGCAGAGAGGAGAGAAGGAATTCACAATTTTCTGAAAGTAAACAAGAAGAAGAACTGATGGACAGAAATGAAGAAATCCAAAGCATGGAGTCCATCAAGAAGACAATGCAGATGCAAGAAGACATCTTCAAACAACAGGTAATTGATCGAAAATATTACTCTCGGAAGATATGATTTTTAGTTGTCCGGGCAACTGCTTCTCGGTTTTCTTCTTTTCTTGGAAAACTGAAAGAGAAAGCTGGAGGGATCCTTTTCCGATCCAAAAGCCATTAGCAGACAACATATTTCTAAATGATACTCCAACTTCCTCCAATCCGCGTGAATTTGGATTATGATGATCTTTGCCCAGCTAAATGGCAAGTCCATTGACTCCCAGAACATTTATTCTGCTCTGAATTATTCTCAATTGCGTTCTTGACTCTGAGTCTAGTATTTTGATGTTCTTGTTCTGCGTCTCAATCGAACCTTTAATATGCGAATCTTCTCTTATGCTGTTTTACCGGATTGTCGTTGTCGTCGATCATCCTTATTTATGTGTATTCTCTAAACTAATTCATCTGGGCATTCCATTGCAGGTCAGAGAACTCCACAGAGTGTACAATGCTCAGAAGATGCTAATGGCAGAGGTCAAGAAACAAGCTGAACAGAACAGAATTTGTGGTCCACTGACAACCGCAACTTCATTGACCAACAAGAACTCCATGGATTGGCCCTGTCAAGCTTTCCCAAGCCATGGAAATGACCCAAGCCCTAGCCCGAGAAATCTGGACCTTGAAAGGCCCGCCGCCAAGGGAGATGTATCGAGCCACGGAGGACAGCTCGGCGATGGCTGCTCCATGGAGGATGATGAAGTGGAGCTCACTTTAAGTATAGGTGGAAAAATGAGCAAGAGGAAGCCCAAGATCGAGGTGGAAAAGAAATTTGGCTCATCTCTTTCCATTGAATCCGATCGCAGTGGTCCTGCTCCTGACAGTAGCGGTGCGACAGAGATATCCGATCATGAAAGGAAACGACCTCACTGGCTGTTCCAGGTCTGAGATTTTATAGACTGAACATTCAGGAGCCACATTGCTATCTGATACAGGTTCGACAGATTATCAGTCTTGAGTTCACGATTTAGCTTCTGTTGATTTACTTACATAGCAGATGATTACCATAACTCAAGAGTTTAATTTCTTGTACATAGATTTTCGGCAAGGCCGTTTGATTCAAACCTGTGTTCGTTGATAAGTCATCTCATTTTTCTTGGCATATACTACCTTTTTCTCGTAGTAGATTATCACTGAGGATGAACAGCTTAATAGCTTAATCCTGTCAGTGGAGACGTAAGCGAAGACTCTTTACTGTTGCATAACTTTTGGTATTTTAGGATTGGTGCAAACCGAGACCCGGAAGCTCAGGGTTTCAAGAGAACATCGTAGCGGTTTTATTTCTCGAGAATGCAGACCATCAGGGGATCGATGCAAACTGAGAGCGTTCCTGCAGATAACTGACTGCACAATGCAGAGGAGAATCTTTAACATGAGCTTTCTCAACTATCCCCAGTAACAGAATGAGGAAAACTACGGAAGAAATTCGCAGTAAGAAATGACTCAGAAGAGTTGCATGGCAGGTTCAGGAGAGCATTGAAGGAATCGAATGAAATTGGCACATCCCATTGTACCGAACATCAGCCTCATACAATCTTGCCGTCATACCAGGAAAATTCACCAAAAACAATCACTCCTTTTTATTGTTACCAAAGCGGGAATGACAGAGTCATGAGCTGGTTCTCTTGCACCGTCCTATACAGACCTCCAACTTCATGGCAATAAAATACAATCTAAGTTGTAACCACTCGCTTCCGACTAAGAGTTACAAGGAACGGAATTTCTCCAAACTTGAAAAAAAAAAAAGCCGGGATGAGAAATCCAAAGAACATCAAATCTGCAACCTCACAACACGCCTCAAACAAAAGAACAAAATCCAACCAAGCAGCTAACTCAACGTTTGAAAAAATCAAGAGAAATAATGCTAAACTCTCAAACAATGCCAGTTCCAAGAGACTGGGAAAAAAAATCCGCATTGTTTGTCGGCTATCTGGGGAAATAATAATTTTCCTTCAGGGCAGAGGCATTTAAAAGACCAAAGCTCGTCTTTCCCTTCGACTTGGGAGGTGCCAAACTCCCCAACTGCAGCAACAAAAAGAGTAGATTGATCATTGACAGAATAATATCATGCATCTGGTTCTAGAGAAATATTCCAGTTTCAGATTTGGTCTGAATATTTTCTTCAAACAGTTCTCTTTCCAGTTCCCCCTCGCACAAACCTTTTCACTATTTTCCAAATCCATCTCACCTCAAATGGGAAAGTAAAGCAAACATAATTAACTTAATACGTGCATTTTCCCTGTTACTCCCAACACAAAATATATTCAAATTTTCTACTGTTTTCTGTATCCTGCACATCTCAGAAACGGATCAAGGCTGATCAAACATGTTCTCTTAAGAGTGTTTCCATGGAGAACAGAAAGAAAACTAGGAAGCTCTTGAGAACCGAACATTTTAGCTGAATAAATATGTGAGACAGGATAGGTACCTATTTGTAGAAAAGCCTCTTGTAGACTCAATAATTGGGGCAGAGAGCTAGAGATGAAAACAATTGTACCTATCAAACAATATTCAAAACAACAGAAGAGCCATCTTAAGCTTGTTCTGTCTCCATTTCGGCAACTTATAGAAAGCTTCCTTAGTCATCCCAAACTTCTCCTTGAATTCCGCTGAAGAAAGATACGTCTGCATACCAAAAGCATAATCTCCTCATACCATCGTTCAGGGCAAAAAGGTTCGAACTGAAAAGAATATGAAATATGTTGTAAAACTAAATAGGAAATTTACCTCTCGCTTGGTGACATCTATGGCTTTCACGGGGTCAGTTGAGGTGGTTTTGAGGCGCTCATAGGGATACAAGGTGAGCCCTTCCTCATCCTCAGGTTCGCCCTCTTTAACATCTTCCTCAATAGTCAGGACTCCTATACGATTGCTAATAGAATTCTCCTTGGAATTCGAGTCTGAAGTTGATTTGGGCACCTCTAGACTCTTTGGGCTCACTGTATGCATGAAGTTTGATTATTGGGAGTATGTCTATTGGGGTATACGCATGAGACATTCTAAATCTTTTCTAATTGAAATACATTTGCTATCAGACTGGGGACTAGACCTTTAATTGCCCAGTCATGTAAAAGCAATGAAACCCATTGAACCGGATGGTTGTTGCCCTGACTCTGCTCCATTTTCCTCAAAATTAATAAAAACAATGATCTTTCCAAAATGTAAAATCTTTAATAAAATGGCAAGGCAGCAACCCACTTCTCCTGTTTCATGCATGAGCAATAGATTGACCAAGGTTTGATGTCTGGTTCTGTCATGAAAACTACGATATTAAGAACATAAAGTTGATATATACCTTTAATAGATCGGGGAATAATAACTTCTCGCACTGGGGGCGATTTCTCGAAAGTGGCACTGAGAGCAGCAATAGCTGAGGATTTTGGAGCCAACTTTGCTGAGTCAGGGGTCACGGATTTTGGATAAAGCTTCCTCACAACAGGGGGCGGAGTTGAGAGATTTCTTGCAGTTGGGTTCTCAAAATTGGCAGCTAGTGCATTGAAAGCTGGAGATCTCCCCCTCACACGAACTCGGTCGGGGCTAAAAGACATGCTCCTTGATCGCTGAGAAGATTTGTCCGGCACACTTGATCTTCCTCCATAAGAAACAGGTGTTCTTCGTTTAGGTTTCTGATCATCAGAAAATAAACTCAATTAGTAATTTGACACTAAACCGACCAAAGACAGAAATCATTGATGAAATTATTGCTGAATTCAAATCTAGCATGAACCAGAACCTAATATCACTTTGAATTGAACAAAAAGAAGACTTACATCTACAGTCGGAGTAGCACCATGCTTCACTAGAGTAAGTTTTCTCTGGAATGAGTTTCCATGCATCTATGCATAGAAATCAATTAGAACAGGTGTTAGCTTGCTTCTCTGGAAATTCCATGATTAATATATCTTGTACAATAAAAATCATTTATATGGTGGTTCCCTCATTCTCATCATCTTTTAAAGAAATTAAAAAGGTAAACGGACTTGCTCGCAGCTTCAGAATTTCTATTTCTAGCGCTTCAAGCTTGAACAACTTTGGAGCTACTTACTGCAGATTTTGCTGAGTCCCACGTGAAGAAGCGTGTAAAAAAGGCAGGCTCACTTCCTTCAGTTATCACATATACCGGAGCATCAGGAGATAGTTTCTCTAGCAGAAAGTCGCACTCAAGAAATTTCTGAGGAAAGCAATGAATAGAAAAAATGCAGAATGAAAGGGTAATCCCAACTGAAATTTATTAATCATTTGCTTCCTGAATAATAAGTTGAAGCTCTACCTCTCCAATAGTTAAAGCATGAGCTCTCATCTTTAAGTCAACTTGTTGACCAACCCAGACAAATATTTCTGAGTGGCAATCAAGGATAAATATGTCTTCTGTCATCAAATCGTCCTGTGTGAAGTTGTATATTTCTGTCACCTGCAATAATTTTAATATAAGAAAAAGCTGCCAAATGATAATTAAGAGCTCAGAAGCAGACTGAGAAAACAAGAATGTTGCATGTACCTTCAGATTTCCTGATCATATATTGGAAGAGAAAAAAGGCCAACGAATTAGTACAACTGAAATTTTCAAAAAGAGGTAGAAAGCTAAGGAAATAGAAGCGGATTTGCCAGAAAGAAAAAAGAGATACCTTTTGAGAATGTGCATGAAAACAGGTGAGGATCACTCTCAGCATCCCGTGCAATCTTCTGAGATGGGTACTCGGATTTTCCTCCTAGAAACTCCCAAAAGTGTTCCGACTCAGCTCCTTCCTTTAGTGTTTTACATTGCACATTTGGCTACATGGAAAGGAGACCTGGTCAGGAAAACAAAGTTGCAAAAAAGTGCTCCTGCCAAATAAACATAACTGAAAACTTTCATGTTATACATATAATACAAAAGAAAGTTCCTTTTTTCTAAAAATTCTTCCAACCTTTATGACATCAAGCTGCCTCTCAAGGAGTTCCTGATCCTCTGGAGTTGTGAGGTTACCAGACCATATAAATACAGTGGATCCACTATGAAGTATGTAACAGTACGAGGAATTCAAAGATGATGCAGCCTAAAATTAGAGCAAACAGACACATATCAGTCATGAAAAGAACAGATTCAAGTATTGTGTGTTCATGCCCAAGAAAAAAAAGGCAAAGATGGAAAGTAGCATACTGCTTCAACTTGAATTGCTTGCATATTATCGGGAGCAGTTCCCTGGATTCTAAATAAAGCAGTGCTGTCCTCCCTGTATGTCTCATCAGGAATTTCAGTCTCCACTACATAACTCTTATATCCGTCGGAAAGACCTCCCTGAAATATCATGGAATTATAGCAATCCATATTCCCAGGAACTTACGCAAATGGTAAAATAATTGTCACTAAACACAAACTTATTAGAGTAGTAAACCTTGCAAGTAATGAAGCTCTGGAAGATGGCAAAAAACTGAACAGGTTCCTTCCCTTCATATATACAGGCCTATGAATAAAGACCAATTGGAGGTTAGTTAATATTTGTGGCTCAGTGAAGGTAAATAAAAGTGCCCATACAGATAAAGAAAGCAATGAGTAGGCATCTACCTGGGCAGCAAGAAATTTCAAAGACTCAACCATCTTGTTAGCTTGTGAAATAGCAGAATTTCTATCTTCCTGTTTTCATAATGATTAACACAGTAAGATATGAAAAGGAAGCGAGAGATAAAAGAGTACTCAAGGAATTTAAGAAACCTCTCACCTTGACACTCTTCTTTCCGAACCATGTGCCAATGAGGTATTCCTCTTTATCTTCTCCTGGATAATTATACTGAAAGATGTAGCAGTCCCCACTGTAGAACTTTGAATGATGAGAGGATGGAAGTAGAATCTTCTCCTGCCCATTTACTCGCCAAACCTGTGAAAATGACGGTTTTTTCTTTAGCAATAGTAGCTCAGAGCTAAATTATGCATATCTTATATAAGACTCCAAGCTTCATCTGCAAATTTATAACTTTCAGATGAATGCATATCAAATTTTTATGCATAATATCTGATGCCATACGAGTGTGTAATGGCGATAATCAATTCAACTATATTCAATATTCAGCCCTGCTTTTTGGCCAAGAGCATCATCCAGTGTCCCTTCGAGAGAATTTCACTTGGCAGATCTAAAAACCATCTAAAAACCATATATTTGGAATTTATGCTTGTACTTTTTCTTACAGTTGCCATGAGCAATAACTACTAGAAAACAGTTGGTGCATTCAAACATAAATAAATCAATATGAAGCACCTGAAGATTTCCTGTGCAGTCAATATATGGTTGAGGTTCTTCCTTAACAGGAGTTGCCTTCATCAGACCTTTAACATTAACTCCTTGGCGTTTCAGAAGTGCTACAAACATAGCATGTTAGAGATTCTTAGTTCAGGAAAGGTTGCACAAAAGAGATATAATTAAAGAACTAAAAAGATATGGCATTCTCCCAACCAGCAACTTTGCCCCTTCCATCCTCAGAAACTGCCACATTGACATTTTGGGGCCATGAGGTAAACTTTGATCTGAAGACCACTGTTTCAAATCCTTCGATCACACGGATTATATGTGATTGTGGGTGACCAGGAGTACTAATTAATTCCTGTTTGATAATGACCAAGAGGGGGTCAAATATGCAAAATCAGGCAAACTGTCTTTTACTGATAAACACGCACGTATAAGAACTAGACATTCATGGAGCAAGTTAAAATTTAATTACTTCAGCAGCAGCACTTGCGCTCTTCCTGTCCTCGAGGGAGGTGGTTCTCCCCATCCATACAAACACCTCCGACCCACAATCAAGAAGATAGCATTTGTTGGTGCTCAGCAACTCTCTTGTCAATACTTCAGCTTCAACAATTTCAGCCTTCCCCTTCTCCACACTTTAAATAGAGAGTTTCCATCAGGAAATGGAAGAAATTTAAATAATTTCCCCCTAACTGGTAATAAACTGAGGAATTTCAGGGCAATTTAAATGATGAAAGAATATAGATTTTACCATAGCAGCTTAGTAGAATAAGAACCAAGAGTCTTATCATCTTCACCAGCTGCTTTTCTTGGAAGTGGAGCAAAGCCACCAAAAAAGCCCCAAAACTCTCCAGTTTCAGCATCAGCCATTAGTTTCCCGTCCTCTAGATCAAAAAAATTGGACTCATCTCACCTGTTACTCAGAAAAGGTAAATAGAATGGCATGCCCCTCTACTATTTTAAAGTTACAAATTGGTTGGTTCACAGGTTGTTTACCATTTCATTACAAGGCTCTATCTTTTAGTCCTTCAACTTGCCTCATTTTCCTTATACTAAATTCAAATTTTGTATGCTGAGCCTGAATAAGTCCATCAGACCCACTGAAACTTCACGTGAGTTAGACTGTAAGTGTGACAGAAATGTGAACAAACGTACTTACGAAGTCACTTACCAATTGCAGCTACATCACATTTTCCATCATGATAAGTATCTTTAATGTACTGAACAACTTCCAGTGCTTTGGCTCTCTCTTGAATGGATGAATTTGACCCATTGAATTGAAATATCTTTGACTTCGTATCCAGGATGAAAATGTCATCATGACTGAGAGAAGAACGTGCGAAAGGAACCTATAGTGCAAGCCAAACATGCTAAACAAATAGAAAAGAAATATTCCACAAACACAGAGTTGGGTTTTTTTTGAAAGATTTGCCTCTTTCACGTGGACAACATGCTTCCCTCTGCAAACAAACAGTCGGATCTTGTGTTCTTCAGCCTCAGCATGTTTGAAACCAGATGCAACCCCTCCTTCTTGGGGTATTATACATGGCTTAAAATAAGACAAGAACCTCTCTGTTTCATGACCCTGTACTTCCCTATACTGGACTGCACGTCCTCCTAGGGCTGCATCCAGTTCAACAGTCTTGATGGCAGCAGTTCCTGCTTCATCCTATTCAAACAAAAAGTTACAATAGTGTCACATAAAGGCCACAGCATATGAAATTATGCCTCAATTTAGCAGCTTTCAAACTCTTACAAGCAGTTAGTAGGGACTTAATGCATTCTTACGATAGCAGTTTTAAGTTCAATTCATAAGGTTTAATTTTCACTAGCAGTTTTTATGCATTTCCATGATGAACACTCTCTACTTTACTAGCTCAGCCATCTATAAAGCTGCTCCATTGATCAGTTAAACATTAAGATCAGTTGGCAAGTGGTTTAAAAGATTGACAAATTCATGTGCAATACAATTTTCATTTAAAGAAAAGCTCCAATGACTTACCTGTGAAGTGTCCTTACCAAGCCAATAGTGAATATCATGACGCAAGGCGCCATTCTTTAGTGCAGTTGTCTGCAAGTGACAGAAAAATATGTAAAACCAATCAATATGCAATATTTTACTCATCAGAATAATATTATATACATATATATATATGTTTCACATATGGCAAATTGCAGTAAACAACTAATTTAACTTTCAGTGCTGTTTCTATATAGAAACTATAGGATTATAGAACATAAACAGATAAAAGATAATCCAATTAACACGGAAATCTAAAGTTGAGGGCATGTTTGCTCTCTTTTGCCAGAAAGAAAATCGCCCACATGGTAGAAGGAATCATTTTTCTGGGAGAGGGAATTTTAGAACAAGTTGTAATAGCTAGCTCATTATTTGGATATCTACTGGAGGACCATTATGGAGACCAATCTAGCTAGGAATTGAATCGAATAATCTTCTATCTCTTTACTTCTCTTTTACACCAAAACATGAATATAGAAAACAAAAAAAAAGGGCAGGGAAAAAAGTGGCTGTCAACTACATACCACCAAAATAACATAGGAATCGCCCATAAAAAATTTCCCATGAGAAGACTTGGGCACAGGAACTGGATGGAAGTTTTCAATGCGCCATATCTCAATTCCACTATTGCAAGAGTCAAGGAGATGAAACTGCAGGCTCAATCTGCTAACTAATACACGTAGAGCTTAGTAATAATCAGTTCATTTTCCAATACTGTGCAGCATAATCTTGTCAAACACTTGTCAAACTGTTTCAACTTTCATGGGAAATTAGTAAACAAAAGTTCTTCTCATCTTTAAATAATTCTTAAAGATGAATGTCCAAAAGCACATTATGTAGAAATCAGTCAAAGGATACGCCTTCTGTCCAGCACCTTGGAAAGCTGGATCCAAATCTCTCATGGAAACTGCCATACTGATTTATCTCGTTGCGTTTCTCTATCTCCACGACTTTCTCTTCCAGTAAAAGGAATATCACCTGCAGCATAGTCATATTTAGCATCTTAGAGAACCATAAAAATGATAAAAAGACTAATTTAAACAGAAGTCCTCTCCCAGAAATTAAATCAGTTAAATTTTATTCCGTAGGGATCCAATCAGAAATTTGTTTTCAGTCGACCTTGTTGTATATTTTCTACCAAAATCAAAAGTTAGACAGTTGAATATTCCCACAAATATAACAGAGAAAGTTAGACAGTTAATGAATATGAGCAAATCAAAAGTTTAACAAGGGAAAAAAACAAAAGCTGTATTCCAATAATCCATCTACCCACATTTACTCATTTTGCAGAAGCAAAACTCACTAAAACCAGTAAGTTCATCCTAATGAACTTTTCAGCAAAAGAAACAATCTGAGAAGATCTAAAGCATAAAGGAAAAGAAAGCTAATCGAAATAGACAAATTTGGCATTTAAAAGGGACATTAATCAATCAAAGGACAGAATTTCGAAGTCAACTACAGACATAAACAGTACAGAACAAGCACGAGTTTGAAGACAAGCAGAAGCTTTAGCTGAAAAATAGGGGAAAATACAAGTAGGGTCTAACTGCAACTAAATTTTCAAAAATCCCAGATCTGCCGCTCTGACAAGCTCTCGTTTTCCGATCATTAAATGTTTTATGTAAAATTGTCCCAAAAAAAAAAAAACAAAGAAATGCTAAATTCTTTAATCTGAAAAAGAAATGCTAAGTAAAATTATCCTCATGAAACCTCATCTTCCAGTGTAATCAGAAAATTCTTTTTATCCATAACACCACTGATAGCTCATGAAGGTTCGTTTTCCACTCGCCACATCGCAAAACAAATAACACTGACGGCACCCAGCAGAAGCATCCACAGAACAAGTGAAAATAACACAATGTAGGCATTTCTGTCAACAAAATTTTACTGCAGAGGTGCAGTAAGCTAGAAATCAGAATAACATCACCCACCACGAACCAATAACTGGTCTAAAGATCACAAATTCTGAAAACATTTTTGCAGATTTCCATTTATCCCCGCAAAAATGATCTAATCAGATAACTAAAACTGGTCTTCACATATACATCAGTTCAGGAACATCAAGACAACTAGAATACAAAACTAATTTCACCCATCTCGACAAAAATCATTAAAAAATGTATGATTTAAACAGGAAAACTCCCGATTGGGCATGTCTTCTTGGGTTCAGTGAGGACGAACATCAGATTCAACAAACCAGTCAACCAGCAAAAGAGAACAGAGGACCACAAATAGATGCATTATTCGAGGAGGAACAGATGCACACTGGAACGAAATGGCCCAGTATCGAAATCAGCTTACTGGGGGTTTAAAGATCCAATCTTGAGCTGAGCCTAAGAAAACCGATCGAGTTTGGGGAGGATTTTTCTTTGACAGAAAGTTGAGCGGAGAAAGTGGGCGAGGTGGGGGAGAGGAAAGTCGGGTCTACAGAAAGAAAGAGAGAAGAATCCCGAATAGCTAGCAAATGAATTCCTTTTAGCAGAGAGAGAAGAAAAGCGAAAAAGCAGAGAAGAGAGAGACACACCCACACAGAGGTAGGAGTGGGAGAGGGGCTGGGTTGGAGGGAATGATGGAAATGCCAGGCGTGCTAATCACTAACGGCAACGAAAGACCAAACACACACTCACAACTGAAGAAATAAATTTACAAATAATAAGGATACAATAAATAACTAATTATATGTTAATTACTCGTTAATTCTCATGGTTATTATTAAGGGGTCTTTCCACTCTTTGTTCTGTGGGTGTGCGCAGAATCAGATCTGGTAGGAAGGAAAAAAAATTTTAGATAGTTCAGTCTCACAATAATATAGTAATGAACGATCAATCAAATTAATTTAATTTGTATTAATTACGTTAATTATTTGGATGGTTAATATTCATTTGCTTGTTTGTCAGATTTTAATTAGTGTTTCATCATGCCATATGCGAAGTAGAATCACCTAAAAATTTTTCAGTATGGTAGGTTTTTAAACAGGTCTCAATGAAATTTGATTAGGATCCAAGCAGTAAGTTAAAGGATTGTTGGAATTGGTTTCAATTCTGGGAGCAACCAGTACCTGGAGTCAGTAACAAATCCTAGTACATAAAAAATTGGTTCAGACGATTAATTTTAACCGGTCATAATTTCCTTATTTAGATTCCAATTCTCGTGTTTTTTGTCCATTGGATTTCTAATTTTTAGGACGGATAGTTCGTATTTTTCATTATATCCAAATCATGTCCTAACTTTCAATCTGATCCGAACCAAACCCAACACGAATCCTATATTATGCTACATTTTCTTGGTAACCTATACAAAACTATCTATTTTTCCATCTCATTATATAATTTTGCGAATATATAATGATAATTCATAGGTTTTATAATTAAGTAATTGAGTTAACAAATTGTTATCAATCACACGAGCAGTTATCTTAATTAATAATAATAATAATAATAATTTAATTAATTTTTCTCTATCACGTCACTGTAAAATAGGAGCATTTAAGGTTTTTTTTTTCCTATATTCAATAGGATCGGGTTCGGATCTAAGATGCAAGAATTGGTTTAATATGGAGACCCATAAAATTTATAGGTACATGGACCCACTTATTCCTACTTTGTTCTAGGGGCATGGTTTAAGCAATTATTACCTACTATACATATATTGATTTATTAATATGAGTAAACAAATACATTTTCAATATCACATATACACTTCTTAATTTAGAAATGAATACCCACAGCAATACCAAACCTTAACAAATTTAGAAAATCTTTGAAAAAGCTTAAAACATATATAACCTTAAAATATGAATTCTAAAAGACCACAAAAATTTCTTAAACCCTAAATCCTGAAATTTCCAATCTCTAAAAAAACCCTAAAATTTTTAACCCTGCCATTCTAATAACTCAAATATTTATATGGCTATAGTTTTAAGATTATTCAAGATCTTTTTTTCATTTCTGTTTCCCATAATTATGTCCACAACTGTGCAATTTATATTTTGTAATAATGAATTACTTAGATACAGAGTATTTCCAAAATTAGATAAATGGTACATTAGATATTCAAAAAAAAATCAAATTGGTTTATTAGATGACTATATCTCAAATTAGGAAAAAATCTTAGATGGTACTGCCTTACAATAACGTGTCGAGGAAAAATCAATTAAATTACCTTTGATTAGTATTAATTACAGTAACTGCTCAAGTGATTAATATTAATTTACTTATTTATTACATTTTAATTGGTATTTCCTCATATCAATGACGAGGTAGGAGCACCTGAAAATTTCTCCCCAAATTAGGGATAAAATAGGAAAAAATATATTAATATGATTGGTTCTTCCTCATTATATATGACATAAGATCATTAAAATTTTCTCATAAAAGGTTGCTTTAATTAATCTTGTTTTTGCTTCTGCTTATCCGACAATCTCTTCGCTATTACATCATTTTTTCCCTTCAAAAGATTTTCCTTTAATAGCAATCTCTAAAAACTTGCACTAATTAATCTTGTTTTTTGCTCCGATTATCAAATAATTTCCTCGCTGGTTAGAACAATTCTAGAGCCTAAATTACATAATTGCTCACCTCTTACCCAAATTTTCATTAATAAATCCTTCTTTTCCCCCCTTTTTTCCCATCTTTAATTATTAAAAATTTTAAAAAATAATCGAAAATCTCATGGTTCAACGTATTGACAGAGCATTTGCAAGCAATTTTTTCTTTGAATATATGTCTAACTCCATTAGGAGATTATGTTGATTTCTATCTGGGGTTCATATGTCAGCATATTTACAGCAGTCTTTTAACATTCACCATATTTACGAGGGTCGATCATTTACCGTTTCGTCGGTCGATCACGGGGATCGATTTATGCATACTTTCTTCGCTTGCTGTATGGAATCGTCAAATATACAAGAATTACTTTGTACGATCTACATCGGAATGGCTAAGAGGAAATATGTGTTAAGCTAATTTACTGCACAAAAATCAATATAGTACAAAATAAACGTGCAATTAATCACTACATATTGGTTTATTATATTTTTTAAAAAATATTTCACAGCTGCAATTTCCACAAAGGCATATATTTAAATGTTTTGCAGTTTTTAGACACCTCTGATATCCATTTCCGGGCACTAATCACCGTTCTACGAGAAAGTATTGTATGTTACAGGACTTCGGCATTGCTGCATGAAGTTATAAGTTAATAAGAATCAATTATGCGAGTAGATTTATATGAGAATTTACGTGATAAAATATAAATTAAATTTTTTTAAAATCTAAAACTCCCAAAATATCAAATAAAATCATAAAAAATTGTGATATCTATTAGAGAAAAAGGGGAAAAGATGTCAAATATTATTGGGTATGAGTATTTAAAGGTTTTTAAGGACAAATTTTTTAATATTTTAATATTTTTATTCAAAATTCAAATTTATATTTTATTGCATAAATTATCTATCATAAATCTACTAATATAATTTATTTTTATTAATTTATAATATTCCACATCTGCTCACATGGTATATTCAAGACTTTCTCCTGTTCCCCTGCGGGTCAAAACCTAGAAATGCTTTTGACGAATTTTAGGTCTTTTGTCAAAAAGGAGGACCGCATACCCAAAAGAGAAAATGTGGAAGGAGGGGGAAAATGAGCATAAAATTTTATTTATAAAAATTAAATTTAAAATATTTTAATTATATATCGAGAGTGTTGATACTATATTTAATCTCTCTTTTTTTTTGCTTAACTTTTTTTTAATCTACTATTTTGACTTTTTTCTTGCATTGATTTCGGGATGTTTCTGTCCACTAATTTTGATCCCGTTTCGTTGAGTAGGAAAATTATTTTATTGCACTTTTGGAGGAAAGGAATGATTACTGCGGTTGGAGTCATTGACGAGGACTTTTCTTTTATAGCCGAGATACTTGAGTACCTTTCAGATATGATTAGCGGTGTTGGCGACACATCCTCCTCAGGGCACACACAATAACTCGCAAATCACGTGTGCCGGATAAGTCAGATGAACCTGATGTACTCGAGAGCTATAAAACTCTTACGCACGAGAAATGCACCTCTTGAAATTTGAATCTAAGAGGTCTTAGAAGACCTCCCAAAATCCCACCACCAGGGCCGCCTATGGGCATTGACGAGGACAAGTTGTTAGAGCAACAAAAGCTTTGTTACGACAACGAAAATTTAAAAGAAGGTTATTAGGGCAGAAAAGTCGAGCAACAATCATCCATGTCGAAAACAATATAACTTTTACACATATATATACACACACACGGACACATATCTCTAACGTCATCTTCAGTTCATGAACAGCTTACAAGTCATTGATTTAGCTAAATTTGTGTAAAAGGTACGACAATCTCACCAAGAGTTACACATAAGGGAAGTCTCATTGGGTTATCCCTCCGATTTGGCAGGTGATAACTCGATTGATTTGGATCGGTTGATTTGAACTTTAATTAATATTTTAATTACAACCCATTGGTTACTTTCTTTGAACTTTTAATCTACAAAGAAATGTATAAAATGAGCAACAATTAGGATGTTTGAGATGATCAAAGCACACAGAAGTAAGTGACGACTGTGAGCAGTAGAGAAATGATAGAAAAAAAGTAGGTGATCAAAAGAAAATTGTAGCAAATTTGTTCAGTAGAATGGGGGAAGAACATAGCAATTTTTCTGAATAGAGCAGATTTTCTGGGCAAGCATCGTGAGATCAAACCTCGAACGAAGGAGCAAACGAACTTCGACTGGGATGAAATTTTGACAACAACCTCATGACTCTTGGGCTAAATTCTAAATGGTGGAGATTGAACTTGAAGGTCTCTAAGTGTTGTTTCGTGAAACAATTTTTGGGTGATGAATTGTGGTACAACAATGGATTAGTTCTTGAATTGAGGGTTAATCCAAGATTGTTCTCTTGAAAAAAAATGTGTACTGTCAATTGATATTGTGGATAGTTGATTTGGTTTTTCCCCATATTAGGATTTCTATGTTAAATTTTTGGTATCCGTTTTGATTGTTACTTTCATTATTCGATCCTATCTTGATTACACTAGAAAAGAAATATTTTATTCACTATTATCGATCAAGCTCATGCTCTCTCAACAGGAGAGCAGTCATATCATGTATGCGATACTGAAGTAATATATCTGTCCAATCAATATTTGACATGTAATCAATAATTATATTATTATGGTTGTTAAATCCTTAAAAATATTTAAAATATAAAAAACTTAAATAAATAGTGAACTCTAATTGAAAATAATATTTAAATGATAAAAAATATTAAAAACCTAATAAATAGTGAATCATAATTAAAAAAACAGATAAATAGTAAATTCTAATTAGATTGGTATACTACTTCAATGTCGCTTACGTGATGTGATTGTTCCACTAAAAACTTTCTCCTCCCAACAGCAATACTAACGATCCCAAAAACTACTCACAAATTGTACATGTTTCTTAACAATTTGAGAAATCCAATGGACTCCAATAAATCCACATCATAGCAAAAATTTTGCTTCGTTTTTTGGTTTTGTTTTTTGTGCAGAAACGTATTGAGGGTCACCAGAGTCGTAAGCGAATTATCTAAAACATTTGTTTGATGTAAATGGCGTTTTCAATTTTTAGTACTAATATTTTTTTATCTATTTTTTTTTATTTTCATTTTTAGATATCTGATCATGGAACGTGAAGGAAAAAAGGGATAGACGCGGAGGAAGAGAATGTGGGGTTTGAGGGAGACTATGAATCGAGAATGATGGGCTCTAATCTTAATCAACATGGATTTTGAGGAGTTGATTCGATCATCTTAAACTAGAATTTTAATTCGAGTCTTGTAAGCGTAGAAAAATTATTGTCCCAAAGAAGTTTTATCTCTCCGACTGGATTGATTCAGCTCTGATTCAGACTGTTCAAAAATCTATTGGATTTTTAAATATTATGTGTTACATATTGATTTAGGGGGAAAAATGGGGAATAGTTGGTGATGGGGATGGGGCTGACTTCTGCTGTGTCAAAATGGGAAAACAATAGAGGAAATGGAAACGGTCGGTCACCGGCCATTGTTCATGCATCCCATAAACTCTCCACAGTAGTCGGCTGTGGGCTCCCTCGTTTCTTGATTTTTTTTCCCCATTTTCTCGACAGCATTTCTCTAAAAAGAAATAAAATTTCATTGCCATTTAGGGATTCCCTTGCACTAAACTTAAATTTTCTTACACTAGCATACCATTTGAGTCTCGACCCAACTTGGTGCAGTGACGTTGCAAACTCGATCTTGTTATTCAATCCATTTAACAGTTAAATGGTACCTTATTAAATTTTGAAAAACGGTACTGATTTCACTCGTGTCAATCTGATATATTTGCATATGTACTTCATTTTTTATGGTTGGATATTCATCCATGTCTTTCTCTCTCGTAATCTTAATGCAGAAATTAATATATGTGTGAATCATACAGCTCATTTTCATTCCATTTATTCGAAGGAAAAAAAGAAAAGAAAAGAAAATAATATTGCATATTTGCTGCTATTAGAAGTCAACTTTTAGCAGCTCAAATATTCCCAAACACCGCCAATGCCGAAAGTGATAATCTCCCAACTTATCAAATACATCTTGTTGAAGATTGTCATCTCATTAGCATTAGGACCGGTAGAGGCACTGGTTTTTCAGTCAGTAGTCCTCTCTAAGAAATCATGCTGCTGTGGAGAAAAATGTGGGTCGTGTCCAATAGGTATTTCGATTAGGTTCAGAGGGAGACACGGTCCCGACTTATCGTACTCATCATGTCGGACCTTGCAGGCACCAAAACTTTTGCTCATTGTTTAGAAAATCGGGAAGTATTGAACATACAGTGAAATTTTAACTTGAGTAATCTTATATTACAATGAACCTTGCAACCGAACGCTATCATTCTTGTCATAGAATTTGACGTAATATTATTATAAACCTTGTACCAAAACAAACATCAGCTTATAAAATGAAGTATGCGGATGGAAAGTTGAGACCCACTAGCTTCTTTTTTTTTTTTTTAATCGGCAAAAAAAAGAGATTAGTAGTAATGACCACTTAGTCAATCGCCTATACATTATATAATATTCGAGTTTTTCTATTTAACTGTGAATAAATCAAACAAACTAAATAACTAGTATTGACACTGGCTCCGTTAATGTAACACCACTAAATGTCTTGTATAATTAAAGAGGTCAGTCCTATAAATGACCAGACTTAAGAGTCCCTTCAAAGAATTATAGCAAATAACACATGTAAATTTTAAGCTTTCATATTCAACTGCAAACATATTAGAGGATCTGAACAACCGGTACTTAACTAGTATAGTTTAAAAACCAATGTCCGTCAAGGTTCAAACTCAAAAGTCCCTTCTCTAAGTTATATTGCTAAAAAAGAATACTCGAATCCGTGACTTCGATCTCACTAAAGGACACAAAATTGAGATTTCAACTGATAGTCCGCGATACTTGGTAGTAGACCCATAACCATGAGATATGAGTATTAAATCATACATCAGTCATATAAAAGAATAATAATCAGTTTATAAGATAATTTGGTATCACCATCTAAAAACTTAGATTTTTTGGTGGAAACGAGTAAGGTCTTTTGTAAGACTCATTATCAATAAAATAATATGAGCGTCTAACCACACTGCACTATCTGACGTAAACCCGGATTTGTCTCTAATAGTTTCCCACTGATGTAAGCCTCCAAACCAGTAGTCCCCTCTAGGCCTAAGTCACCCACTTCGCCATCGGTCCGCTCACAATATACACAATTCATCATGGTATTAGAGTCAGGTGAGGTGCCCCTTAACATGCTAAGTGTGAGAGAGGGTGTTAAATCCTACATCGATCATATAAGAGAACACTAATGAGTTTATAAGATAATTTGATAGCACCACCTCAAAACTTGGACTTTTGGGTGGAAACGGGTCTGGTGTCTTGTAATGCTCATTGTCAATAAAATAATATATGAGTGTCTGACCGCACATCACTATCTGATGTAAACCCGAGTCTGTTTCCCGTGATCCCTCACTGATGTAAATTAGCAAACCGACAAACTCCTTCAGGCCCAAGTCGCCTACTCTGCCACCGATTCGCTCACAACATACACATTAATTCAACAATGAGTATTTGGGACAGTTACAGAGGCCAATGCAATAACTGCAACCTCTGCTAGGTCGCGTAACAAGTTGGCAGACTCATTGATGAAGAGTTAGTTGAGGGAATTGGTAATAAGGAGTCATAACTAAAATGGGACTAAACCTTCAAAATATTCAAGCCATTGGCAACGAGAACTTTACTCGCTTCCAGCCACAAGTTGGTATCCAGATTTAATCGGTAATAACATCTCATCGAAATGGCTACGTGCCCTAAGAATTAGGGTTCAGTGCCGAAAGTTTGGGGAGGTTGAGTGTAAGAGCTCTTAATCATGGATCGAATATCTGTTATTGAGAGAATTTCACATACACAAATTTAAAGTGGATGTCGGCCCTTTTAGATTAGAATATTCCTTACAATTTTGTTTCGGCTCATTATAGGTTACAACGCTTTTTGCTCAATGTTGAAACTGAAACCGAATATTGCTAGTGGGAGTGATTGGGTCGCCATAAGTAATGTTGCCATCCTTCTTATTCAGCAGAAAAAACTTTTTGATCAAAAGTTGGAAAACCACATTACATTTGGTGGCCGTGGGCATAACCTGCGAGGCAAATCCGACAAGCAAGGCAAATGAGGCAACAAATTCAGGCCCAACTATTTGGCTGGGCCGACTGGTCCTGGGCCCAACTTGAAATAATTGGGCCTAAATTAAATAATTAAATAAATAAATAAATTTATATTGAGGTCATAAAATTATACTGTCCAAAACACGTGACATTATTGGACTAAAATCAACTTGTATTTATTTTACCAATATTCACCGAACCTTATGCTATGTTTGGGTGGGCAGAATAGGAAGAATAAATATTCCACATTTGGTTGAAGATTTTAACATTATTCGAAATAGCTATGCCGGATCCCATGCTGAATGAAGGAGGAGTAGTATTCCCCATTGTAACATAAGGAATAGCTATCGCCCGTAAGAATAGAAATAAAATTATTAAATTCTGAATATTTAAATGTTCAATTTCAACCAACACTATTGCCCCTGCACCAATGACCCGCCACCATCACCGACCCCACTTAGGCCCTCTCCATGAACCAGTGACCTCGGTCCAGTAAACCATCAACTTTGTGATGTCCAACCCACCGACCTAGTGATCTCGAGCCAACGAGTCAATGAAATTCAATCCACCGACCTAGTGACCTTGAGCCAGCAACCTTCGACCAACCGACCAATGAGCTCCAACAATTTTGGCTCGGTCATGCTCCACCAAACACACCAATAGTCACCGTATCATGACAGCCTCGATGCCCGGCGACTGGCTGGACCCAGGGTTCAAGGGGCACGGGTTCGGGAGCTGGACTGGCGAGTTTTTTGGGAGGGGTTAGGGGTGAGGTTGAAGAAGATCTGTTCAAGATTTTTAATTTTTTAATTTTTCATTTTAGTCTTCTATTAAAATAAAAATAAAAATAAAATATAATATATAATAATTCATGAGGGCACTTTTGTCTTTTTATCTTTAACTTTATATTTCATATCATTTTATTCTTTCGAACTAAATAATTACATTTTTATTTCTCATATTATTCTTTTTCTCTATCTATTATATTCCCTTTTTTTTATTTTTACGAACCAAATGTACCCCTAGAATAGCATTTACATTTTTCCAAGCAAAAAAAAACTTAAAATCTTCCTCATAATCTTGACATTCTTTATAATTTAAAAATACTCCGATAAAATTCTCTATCTTTGAACAAATTCCCACTCTGCAAGTTGCCTACTATAGCTTGTGTTTGCAGGATTTAATTTCATTTGTGTGTTCAGCCTTAACGCCCAAGCTTTCATCCCCTGTCGGTAACCCAAAAAATAGCTCAAGTAAATTGGACGTTCATACGATTCGTGTGAAAGTTTATAAGATCGGATATCCGATTCCTCATTGAACGTGTAACTTTTGATGAGGCCACCCACATACGTATCTCATACATAAACTTACATGAATTCATGAGCGTGTAAGATGTTATCGGGTTAGAGTAAAAAGCATGTATCCCGGGTTAGGAGTGGTTAGGTAATACCTGTTATCGTCCATTAATAGTCGCCAAGTCAGTTGACTTCAACTGTGGGCCCCAGTGGCCTTATTCTTTACTCTTTAAAGGTGTTGTACGTAACGAAAGGGAATTGCTTGACACAATAGAGCGTCTCGTCTCCTTAAACAAGATATCGTATTCAAGTTTTGTGAATAGAGAGAATTCATACTTGGGGAGTTTTGTTCCCCAGTGGGGCCCTCCCAACTTGAACCAGATTAATCATGGCCTGTTGAATTTCTAGGTACGAGTGATACAGACCGAAAAAATATGTTACAAGTATTTTTCTTTATATCATAGGATATTTAGACTAATTCTCACAGTCATGTACACAGGCCTACAAGCGCACATGATACGATAAGGTGCAGATTGTCCCCAAGTTTCCTTAATAGATCGATTTGACTTGGACTAGATTGTTCAAAGGAGTACAGTAGTGCAAATGAAAAATAATTTAAGTGCCATTGCTAGCATTAATGGATAATTTTAGGTATTATCCGACTCCGAGTATTCTCTCCCCCTTAGGTATGGTATACACATAGCCAAGCTGTGCTCTAATATGAAACTCATGGTTCTTACATTGAGAAGAAGAGAAGAAAATCAAGATCAGGAAAAAAACGTTCGGTTTTTGGTAATTGAATGAAGTACATGAAACCTAACTTGTACGGTTGTTAGCCTACGGATGAAAAAGAGTGTCCGCTTTATGTTAAGTCGTTCCCATCGTCCACGTACGGAAGAAAAATACTATCCTCGAGCTCAGTTGTCGAGGGAAGATATTTAAAAGTATGTATCAAGTGTAGACCATGTTGTCACATGAGAGCGAGCACGATCACTTATAAGTTTGGACATTTTTTCTAGTTTGAACCACTGGTATCCAGAAATCCAACGGACCCTGACTAATCTAGTTCGAGTTAGGAGAACTCACCAGGGGCTAAAGCTCTCCCAAACCGAATTCTCTACGGTCATAAGATTCGAAACCGAGACCTTATTTAAGAGGGAAAAAGTGTCATACCACCTCAACCAATTCACTTTGGTTAAGTTTAGACTTTTAAACAGATAGATCTCAACCTCTCATACAAACTTGGCAGATATTTTATTAGTTTAAATTTCAAATTATGCTTATCATGTGTCTCCATCGACCAGCTCTATCGCATGGTACTACAAAATTTTGCATTTCATTAATCTTCATTACATTGGAAAACTGTTTAATCTTGACATCGATTCCTACCATGGAAAGTGTATCACCAGGTTTTTTCTTGTTTGGTTTTTTTTTTTTTTCGGTAACAAACGGGGTTCAACCGAACCCGAAACTGAACTTTTTCTTGTTTGGTTAGCTTAGGTGAATACATGTGATATCAGAATATGGTTGCAAACAGATCAAGAATCATGTAAGCAAGGTACGGTCGCCCCTATAACATCACCAAACAGCAAAGGCTGCTGCTAGCTCGCGGGTGCATATATAAATCCTATGATTAATTACTTATAAATTTTAGCCCATCTTATTTCCTTCCTAGCTAGTCTCAATCCGATCCCAAATGCCTTTAGGTCTACCACTTTTCGTATTAAATCGGTAGATTACCTCACTAAAATGGATCGGTTAAAGTGGTAGAGTGTTTTTTCCCTTAAACAGTATTTCGGGTTTCAGTCTTGGAGAGAATCCACGTTATGAAAGTTTTACCCCCTAATAGGCTCATCCGACTCGAATTTGATTAATCAGAGTCCTTCAGGCTTATGAATACTGGTAATACAAATGAAAAAGAATTGTTATATTACTTCAACCTCCAAAAGCTCTAAATCAATCAATGTTCTCTGTTAGGTATGCTTACAACTTGCGTCCTTATATGGTTGACTTTTCATATAACCCACAAAAAGATCCATTCATTTCCAAAACCAACAGGTGACAATTCAAATCTAAATTTGGTATAATCCTTTAAATTTTTAAATATCAAATAATATATATATATATATATATATATGAAAAATTAGGCGCCCAGAAGTTCAAGTATTTGCATATAAATAACATTTTTTGCATAATTTTACACCCACAGCCATTTCAATTGATGTCATCATTTCTCTCTTGAAGATTAATCATCCTTCAATGTTCCCAGATAAAATCATACCGATTCTTCTTTCTTTCTTATTCCCGACACTTTATCTCCACAACTATGTCCACGGAGAACCTCGAGTCCCTTGCTACTTCATCTTCGGAGACTCGTTCGTGGATCCCGGCAACAACAACAGGCTCCTAACACAAGTCAAATCGAATTACGCACCTTATGGAGTGGACTTTCCCGGGAGTCGGTTCACTGGCCGGTTCACCAATAATCGCACCATCGCCGACATCATAGGTCTTGTTTCCGTTGCAAATTGTATTTCGTGTTCTCCATGGTTTTCGTATTCAACCTTCCAGGCATGTGCTCATATATATAAGTACTTCTATGTATGAGACCCACTTCCTCTAAACCCAACTAAGAGCTCGCTAACCAACAAAAGAGATGATCTAATAGTTTAAAACTTATCTTTGCATGCAATTTGGTAAAGTTGAAATTGCATATTTGAGTCCCCTCTAATAAAATTGTTAGAATGGACTCTTTAGTGGATACCGACTTCTTAAACTACATTAGGTTTTTGGTGGTGCTGCGCGGACAAAGCCAATATTAGTACTTAATTATTCTTCAGTTCGTCTGATATATTTGTAATTGAACACGAAAGTTTAAACATTACAAAACGGGATGGTTGGAACGTCACAGCTGCTGCCTTGCTTTTCTGATTGAAAAACTGAGAGCTGTCTTACTTGAACTTATGGTCCGCTTACAGCAACTTAATAATATTATCATCTCGAGACTCAACGGCGGATTCTGGTTGGACATGTATTAGGTCAACTACTGGGTTTTGAGGACTTCATTCCGCCCTACGCAAATTTAACGGGAGAAGACATACTGAAAGGAGTTAATTATGCATCGGGTGGGTCAGGGATTCGAGATGAAAGCGGCAGGCAACTGGTACGTTTTACATTTGACAATTCACATTTCCTCAGCTGCCGGAGAACCATTGATCTAATTGGTTTATTTACAATTAGCTAAAATCCTATCCCTTTGAATATTATATATATATATATATATATATATATGCACCACATAATATCTAGAAGTCCAATCTGCTTAAACTAATTCAGGTTCGAGATAATTAACTCAATAAAATATAAAGTTCTCTCAACATAAATTTTATTCATTTATAAGACTCGAACTCAAGAATTTAAGGAAAGTGACGTCTTCTTTAAGTCCACATTTAATTAATACTTTTGCTTCTTCTTTCTTCTTTCTTTTTTTCTTTTCGACAGGGTGACAGAGTAACCATGAATGAGCAGCTTAGGAACCATTTCATCATAGTCTCACGGACAATTCGGATCCTGCGGAACGTAAAAGCTGCCGCACAACATTTAGGAAGATGCATATACACAGTTACGACCGGGAACAACGATTACGTAAATAACTATTTCATGCCGGATTTCTACAGCACGAGCAGGATGTACACTCCTCAGCAGTATGCAGATGTGCTCGTGGAACAGTTCTCTCAGCAGCTCAAGGTAAGATCTCGAAACAGTAAGTTTGCTTTCCACACTTTCCAACGTATGTAGCTAGTTATCATAAACTGATACCGGCCGGGCTCCGACAGAGTTTGAGATGTCTACCCAATTTCAATATCAACTAGAATTATAGGGTTTTGTCTCAAATTAATTGATTAGTGTTCGGCCATTTTCATGGATCATCTGTTTTACCCTAGATGGTTAAGCCACATCTCGACTTGATTTTCCCTTTAATTAACTTCTGGTTAACGTGCATGATAAATTGTTGCGAGCAGATTGCCAACTTAAATTAGAGAGCCCTTGACTGTTGATAGAAGACATTGCCAGGGAATATTAATGGCCCTAACCCTTGAACTTATATCAAATGTTGCTAGGGTCAAGACACTCAAATATTATATTTTTGGGATCTTATAAGAATTTAAGTCCGTTTTCACCTAGAATTATAAGCTAATAGATTGTGACATCTAGTTCTATTGTAAACTCAGGATTTACATGTTATATGGCTGATGAGATTTGACAGTGCATGACATCAAACGACCTGCTATACTTTGTTTTCTTCTCGAGGTTTTCGATCGACAGTTTTGTGACTACAACTTTTGATGGAGAGACCGTCACTGAGTCTCTCCCCACAATACTATTGCAAAATCCAAGACGGATTCAGAAACATTGTTTAATGGGGTGAAACTTAAGAAAGTTGAATATAAAGGGAATGGAACTTAATGGAGCGAAATATGATAATTTAATCAAAAAATAGATAAAATCGTTGAAATATATGTAACATTCCATAGGTTTCCATGAATTAAGGGGGTACTCGACCCCCATACCACGAGTGAGTACTGTGTAATAAGTATAGCATGTGATAATCACTAAACTAATGATTCAATTATTTTAAGATTTTTTAAAATAAGAACCTAAAAATAAAAAAATCTATAAAATAACGGAATACTACTGAATTGTGATACTCTATCAATATTGTCACGTCAAATACCCGTTACTTGCAAAGACTTTCTCACAAGCCGCCCCCGGTATCGAAATTTGAGAGACAACAGGTGCAGTCATATAATAATCTTTTTCTCATTCGGATTTTTTACATTTCGTCAATTCTGTTTGGTGTTGTACTATCTTTAGCTTCTGTATGCCTCTGGGGCGAGAAAGGTGGCTGTGTTCGGCGTGGGGCTGATCGGGCAAGCGCCGCAAGCGGTCAGAACATTTGGGGCAAACTCTTCCACGGTGACAGCTGCAGCTCAACTCTTCAGCAAAAGGCTGCTGCCCCTGGTCATTAGCTTGAACACACAGTTGCCCGGCGCCAAGTTTACTTACATAAACACCAGCAGAATCACAATGACCAGTGTCGCTTCATTAGGTACGTACGAGCCCTTCCAGTGGCAGCTGAGGATTGATGATTTTTCGTATGGTCGTATTGAGAAATGAATCCCATATCGGACTAGATAATAAAAGGCATCATGGTGTATAAGAGTATTTGATTACCAATACCACCGCTAATAAGTTTAGATTTTCAGGTGAATATAAACATAATCTCTTATAGAAACGATGGAAATTTTACGTAGTATTAAAGTATGATATCTTGTGGACTTACACCTTGTTAGGCTCTAATATGAAACTAGTGGTGATTACGTTCAAAGAAAGAAAGAAGAAGAAAGAAAATCAAGACCAAAAAATATATATATATATATATATATATGCCTAGTTTGTGGTCATTGGATTAAGTACGGAAACGTGACTCGTAAAATTTGTTAGTCCAAAGATGGAGAAGAATATTTGCTTTGTGTTTAGTTGCTTCCCTTATCCAAGTACGAAAGAAAAATGTCATGTTCGAGTTTATTTGTTGAGAACAAATGTTTAAGACCACTGTGGTAAGTGTAGACCACATTGTCACGTGAGAACGAGCACGATCACTTATAAATTTAAACTTTTAGATAGATGGGTTCAAATTCTTATATAAATCTGGTAGAAAGTTTAAAAGTTTAACTTTTAAAATAAGTATAGCATGTATCTCCACTGATCAACTCTGTTGCATGCTATTACTACATTTTGCATTTCATTAATCTTCATTACAATTACCCAAAAAAATATTTATTACATTGTTTAATCCTAATATCAATTCCTACCATGGAAAGATGACCGTGTATTGTCGGGTGTTTTCTTGTTGGATTAGCTTCGTTGAATACGCAGGATAGCTGCTGTCCGTTGAATCAGACTCTGGGCACCTGCGTCCCAGGTGGAACTCCTTGCCGTGACAGAAGCCAGTATGCATTTTTCGACGGGTTCCATCAAACGGACATAGTGAATTCACTCTTTGCAAGAAGAGCATACGATAGGCTGTCAAAGCTCGATGCTTTCCCTTACGACATTCGCCACCTTACACTGCTCCCGTAACTAATTCGAGACCACATTGAATGTTGCCAGTGGAACATGCCCCTAAATAAGCTGTCAACTGTGGTTCTCTTAGAGCTATGATGTATCCATATATATATATATATATATAATATTAACTATCCGTTGAAGATATTTGAATGTATGATGATGAGGAAGATAAGGCTCAGGGTTAATCCTCTATAGTTATAAATACGTATTTGAATTGGTAAATCACTTGAGGCAATCAATTTGCATGATCTTGTCAATCTAGAAAGGGGTGTTTGGAAAAAAAAATCTTAAATTATTATATCTCACAGTAATGTAATAAAGAAAAATTAATTAAAATATTTTGATTAGTTATAATTAGGATAGTTGCTCAGGTGATTAACTAATTTACTCGTTAATCATAATTCTATTTACATTTAATAATATACAATTATTCGAAAATTTCTTCAACATTCTGGGTCAATAAAAAGTTGAGATTGTCTTATGCCACAAATTACATTAGATTGTAGTTTATTTTTCCTTGTAATATGTTATTACACGTACGACTCAGAACTTCATGGTCATAATATTTGCTTTTGAAATATATAGAATTATTACCAACATAAATTGATTCAAATGGTAAGACGCTTGTTCCTCTTAAGTAAAAGTTTTGAATTTGAATTTTTGTAGATGAAGAAATTTATGCTGCGAGACCTCGCTCGAATTAGATTAGTCAGTCAATGGAGGAGTGATATATAAAACACAAAACAAATTCTCCTCAAAATTTCAACTAAACTATAGGGCTTAACAATTCATATCTCAAAAAATTGCAAAAAAAAAAAAAGTAACGATAAGAATCCACCACCTATATAATAATATGTAATTTGATTGATTTTCTAGTAGATCAATATTTTTCTTCTAATAATCTTCTTATATCTATTCTTTTTGTTTTAATATGTTCTAACTATTTTTTATCCCAATAACTATAATTTTAACCAAACAATAATAAAGGAAATCAAAATTTGATTCCATGTTAAACCAAGAAAAAAGGTAAAAATTATCATTCCATTACCGATTCAGTCATATTCAATTTCCATTTCCGCAGTGCAAATCGACCGGTCCCTAAATTCCATTGTCAAGGTATCCCGGGTATTCATGTTATGATCACTACAAGAAAACTGCTAAAAGTCGACAGATATTAGGATTATCTGTCGGTGACAATCCATCAGAAATGGTGATGGCAAACCCAGAGTGATCATTATCCATCGACGATATCGACGCATTAGCGACAAATAATCCTGTGCCATCGATCTGCCGAACTTCATTTTTCCCCTGCTCGACTTCCAGCAAACTCTCTCAATCACGAGCTCTGTCAGCCATTCCCGAGCCTTCCTTTTCTTCCTCCAAGACTCCGCTACTGTGCCTCTCAGACTTGATCGAGTTTTCCACTGTCGGCTCTGAGCCGTTCGACCATTCGAGCCCTTGCTGCTGGAGGTTGTTGCTGCGCCAATGAACTTGAACCACCCTCGACAACCACCAAACAACCACTAAAGTTCGGGAATCCCTTGCAGGCCACTGAAGACCAAGCCAAGCCTCCTTTGCCCCGGGTTGAATCTTCATTGCTGCTGCCTTGCCCCATCCTTTCCGAGAATGTCACCCAAAAGGCAGTTAATCTCTTTTGTTCGGTAAGTAGGTGAGTCCCTCCGCTTATTTGCTTTGTCTCTTGCTTCCTTTAATGAATTGTTGCTGCACATCATGGTCCTGTTTGCCGCTGTCTTGCTCGTATGCTATAAAACTCGATGTTCATAGATGCTCTCCTTTGCTGATTTGCCTTTTTCTGTTGTTATCAGTTTTTTTTCTCTTCCCTCTGCAGTGCGCTTCAATTAGTGATGCATGATTGCGTCTATTGATGGTTGCTGCGTTTATGGGTCTATCAATCATGCTATCCTATTTGTCTGGGTTCTTTGGTGGCAGGGAGTTGCTTATTATTAAGTGTTGTGGCTTGTGATTTGATCAGGAACTCTCAAATTTACGAGGTGTACTTATAACTTTCTTGACAGATCAAAATTAAGGTCTAACCAAGTATGATTAACATCTCATCCGTTGCCATTCGAATGCTTGGTTAGTGCGTGTTATCACTTGCTGCTAACATTGGGACATAGTGCATGGGTTTACTGCATGGAATTGAGGGTAAGTATCACAAGGCAATCTCTCTGTGCTACATTTTGCAGTTGGATTGAACAAGTTTTCAAGATAGACCCTTAATCAAGATGATAGTCTATTGTTCTAGTTGCCTTGTTGGTGTTGTCTAAACCTGTGAAGTCCAAAGGGAATACTCGGGTGGTTACGACTTGATAAGATATTCTTAGCACTCGGAAATCGAGAGTAAGATACCTAGATATTTTGAGGGATGTCCGACTTTGCTTTGATCGAGTAATGTCCACCTCCTTATTCGTGCAATTCATTTTGCATCATTTATGATGATAGTGTCTGTTTACATGTATTTTAGTTCTTCATTCATGTGATTAGTGTATATATGGCATTTGCGAAGTTTCTCCATATGATTCACCGACCAATGTTTAACATCTGGTTAAGGAACATGCTTCGGGAAATGACATTGAGGTTTCAAGTAATCAATGATGAAAAGTTTGTCCATATTTATATCTCAGTTCATGCTTTATGCAAAACTTGGGTGATGCTCTACCTTTGCTTGAATGGTTGCAATGATTGGATTTTAGTTAACTGGATAGGTGAAAATTGACACTTGCTTTGATTGGGCCTATTCCTACCTGTGTACATCCTCTTGTGCGCTTAATTCATGTTGTATTTGGTTGTGTTAAACCATATTATTAATTGTGTTAAACTTGAAGTTCTATGGATTCTCATCTTCCTCCAAATTTTTCATTGTTAGGATAAGAAACGATTGAAGATTGAGTTTTACAGGCCTCGATAACGAGCTAAGTTTTAGAGGATTTGAGCTTTAATTTTGTGAATTAGCAGATGCTTGTGAATTGGGATCATGTGGATGAAGATCACATGCATGTGGGGTGCCTTTAATTTTAAGGGAGGTGCTCGCTTCTGTGACATGATGAGCGACGTCTGCAAGAGGACGAAGAGGCCAAACTGGATGGGGGATGAGTTTTACGGGGAACTCCTATGTTATTCAGAGTCAAGCTCGGAAATAGAAAAATTAGACTTTTTAAAATGTTCACTTTGGTATTTTATAATTTCTTGTAAAATTTTCTAAACACTTTGAGTTAATGACAATTTATTTTTCTTCAATTCTAGTAATAATTTATAAATTATTATGAAATAAATTAACAGATTATCCGTCGGTATTTTGCCTTGATTAATCGACATATTAGCGACGGAGTATCCGTCGGTAATGCTGACGGATTGTCAACGACATCAATTTCCTGACAACGGAAAACGAGATGGCTCACATTCGTCAGGAATCCATCGGGAATTTGATTTACCAATAGATTTGCTGACGGATTGTTTCGTCGGTATTTAGCAGTTTTCTTGTAGTGGATCATAGGGATTTGATATTCAATCACCATAAGTACCACCACATATTCATCATCAAAAAACACTGTTAGTTGTTGGCACTCTTAGAATTATCATATCCTCTATATATACATATACCCAAGATTTTCTCATTGCACAATCAAAATGGTATTAAGGCGTGACAAATTACTTGCTTTTAAAGACCCAGCGATAGATCGGGTTCGAATAACTCCCCGCTACTTGGGTCGATGTCCAAACTGTTCCTCCTCGATTTCAACTATTGGTCAACCTAATATAAAACCGCCAATAAATTCCCATGGCTGTGGATCAGAGTCGACTTTGACATATACCATATATAATATCACAGTCTTATCACATAAAAGTGTTAATTATTGGTGTTCTTCGAATCGTTGAATTTGAATGTATATCCAAGATCTCCTCTTTACACAATTGAAGTAGAGATCGGAGGTGACAACCACAAGACCAAGATTGTTATGAAGCTGAAATCTCGATTTATCCAAAATTTCATCACTTTTTTTTAACTTAAAGTACTAACAACTCGATTAAATATATGCCACTTGAGTGTGCCAAAGTACCTAAGCCTAATTCTACATACTGCCCGCTTATAGTTAGGTCTGGACTGATCAGAGAAGGACTAAAAGCAAACTTACTTAATCGACAAGATTAAGACGTGGAAAATGAGAACCTTGTGGAAGAAACATATTGCAACGTTCAAGAGCACATCAAGAATCGTTTTGGGTTAAAATTCAGATTTGTTCCCCTTCATTGCGCACTAATTTGTATATTAGTATCCGGTGGACAGCTATTGTAAGTTCAAGCCGGATCGGGTCGATCAACTCAGGTGTAAAGTTCTCTCAAGTGTAGATTTTTTCATTTAAAAAAATTAATAAAACCCGAGATATTGATTATGGAAAAGAGTTTTCAAACTTTTTGAATCAATTCATGTCTATTCCTTTTACCATGACAATAACCTAAATTCATGATCTAACTGTTCTTGTAGCAATTAACTGTCAAACCTAACTTAATTGCCTAAAATCACTAATCCAGTAATACCTCGTCGCTCAACTCAACCAAAACAGTCAGTTCGACAGTGAGTTTTGGACCACCAGACGATCACCGTTGAAGTAACATTCTCTCATAAAAACCCTTTGTACTATTGATGGAGTTAGTAATTCCAAAAAAAAAAAAGATTCCTTGATTCTTCCATAATGATTTACCAGATTTGAATGATCACACTCTAATATCGAATGAGATATTGTGATATAAAGGCTACCAGATAGTAACATTTGATTCCTATATAGATATAGAAAATATATCCAACGGAGTAAGAGAGAAAATCGGCTTTTAATTTCAGAATCAATTTTAATACCCTGCAGATAATGCAACAAAAATAAATTGCAAATTAAATAACACGAATCGATTTAAGAAAAAGCTTAAAAGGGAAAGTATGAAAATGAAGGAAAGCAATTATATTATCACTATATATATATATATATTATACTGATCCGAAAGATGTGACATATATATATATATATAAAGATAAGTGCAACCGAAGTTCTATATATTTATATTTTTTAACGGTTAAATTCTATAAGTTTAAAAATGTTTAAATCAGTCCAATAAGATTAATTTTATTACACTTTCAGTCTGAATCGCTATTGTTTTACTGACATGGATTTCACGCCGTTAACAGTTCTATTAACAAAATAGTAATGATTCAAATTGAAAATATAATGGAATTAATTTTATAGGACCGAATTAGCCATTTTTAAACTTATAGGACTCAACAGTAAAATACTCAACCGTTAAAAACGATAAATACATATGACTTCTAGCGTCATTTTCCTCATATATAAGTACATAAATAAATATTGGAAACATACCACAGACATCTGACTATATAATTGATTTAAAATACACGAGAAATTCTTTTGTGAATTTATCTTATTATAAACGAGTAAATTAGTGTCAATCATTCAAATCATAATCATAATTATTATTAATCAAGGAAAGTCATTGACATTTTCTTATAAATGTTATTGTGAGATCAGACTATTTATGATTTTCTTGAAACAAACTGTATATAGAAGATCGAAAGAGGAGAAATTCTTGAGTGATCTTGATTCTTATCTCACCACGTGACGTGAGGAAATACCAATTAAAATATGAGAAAGAAGCAAATTAAATAACTCAAACGGTCACTATAATATTATTAATTAAAGCAATTAAATTAGTTCATTCTCACTATATTATTGTGAAGTAAGACCATCTAAATTTTTTTTGAAATGAAAGAATCCGTACAACACATGCCACATTATGGTATCATGATATAATAATAATATCCTGTTTTAACTGTGATTATATTTAGAGAAATTAAAGTAACTGTGACTCATAAAACGAATTTCGTGAAATCAACTTACCTTATCCAGAATGGAAAGTATACGGATATGAACAAACGAATGGAGGGCAGATTAGTCAATTCAAGGTCAAAGGCTATGGCTGTTTGACTTGAGTAAATATTTAATATGTATTGTATAATTATATTATTATATAAATTACTGTTCAAATCTTGATATGAGTAAAGTTAACTCTAAAAAATTGTGAAAATTTAATTTGTATCAAGATTTAAGAGAAATTTACATAGTAAACTTATTTTGTATCTCACACTGAATATTTGCCCAATTAGAGTAAATATTCAGTTACCCATGGAATCAGCATTTATATATATATGTGTGTGTGTGTGTGTTGTGTGTATATATAGACACACACAACTCCTACAGTCCTTTACAATCTCTGTGATCTGCGATACGGCTACGGCGGGTTAGGGCTAGGGTTTCTGGAGAGGGGCAGAGCAGAAGATCTGGAGAGTAATGGGTGTCTACACGTTCGTATGCCGGAGCGCCCAGGAAAACTGGACGGCGAAGCAGACGTCCGGTGATCTCGAGGCGTCTGCTCCGACCACTTATGAGCTGCAAAGGAAGCTGGTCCAGTTGGCAGTCGCCACCGACTCCTCCGGCGGCGCCGTTCAGTCCTCTTTCTCTCTCATCACTCCATCCTCCGCTGTCTTCCAGGTTCGCATCTGTTCCATATTCTCGTTCGCGTTTGAAAAGATTGCAAGTTTCCATTCCGTTTAACACAATTTTCCTATTTCCTGTCCATTATCGTGTGTGACAAATCCGGTAGAAGAAAAATTGCCGTCGCTACCCGGTTGACCTAATGCTTCCCTCACTAAGCTCCAAATAGGTGATTATAGGATCAATTTCCAAGTTGGGAGGGCCGACAGAAATTTTTCCTGCAATCCCGTCCCAACTGCAAATTAATCTTGATGTACACTTTGGCTGACCAGGGATACGAAGGAATACTATGTGGTGCAAATTGTGGTGGTTAACCTTGTAGATGTAGATCAAAGGAAAGTGCATGAAAAGCGATTAATCCTTTTCCTCCTTGAATACAAGATTTAGTCTGTGGTAATTTCATTGCTTGTAAAATATAAACTGCTATCAACGGTTTTATGGATCGGCAGCATATTCTTGAGATCTTTTTCTCAGAGCACGCATCAAATATCGCCGTATTGCTCGATATGTCCTTTAGTAAATATATCTCTTCTTGTGAGCAGGTGATCATCGGTGGGGCCACATTCAGTGGAGGCAGTGTGGCCACAGCAGCTGCGGCATCAGGTGGAGCGCCGGCTGCTCAGGCAGCTCCTGCAGAAGAGAAGAAGGAAGAGTTGCATGAGGAGAGCGATGACGGAGACTTGGGGCTCTCTCTGTTTGACTAAATAGCCATCAGCATGAACTCTCATTCTCGTTAATTAGCTTCTCAACTATTATTAATCTAGGCTTTTTTTTTCAGTACGTACATTCTGCCAAGAACAAGTTTTGTTGATATGAGATGCACGGTTCATAAGTTGTGACTGGTCTGAAATTTTCTGCACATTGTTCGAATCCCGGGCATCCAATCCTTTCTGACTGTTGTCGAAATTCTGATTCGCGATTAAATCAACTTCCGGGAATGCATTACTTAGGAGAATTTCATGGCATAATTTTGGACCTCGGTTGAGGCCGGATTGTCCGATGACTGATGCAGTTGCCCTAGAATCGATATTTCGCATCCCAGTTACTCATTCAACAGACAAACGTTTATGAGTTCGTGGTATATATCATACATCACATCAGTAGTATGTAAGAGCTAATATCAAATGAGTCAAATATAGGAATAGAAAAATAAGGGTACATAACTCACACTATGAGAATCAAATTCAAAATTTCAAAGTTGTGAATCAGTGTTTGGTCCTACTGTACTAATTAGACCACGTTCTCTCCTATTATTGGTTTTTATTGTTGTAAAAGGAGTCCAAGAGAAATAAACAGATACAAAAAAGTTTCATCAACAAGGGTAGAACTATATATTTAGGGTTTAGGTGTCTTGGTTATGATCGGGACCAATTACTGTATTATATCATATTTCCTTTTATCGGGTGTGTTCGAATACTCCAACTGATCTAGTTGTGACTCTGGTAGCCTGCTAAAGATAAAGTATTACAATCGTGGATTTCCTCCTTTCAGTGGACTTGAACTTGAAACCTATTTCTAGAGGTGGAAGTATCGACCCACTAGATCTAACATTTATTTCCGGTACTTTTGTTGTTCATTTGACATAGTAGTTCGTTGGTTGCATAATTGAGGACCGGGAAATACGAAGGATTTGATATAAGAACAAAGTAATATGTAGAGTTAGATCAGAGGAACGGGAGAAAGATGAGATGAAATCATGGCAAAAATCTGAAGTTTGAAAGAAAGATGTGTTTCTCCGGTGATGAATGTTCAATCATCAAATGATGGATTTTAGGGTTGCAGGTGCTCTGAACCTCCAGAAATTCATTGAAATATTATACAAACTTTACTTTTTTTTTATTTTTTTTAAATTATCACATTTCATCTCCCTAGACTTATTTTCTTGTCCTCCAATTGATTTTCGTTTCCCTTGAATGAATTTTCTAGGTGGGTCCTTTGTTCATATAGTCTGATTCAATCTACTGAGTGCTTTTTATAGATCATGTAGTAATCAAAAAAATTTCTTCAGCAAAATGCTGGTTTTCAAATGGGAAGAAGCGCAAGGTCTAATGTGGGATCTGGGAAAAAGCCGTCAATACATCAAATGTATCACATGACAGTATTGACATAATATATCTATTTAATTAGAATTTCCTATTTGTTAGGATTTTATATTTATTTAGGATTTTTACGCTTATTTGGATTTTTTTAAAATTTGTGATAATTATAACTTTGATTACTTGTTAAATTATAAGTGAATGGATATATCGAGTTAGTATTATCACGTGATATACTCAATAAAGCGAAGAATTTATCCGAAGGTGGACAGTGAGCAAGCCAAAGGAGAGAAGGAAAACATTGCATCAGGCCAGGATGGGACCAACAAGGGTACTATTCTACCGGTTCAGTCAGTCTAAACTCTCATTGAAGCCTGATGTAAGCTAAACACTAAATACAAATCCTCGACACACAGCTCTTTCAGTTATAAATTTTCTTCATTTACAATATTTTAGTTCAATACTTTTCATTAAAAAAAAAAGAGAGATATTGATTCTGTTCAACCTTAAAAAATAGCTCTCACTCCCTTACAAGTTTCACCCGGCCAAAAAAATAAAAATTAACCATGTAGAACCATCGTAGGCCTTGTGGCCCAACTGCATCAATGGTCTCTGAACTGGGGCTGAATTGATTTTCTGAGCCTGTGCTGTCAGGGCCTGCGCCGTATCGAAAGCTCAAAACCAGGTTGTCGTACGGTACCGTATCAGACCTGTTAAGAAATAAATCATATGTCGGATATTTAATGAATTGAAATCTAAAACATAAGATCCAATCAAAAAATTTAAAACATAAGATCCAATCAAAAAATCTAAAATATAAGAGAATTTAGACTCTACCACATGTAAATTTAGAATTTGAGGTGGATATAACTCCAATTTTTAACAGGCTTGGTTGAAATTTTTATTATATCAGAACCAATCATTATGTGAGTTCACTATACACTAACACAAGACCGGGAGACAAGTATATGATTTGTGGTAAGTTATATAGCACGAGAACAGAAGAGAAAGTTTGTCTTGCGGTCAGTTGTCTTCCTGTCCGTGCAGGAAAGAAAAATTTAGACCAAATTTGGTGGAAATTTTACCGATGAATAAAGTGGAATTCCTTCGGAGGAAAAAAAAATGACAAAACAAACCATTGCTGGAATAGATAATGGGTATAATTTGTTGAGATTATATTTTATTATTCTACGGAATAATATTTTAGATATTGAATTGATATAATCATTGATATATTTGAGGGTTATTTGTCTAAAAAATCATTAATTATTTAAGAATTTTCTGATCTACCACAAACTAATTTTTGGGCTAAGAAAATCACAAATTATTCAATAATTCCATAATCTACCACAAACTATTTTTTTGGCATAGAAAATCATGAATTATGCCCATTTTTTCTAATCTACCACGTCGTTAATTTTTGAATAGTTCGTGATTTTTTAAATAAATAACCCTATATTTAATTATTTGTCAGATTCTTTTTATTTTATTTTATTCATCAGTTAGTTTATAAATAGTTAATTTTGTTATTGTAATCGTGGAGTCATTTAATAAAGAATTATCATTTACTTTCGTGTGTTCGTCCTTCGGACTAGCACGCTCTCTCTTCCTTCTCCTACACCCTTCCGATTTATTTTTTTTAATTTGACAGAATTAATAACTTATTGTGTTATGAGTCGGGAATCGGATGGAGTGATCTCATGGTGAGATAAAAATTTTTTTTTGTAATTAATGAGACGCAGAAGCTTGAAGACAGAACATGGGCGCTGCAGGAGGAAATGGAACCTTCTCACGTTGTGCTGATCTCATTGTCTTGTGGTGGCAATCGGTTTGATTAACCATGTCTTTCCTCTGCAGTGATTATCCAGAGCTTCCCTTAATAGAATAACCTTCAATATATACATGTATATTTATGTATTAACATCTATTCTTCTATTTACTCGTTGCTCGATGAACTTTGACTAATCCTAGTTCGATCTTACTCGTTGCTCGATGAACTTTGACTAATCCTATTTACTCGTCTATTCTTCTATTTACTCGTTGCTCGATTTATTTGACAACAGTAAATTGTTAGTCCACAAAATGGTGTGCAATTACCAGCGTTTACTTTGAGCGTTTACACTCAATCGCCACCGCCCACTTTTTTTCAATTCTGTTGAGTTCACTTTTATTTTTTTGCCCTCGTCAACACGAACATCGTTCCAAGAAGTAATAGATAATCCTCAACATTTTGATCCTCAACCTTTTCACTTTTAGTAAACTTTGAGTCCTTTGCATTAGTTTAATGTTAAAAACTTTGCTCATATGATAATAAAAGTAATAAAATAATAAACTCATTGTTGTTAAAAGATAATAAAATAATAAACCCATTGAAAGGAAAAAAGAAAGAAGAGCGGCACACGAAAGTCGCTTCCTTGGCAGTCAAACCACCCTATTTAAGATCTTTCGCAACACGAGAGACAATTAGTGATAACGAAAGTGGATGGTGGCCATCAGCTAGACATCCCCTTCTTATTTAGGGAATCTCTTTAGCTGAGATCCCACAAATTAGAGAGGAAATAGGCCCCACTCATAATAAAACCTTTCCCGAGAGAATTACTATTTACTCGAAGGTGATTAACGATCCCAGTTATGATAGGGTGGCTATGGACAAGGTCTCCCTCTATCCTAACCATCTGTAAGACTCATCTTTACCTCTTTCTATTTTTAAATAAAAAATTATTGTTTTATTAATTTTATTATCATGTCAATGAATTTTTAAATAGTAAATAATGGAAAGGACTAAATGTATATCAAAATGAAGAGATTGAGGATTAAATCTGTCTCAGAAAAAGATGTAGTAGGAAAATGATAAAAATATAAAAGACTGATCACTAAATGTATACTTTTTCCATAAATAATCGCATTTGCTTTCCCTTAAATAATGGGATTCAAGTCTCCTCAATTACGAAATTCCGTTTGTTTAAAATGCCACGAAATCAAGATCTAGAATTAAAATAAAAAATTTCAATTCTACTTCTGAAGTAAAAAAAAAAAAAGGTTTTAAAAAATTATAAATTAACAGCATTTATTTATTTTCAACAATATAACTTATTGTTTAATGATAATATTATTATATTCATGTAATTTTTAATTACAGTACTTAAGCTATAAGCTTTTTTGACAACCTACTTAAGTTATAAACTAATATAGATTGCACACTGTTTCTAAAAATTAGTTGTCTTATTTTAATTTTTGAGCCTAATCATTTGATTCAAATAAGATGTCTATATAAAGAGTTTGAGAAGTAGCATAACTATGAAAAGTTGTACACTGTAAAAAATATAATATGATTACTGTATAAATGACTTTCATGCTACATTAACAAACAAGTTTACTCTTACTCTTTTTTATACAAATAATAAGAGAAATCACATCCTGCTTCGATATACAATAGCAACACCCCCTTCAATCCCCCGCTATTCCTTATCTGAAAAGCTCAAATTTGTTTAGTTCCTGAAATAGGATTTCCCCATGCTATTCCATCTAACCAAATATACTAAAGGACGCATAGAGCTCCACCCTAGAAAAGGATATTGAGAACAGCCTCCGACTTGCATCAATGTCACAAGGACTAAGATTGTTTCATATTCTATATTTATATCATATAATATTTATATCATATAATATATGTGTATATCAATGAAAACATTGATACGAGAATCCGAAGGCAATGAATAAAATGGAACTTGTATCGCAGAAAGCACTAATTTTTGTGTTATTGCTATCTATCCTAATTCGATGGGTACCTCTGGTATTCAGAAAGTACCGTGCATCTGCTATCATGGCGTGATGATTTCAAATGCGTTAAATTTGTGTTGAAAATGATAGATCCCGATACAATAGATTAAGCTTTTTGCTTTGTGATAAGAGAGACCGATGAGCCTAATACAATGATAGGATATCAAGATAAATAAAGATTCACTTAAATCCATAGTGAGAATTTAATCAATAACCTCTTAGTTATGAGTTGGAATCTTATATCACTTCATCAAAAACTCTTCATAATAAAGCTCTAATTTCTCAATAAATAAGATCAGCGATATAATAATAAATAAGCTGATTGAATTATTACTCAGCTTGGTAAAAAAAAAAAAAAAGGAGGAAAAGAGAATAGCTTCAAGGGTAACTGCACTCCGAATATTCTACGACGTCTTCACACCCTAACATGCTTGAATATGATAATCGCAGGGATCAACAGGACCCAAATCAGCATGAAGGCACCTATTATGCCTGCGACAATTTCTTTAATATGACCGTCGCGTAGGATGCCACAGAAATTTTATAAGTATACGAAAAGGTCATAATCGTAATCAACTTCACCAACATCAATAACCATTCGCGGATACCTCCTCCCACACAAAATGCACATGTCCCCAGTAGTATGATGCTGAGAGCATTCACGTAAGCCATGGTAATCCATAATAGGTATAGGCCACCACCGATTTTCCTTCTGCATACCCGTCTAATTGTTTACCTCCATTAAAAGCCCCTGGCCAAGGATTTACTCCCACATGATAACATGTGGTGGCAAGCATGGCGGCCACTAGCACCAAGATGCAACCGGTTCTATCGATTCGGACCCTTTGTTCCTCTCTGTTAACCTGTCTAGCTCCAAGTTCCATGTCGTTGGTGGTCCGCCGTGTCATTTCCGCTGCCAAGTTTGGAGCTTGTCCTCAGCACATCTAATTTCCAATGCAATTTTAGGAATAAAATTAGAACAAAATCGAAGTGAAATTGAAAAAGAATTTTCGTCATTAGGAAAAGTAACTCACTTGAAAAAACGGAGGACGATGTGCAGGCTGGAAGAATTGATAGCCGTTGGAGATGCTTTGAGCGAGCAAGCTTTGAGGGTGCTTTTTATATAACGTCCTCATCCACCCAAAATTAGCACTGAGTCACGATGGCCCTTGAACTATTTGTCAACTGGTGTTCACGCTGATCAGTCAAACCTTTGGCCGAATGTTCCGCCTTTTACCATTTACGGAATAATCTGTTGTAGAATACGAAATCCCACCTGGGCAAAATCCCCCGCCACCCTGCAGGACATGAAAAAAATTTTTCTTTTCGATTTCTCACATATAATTAGTTGAAGGAAAAGTCAAAGGGAAAAAGGGCCCAGAAGAAAACTTTCTTTTATCTCCTCTAATATTTACCAACAAATAGTTTGTTGAAGTTCTGTGGATAAGTTATCATCGATCAATCGATAAATTAAAAGTATTCTGACAAAATACATTTAAAATGACTGTTTAGATAAATTACCGCTAGACTATAAGCAAAATTTATTGTCGGTAGTTTCAACAAACTATTTTAGTCAAAATTTTGTCAAATATATTAATTTTTCATTTTAAAGACTTACCGACAAACTTATGAAAAGTGAATTTTGTCGATAAACTATTTTAATAATAATGTTTTTGACCAATTGTAGACAATATTTATTGCCGGTAGTTTTAACAAAATATTTTGATCAAAATTTTGTCAAAATTGTTAATTTTTATTTTAAAAACTTATCGACAAACTTATAAAAAGTAAATTTTGTCAATAAAATATTTTACAAAAATATTTCAAATAAATTATAGAAAAAATATTTTATTGGTAACTAGTGAAAAATATATTTAACTATTTTTCATATAGCCTAATATTCAAAATCTAATTGGTCCTAATCATCCAAATTCCATCTCGGTCGATCTATTAAGATAAAACTATTCTACCAATGAATTTTATTCATTTACTAGATTGAAAGTGGTCAAATTAAGTAAATTTGTCTTGAAATGGCTGGACTTTTAGGTTCAAGTTTTTTCAATTTTTAGATTTTTCACTTATACTTCCAATCGTTCACAATGAAGAGTAAGTTGCAAGTTTGGAATTAAGAGTTGTCCAGGGGTATAAATAAGTGAAAATCTCCACTTATTGCAAGACTGGGAGCTATTCAATGTGCTCTACAACAATCACATAATCCTTTTTCATCGCAAGCTAGAGGAGTTATCTAATGAAAAAGACTTTGAGAATGTAGTGGTATAAGAAGAGATCACGCGATATAAAAAATATCGAAGCGAGATTGTCAAATTTGGAGACAAGAACACATGCTATTTTCATGCAAAAAATGGTGATATAAAGAAAAACCATTCACATCGACGGTTTACGCCTAAGGGAAGATGATTGGTGCCATGATGATGCAATTCTAAGGAGTCACGTTGTGAATCATTTGATGAGTTTCTATCAAGAGCCTGTTCATGATGCTCGACCAATATTGCTCATTCATTCACTACCATCGACATGGAATTATTACATTCTTTCGAATGAGAGGTGTCATGAGATGAACGTATGCATAGATTATGTAATATGTCTCCATATAAATCGCTAGGTCCAAATCGGTTTCATGTTGTTTTTCTATCAGGTTAACTGGATTATTGTGCAAGGCCAAGTTGTGGAGCTTATTAAGAGCATTATTGAATTGAAGGTCTATTAACAAATGAGTCGAGAGTTAAGGGACATCTATATGTTGAACGCGAACCGTCTGAATTTCATGTACAGGTGGACTATATTACACCATACATTATATATATGTATTTATATATATTTAGTATTTTGCTTGATACATGAAAATTTCACGCGACATAACTTGCAGTATTCAAGAGTAGAAAATCGTAGTAGGTGGAGGGATACATACTGGCAAATGTCAACTTCCCTTCTCCTTGTTGGCTAGCTTTAAAAGTCCCTTTACTGGTGTCCACTTGATGGATTCACTTTTGCTTCAGAAATTCCACGGGTTGGGTTTGCCGCTAATTGATATGCGAAAGTGGCTATCATTGTTGAAGCAATCACCAGGAGTACTTCCATCTCTTTATTCCGAGCTACTTGCTCGTTTATTTGTTTTCCTTGTCGCATTGCACTGTGAGATTCCACAACCACAGGGGACTTTTTAGTAGTGTAACTTCCAATCGATTCATTGCATGTCAAGCCATAGCCGAGCTAGCTAGAAGAATGCGCAGAAGAGTGAGCTGAACAGTTGAAAGGATTGATGACAGTAGGACAGATGCTTTGAAGCAAGTTTTGGGGTGCTTTTTATAGCGTGTCCTCATCCACCCAAAATTAGAAATTAGGAGTTTCCTAGAATTGAGGTCCACATCTGAAAAGTCTTCTCTCCGACGAAAAGTGCGCCCGTGATTTGAATTTTGACCGGGGATGTAGCTGGAGAAGCCATTGCCAGTTTCTCTCGATGCACCATGCTTCTCCGAGGAACTTACACGTGGAGGATCTAGTGCTGGTTTTGAGGAATCACTAAAACGGAAAAAAAATATATTAAGTTATGAGGGTAGATCTCAAAATACAATCACAAAGTTCCACTTCATTAGGAACTTGAAATTAGGCATCGAAAATCTACAGAAAATTCGAAAGAGCCGAAAAATCTCAAAAATCAAATATATATGGGCAAGGCATGAGCGTAAATTTCAATTAAAAAAAAATTGCGTGCTTCTGTATGAACTGTGGGGATCTTCGAGAAACGCACATGTTTGTGCAAGCGTAACACCATGACAAGAAGAACCAAGTGTCTGATTCTCTCATTTCTTTTTCTACATCGGTTTCATATCTGCTAGACAATCAAGAATTCGATAATTCATATTGAAACGACTTCCGACATTCCACGATCCCGCTCGAAGCATCAGGTGTCCGATATCAAAACATTCAATGATTAGTTCATGCAAAAGACACTTTGCCGACAGAAAACTCTACTGGAAATAATTAATGCATCCACCTTTTCTTTTCGATGCAGGATTTGACATTCCCCTTTTGGATGCTAACGAGCTGGAGTGACTTCTTATTCTGATATCTTTTGTTAAGTCCACCATCAGTTTAACTTACCTAATTTGTATTCGAACAATATTTTCATGGAGTGAAGAAGTCGAATATGATTGAAAAATGGAATCTTTACGAGGCCCTTATAAAAAATGAGCTCCAACTGGTTGACCAACTAGCTAAATTCTTTGATGGCTCAATCGGCATGCAGTAGTGTTCGCTCATCTTTGTGATCCTCATAAGCTTAATCGATTGGGAAGTCAGACCCCCCCGCAGGCCAAAGAAATGCTAATCCGATGGAAATCTATGGCTGCTAGCAATCAGTAAAAAGTAATCTGGGAAGAACTGAGTATGGAATTTATTTGCTACCTCAGTTCTTAATTTTCATGACATTATTCAATTTATTTTTTAGGACATAGACCTCCAGATCCCTATGAGGACATTGTAAATATGCATAGAATTTATATGATATCGAGCATTCCGTGAAAAAAAATATTTGCTTTCTTTTTTCTTTCTTTTTTTTTTTCCCAATCCTGAATATTTTAGCTTTAAGTTTTAGGAGTGAACGGGTTGTAGTATCATGTATTTTATGGTACCTGATCTTTATCCTGTATGGAATAGCTAGAACTATAAATTTGAAAACGCACACTACTCCATTGAATCAAAATGAAGCTGACCATTTTGAAACTTATATTATCAAACAAGTTTCAAACACCCCGTTAAAATCTTTGTTTCCTCTTCAATATACGATTAGTTTATTAATATTTATATACTTAATTGTTTGTAAGGAATCAAATTAACGACAAATTTACATAATTTTAATTTAATTCTTATCGGTTTAGTATCTAATTGTACTAATTGGATTTAATAAATTTGACTTGTTCTTATATATATTTTTTAGGGTGCTTCATTATTATTTGTTATTGATCTCTTAACTCTAATGATATATTGAGTGTAATATATTTATTAGACGACACTAAGAACATTTTAATTCTAAATTGAGGAGGACATCACTGTACCAAATCCCTTTGTCATCCTTCTACATTTTTAGTTTGGAATTGTACACTATCAGTCAGAGTCTTGTACCACTTCATAAAGAATTCTTCCTAATAAAGCGCTAATTCCTCAATAAATAAGCTTACTGTCAGTGAAACAACAATAAATAATCTAATTGAGTTATTACACAGCTTAGTAATAACTCAAGAAGTCAGTTCCCACAAGTCCAAAGGTTGAGGAGGCGAGCCCATGCATGCCCCCAACTTCAACATGTTAGTGCTGAGCAGGAATTGTCGGGGGTTGGGCTGCCCCGTGGCAAAGTGTTCCGTAAGATCCCTGGTAAGGCGACTCCAGACTGTCTCTTCCTAATGGAAAAGAAGATCAAGGATGCTGAAGTCACTGAAACTGTTCAAAGATTGGGATATGGTAATTGTCTAATCCACTTGGCCAAAGGAAAATCAGGGGGCCTCTGTCTAAGCTTTAACAAGGCATAGACATAGAGCCGGTTTCCATAGAACAGAAAAAATCAGTGTTCCGTTCTACTCACTCCTCTCCTCAAGCCCATGGATGGGGGTACCTTCGGCTACGGTCCTCTGGATAACAAGATAAAGTCGAATTTTAGACTCAACTGACAAGCACAATCAATTCCTTCCCAGGTCCTTGAATGGCAATAGAAGACTTTAATGACATCATGATGCAAGAGGAAAAAAAGGAGGACGAAGATTTGGCTCAACCTCTAGCACAGTTCTGTCACAATTTGCACTGTTGAATGGATTAATAGATCTGGGCTATGGAGGAAATAAATTCACTGGACAAATAAATGAGAAGGAAAAGGCAATATTAAAGAGAGGCTAGATCGGAGTATCGTGATGTGAATGTCCAATGGTAAGAGTTACAT